>JBBPBO010000001.1:8066747-8190972 GCA_037974295.1 Cicer cuneatum | reverse complement strand
TTAATTTGATTAACAAAAAGTAATAGGTTTTTGTTGTTGACAGGAATGTAAAAATAATAGTAGTTAAAGATAAGGATAATTTTAAGATTAAAGTGAATAACAAACTAATAAAATAAAGGTTTAATTGCTCTCCAATTCTCTATTTTATTACAGTAATAAAAATACTTTTTTATTTTAAAATTAAATTTTTGGTTCATGAATTATTCTATTTATTATAATTTTAGTCTCAACTCATAGTTTTTAGTCAAAAATAGGGATCTTTAACTTAATAATGGTGATTTTGACCTTAAAAATGATATTTTATTTTGATTTTCAATTTGAAACAATAAATCGCCATTTTTTATGCAATACTTATTAATTTAGGGATGAAAATCTAAGTTGGAATAGAAAATAAAACAAATACATTAATTAAGAGATACAACAAAATTTAACGAGATTATTTTCGTGAATGAGGTTAAAAAAAAGTAAAAAGTAAAATTAAATTTAAAATAAATAAATTATTTTATTTGTCTTACTTTAAATGTATTGTTTAAAGTAATAACGCAATTCGTAATTAATAAAAATATTTGAGTAAATAAAATTTATTTTATTATTAAAATTAATCAAATTAGTTATTTTTTTAAATAATAGGAGACAACTCAAATAAAAATAATTAAAAGGAAAAGCTACTAGTAATAACGCAATTCGTAGTTGTCATTGCTAGCGTAGGATAGAGAACAATCATCGTTTTCTGAACCAGAAACTAAAATTTAAATGGCTTCCGTGTAATCACGCGCTTCGAGGAAACTCTGACTTTTGAACATTTTATGGTAGAGTACCACTTTACTTCAACTTAATGCAGTAATTTTAATTTTGTTTTCATTTCCAAAAACAAACACCAAGACAAACCGTGTCTGAAACAACGGCGGTTAAAGCCTGACAATTCCAACTTCCACCGGTTCTTCTATTTATTCAACATTGTTTTATATTCGTTTCTCACTTTTCCCTTTAAATTAAATCACTTGTAGTTACACTTCACACAAACGAAAAACCGCAAATAAGGTACTACTAATGTGTGCAAAAATAATGTGACCATTTCTTTTTCTCAATTTCAAAACCCATTTTTGTTTTATGTTCCTATCGTCAAAACTATTTTTGTTTTATATAGAAATTAAAATTTGGTATTTTTATAGTATTATATTTTCTCTATCTTATTTTAAATTTATCATTTATGTTTTTTTTATGTTAAATTATCTATTTCTTTTATGAGATTTATGCAATATTAATTTATTTATTTATTATATTTTAATCTATGAATTTTTTGATTAACAGAAATTAATAAAAATATTTAAATAAATAAAATTTATTTTATTATTAAAATTAATATAATTAATTAATTTTTAAAATATTATATATAATTAAAATAATATATTTAAAATGAGAGAAATAAACGTTAATTTAACAAATATTTGAATTATTGAATAAAAAGAAAATTTTAAAGTGTCAATTTGGTAAAATTGATAATTAGTATCGGTAATATTAATAAAAAAATAATGAAAACTAAGGTAAAATCCGTGAATGGAGGAAGAGGGGGTGTTGGGTGTGAGAAGATGGGGACAGAGAGGGGTGGGAAATGTGGGTCCTGTGGGTAATCTAAAGAGAGAGAGAGAGAGAAAAAAAAAATTGAAGAAAGGGAAGAAAGAAGACTTCAACATCACGACAGTGGGGATAGTAAAAGACAGCTAGCAATGAAGGAGGAGCCTCACCTACCAGTGTCCATCACATTCTCTTTCCCTCTTATTCTGCCTTCTTAACCCCCCTCTTTACCATTTAAACCTCCTTCACTCTACTCTTTCCCCTTTCAAAAACACACCCCCACCCCCCTCTCACACTATTAATTTCTCTCTTTCTCTCTTATTCTTTATCTACCACCATTCTCGCTACTCTTTCCTTCCTTTTCACCTCAAAAGAAACAATTTTTTTTGTTTGTTTCAGGTTTGGCTCTCTTCATTTTTATCAATTGGTTCACCAATTCTAGTTTTCTGCTAATTAGGGTGACAAACTGTAATGTGTAGTGTCGGCTGAATTTCAATTTGGAGTCCAACACCTTTTTTTTTTGTTCCCATTTTACCCTTACTTGACTCATAACAAAGTGATTGATTTTTCATGAGAATGAATTGTCCCAATTTTTCTTATTAAAATAAATAGAATTTGAGCTACTTTCTTCATTCATTGTTTTCTCTTGCTTATTTTTGTTCTGACCTTTTGTAATATTTTAATTGTGCAGGATTTGAATTGTAAAGTTGTACACTCTGCTCTAGAATTTACTCAAATTAAACAAGGTTAGCCGGCCTTCAACTTTACCCTAATTTTCAAATGTTCAAATTCAATTCATTTTTATGTTCTTTTTAGAGAAAAGAGAATGCGATAAATTGTACCCTCTCCGCCTTAAATATATAAACAAAAGGTGTATGTATTTATTCTAAAATTTAGTCTAAATACATAATTTTTTTTATATATAATTAAGGTGGATGGAGCATTGTGTATCTTCAATTTGTTACGATTATTTAAAATATAAAAGAGAAAGAAAAAGATTTTGGATAAAATGGAATTAAATTGGAGCTTGTATAATAAATTGGGACCAGCTGTTCGCTAAAATACGCTGTGCATTTGCTGATGTTGAATTAATTGAATTCATGCTTATCTTGAAAAATCATCAATTTCGGATTTACATTTCATAAAAAAGGAAATTAAATAAATAATAAATTTACAAATAAAAACTCGTTTTTCCTTTTTCGAATATTTCCCCTTTATTTCAAAAAATTACCATAAATTAATGTACGCGGAAGGCTAACATGCGCGTGAAGCTCTAATTCAATAAAAGCCGCCATAATTTGTCTTTCTCACACTGTTTACATTCTCTTGATTTTTCTTATACGTTTTGAATTTTCTCAGGAAAATTTCATTTGCCGAGAAAATGGTTGGACCAAACTTCATGGATGAGTTAGACTGCGGCAGCTTCTTTGATCAAATCGATGACCTCCTTGATTTCCCCGTCGACGACGTTGATACTGCTAACGCCTCCTTGCCGTCCGTCGCCTCCGCCGGAAACTGCAACTCGCTTGCGAGTATTTGGCCTTCTGAGTCCGACTCATTTCCTGCCTCCGACTCGGTGTTTTCCGGCAACAGTGCTTCGGACCTCTCGGCGGAGCTCTCCGTTCCGGTGAGTTATGAGTTTTCGAAACGTTTATCCACTTATAAAATTCATTCAATTTAATTTTATTATTATTATTATTATTATTATCATTACATAAATGATTTTGGCGGGTTCACGTTGTTTACGTGAACTGCTCTGTAATTATCAATGCCCACGGTTTCACAGAAGCTTCGATTTTCAACCGTTTGATTGCTTGATTATGACATCAATTTTTGCGTGTACGGACCTGATTCTCTGTTTGAGAGTTTACTATTGCCAGTCTGTCACTAATCGTAACGGACATCATGAATTCTTTTTCAGGGGAACATTGCCGTGTTGTCTTTATTTTAAGAATACAGTCCAAAAATATTTTAAGTGTAGTAAATATTTTTATAATTAAAAAACTTTGAAATTTGAAAACCAAATTATGTCGACAAATAATTTTTTTTTATTTTATTTTTTTTAAAGTTGGTTCAAAAAGTTGAAAATTGCTTTACTTGAATTCGAAGACATTATTGATTAATTAATTGACAAAATATAAAGTATTTCTAGAGAAGGGTATTTTGGTCATTTAAAAAGGATACTTGATTGTGTCGGTGACATGTGGCACATCACTTCCACCTTACTCTCCAATTGGGGGGTGCGCTGTCTCAATTATTTGGATCATCATTATTGGATGTCATGTGATTTTGCATGTGATGATCACGTGATGTGAGCCTCCACCTAAATAAATAATGAGCCTTGAAATAATGCTCAATCTAGCCAGTAACAACCCATACTTGATTTTTATTTTATTTTATTTTATTTTATTTTAACTAGAGCACATATTCATATTCTTACATTCCATTTGAAGAGTAATATACTTTCTTTGTGTTATACTCTAAAGTAATATGCCGATTTGACAAAAAAATGTGTTTATATGGTAGAAATACTATTGGTCGATTAAGTTAGACTCGACATAAATATTAAGGCTACTAAGTTGTAATCTTTACATGACTGTCCACATGTGAATGACATTTTAATATATGATTGTGTTCATACTTTATACTATTCGATACACAATCCATTTGTTGAATTATATAATTAGAGGATAGTAAAAACAATACATAAAATCTACATCTAAGTTTTGTTATTTTTAGAAGTGTGATTTTGATCAATGCCTTGTTATTATTATTACAGTATGAAGACATTGTTCAATTGGAATGGTTGTCCAATTTTGTGGATGACTCATTTTCTGAGGGGAGTCTCACAATGAAGAAAATTGAGCAGCAGCCATCATCATGTGCTACAAAGGAGGACTCTGTGCATAACCAATTCCAGACATCAAGTCCAGTTTCTGTCCTTGAAAGCAGCAGTTCCTCCTCTGGTGGAAAGACGACCGGGATTTACATCCCTGTGCCTTGTGGACGTGCACGCACCAAGCGTCCACGTCCCGCAACCTTCAACCCTCGTTTGGCCATGCAGCTCATTTCCCCTACTTCCTCCATTGTAGGGGAGAATATGCAGCCTAATGTTATATCCATAAAGGCATCTTCAGAGTTTGAAAACGTTGTTGAGTCTCAAATTGTGGGCAAGAAACCAAAGCTTGCTTCTGGGGAGTCAAAGAAGAAAAAGAAAATGAAGATGCCACTTCCTGCAGCTCCAGCTGACAGCAATCAGGATGCTTCACAACCTATTAGGAAATGCATGCATTGTGAGATAACCAAGACACCACAATGGAGGGCAGGGCCAATGGGACCAAAAACACTCTGCAATGCTTGTGGTGTTCGCTACAAGTCGGGCCGGCTTTTCCCCGAATACCGGCCTGCTGCTAGTCCTACATTTTGTCCATCGTTGCACTCCAATTCGCACAAGAAGGTCCTTGAAATGAGATGCAAGGATATCGAGAACTCCGGTTTTGAATCCCATTCAGCTGCATCACCTGAACTCATTCCAAACACTAACAGCATTCTCACCTTGGAATACATGTGAAGGGAGAATGAATGATCCTAGTTGAAGATTTCTCTCTCATTGCCTTCTCTAGAGTCGTGTCTTATGTTATTTCTTATTGATATTTTATTTCTTTTGTTCATTGGATTTTGTACAGGGTTGGAATGGGGGGGGAATAGGAGCAATAGATTATGATGATGATGATAATCATTTTTAGCAGTTAAAAAGGGTAAAGATTGTAATGAGAACAGAAGAAAAAGGGTAGAGATATGGAAGTCAAAAAGGGTAGGGTCTTTAGGTCTAGTAATTGTAGGTCACTTAGGTCTTAGGAGTTGGTGTCCCAGTTGTCTCTTTTTCTTTTCTTGGCATTCTTTTTATTTTTTCTCTCTCTTTTTATATATCCCTATCCATGGGAATTCTTTTTGCAGTTTAATTTGTAGCAAAACTTCTGAGTTGAGTAAGAGACTACAAGAATTGCATTTGCTTTGTTTCATTTCAATCACTCTGGCTGAGCATATATGCTATACTAAGTTACTAACATCTATAGTATAGTATATACGTATATGAAGAATATATATTTTTTGAGTAAAACTTGAAATGGATTGAGAGTTGGAGAGTATTTTGATGAATGCCTGGAAGTATTAGATTCTTGCCATATTACTTTATTCTCTGCGGAGCAAGAACTGTACCATAAAAATAAGCATCAATACCAAACCTTTCTGCTATGCCAGTTGGTTCTAAGTGCAAACCGACGATATGCCGACGCAATTACAGTTACAATGTTGTTGCAGAGACCTTAAAAACCTTTATATTTAGACCATAAATGCGGTTGCAAACCGCAATAAGTTTTTGAGTTCATTTAACAATTTCTTTTGAAGTGATTATTACATGGATTTAAGATTTGACTACTTAACTAGGGAGTGGGGAGTGCAGGGAAGAAAAAGACATGCTAGTTTTATCATTTATAATACAAATTACTTATATTGGGAGACATCTACCAAACCAAAAAGAAAAAAGTTGAGGGAAAGAAATGATGATTCTTATTGGTAAGACTAATTCATGCCTTGTAAGGTAAGAACAATGCTTAATATATAAATCTAATTATTAATTGGGGTTCTTTTTTTAAAGGATTTGGCAATATGTCATGATCTCCCATAACATGACAACTAACAATAAATTAAATGATACTTTGCTGGTAAGCTTAATTAATTGCTCAAATGAATTTCAGTTGCTTGAACTACTCCAGGTGATATGATATTCTTTCCAACATATACATCTCCCATATTTTAAGCATAACTGCTTTGATAAAATCATAAAAAGGACAAGCTACCTCTTCATAATGTTTAATTTTTATGTGTATTTAAATTTAAATTTCCAATGTGCGTATCCATGAACTGGACTTGTAAATAATGTGCAAAAATTGGGTCAATTTAATCACCAACCACTTAGTTGTCTAACCAATATATTCTAATGCAATCTATTTCAAGTTCTCTATCATACCGATGTAGGTCTGAGAAGAGTGAGAGCAACTTCAATTCTTAGAATTACAAGTTTCCAAGTCAGTGAAATGTCAGGTTAATAATTTAATTAATCAATTATGAATTCACAAAAATTAATTATTAAAAATTATTGTTAATATAAATTGTGATATATTGTTATTAAACATTAATTAATTGATGAATATGTGTTGAGTTATGTAGTTTGGACAATTATGTTAATTTTAATGTTGGAACATAAATAGTATATTGGTGGGTGAATTTAAAAATTGTTAAAGTATTATATTGGAAATATTTCACACATTGATTAGCTTTCAACTTTACAAATACTAAAAGTCTCACATTTGATACTTTACACATATGGGGTAATTTTTATTACTATATAAACAGTGTCAAGTTCTCGTGAAAATCACACTAAATTTGGATGCAATTATCAACTTTATCTCTTCTCCCTCTTTTGCTCAATGCACTTCCGAGTGGTTCTAATACCACCGTCCTTTCAATTGTAAAGTGATTTTCGTGTCGTAGTATCTACGATTTATGAGTGATTTTAGTACCATACTTGTAGAGTGGATATTATAGTTATATTGATGGTGTAATTATAAAACGATTTTCTACAAGGTAATAGAATACCGATACAGTTTGTAACTAGGGACGTCATAGTTCATAGTGTGCTTATCAATTTTTGTTAGTACCACGAAACGTCTTAAAGAGAGCGACCTAGTCCACGACTCAACCTAGTAATATCTTCAGTGACTGAAAATTATTTTTAAAATGGTTTTTCAAAACTCAAAAAACAACAATTTTAAGACGTTTTGTTCTGCCACATGTACTAAAGAGATTACTGGTTCTAGCTCCACTCTTAGCGTTCTAAAATATGACATTCTAGTGGTTTTAGAAATATTTGAACAAACAAAAAAGAATTTATACATCCAGTATGCCAAATTTATGAAAATTAAATGTTGTCATTGGATAATCGGTTGATGAGGGAGTCGTATATGGGAACAAAACAATATCCATATGTTTAGATATACGAGTATTCAAAAGTCAAAATTATGTCTAATACTCCTCTCATTTGAATTTCCCCCTGGTGAAACCATCCACAAAGGGGCATGTACACACTTTAAGCCTTAAACCTCTCAAATTTAGACTTGTATTGGTATTGTGAATTTACATTGAGTTTTTTTTGGGAAATGTGATGGTTTTCAAGAAACTATTCTTTTAATAAAAAGAAACTAATTGATATATAGACTAAGGCAACACGTGCATGTAACTTTGGGAGTCTAAGTGTCATAATTGTTACAATTGTTTCTATTAGGTAGCTAATAGTTCCTACTTATTAGTAAGTGATAGTGGGATTGACTTAGTCTTTCCACGATGTATGTTAGTGAAATAATTTGTTTTATTTTTATTTTCACAATTCCCTTATTTGGAATATGTGGGATATGTATTAATTTTTTGTTAAAATGTTTTGGTTTTGACTATATAGTTAGTGATGAACATGATTAAATTTCTAATTTCTATTTATGTGAACCAAACACTTGATAAAGTGACTGAGTTGAAATGATTTAATTTGTAATTGATTTTGTGAAAAACCATTGTCTATGTGTTACTTGTGTGGTAATTTTGGAAAGGTGAACATTCAAAGTTATATGTTTGGTGCAATAAATTTGGTCTTGTGTTGAACAATCAACGACTACTCCATGTACAAATAAAATAGTGAAATATTATTGTTATTATCTTATTGTTATTCTTATTATTAATTTTTGTAACACAAATTGAAAATCAGTTTAGTAGAAAGATTAAGAGGTTTCGTAGTAATATAGGAACATATTATGGTTCTAGTTTGTTTGATGATTTTTATAAACTGGATAGAATTATACATGAAAAATTGCACCATAATCGCCTAAAATGAATGACAAAACTTAAAGAAAGAATAAAACTCTTATTGAATTAGTTGTTGCTATTATACTTAACTCTGATATTATATCTCATTTGTGGGAGGATATTTTATTGACATTTTGCTATATTTTTAATAGAGTTCCAAAATATCTCCTTATGCTTGAACTTGGGAATATCTGAATTATGTCAGAATCCTCGATCCCAAGCGAGTTAAACTCGCCAACAGAGCTTATGAATGTGTATTCATTGAGTATGCATTAAACAACAATGTGTATAGGTTTTATGACTAAAACACTAAAGTGATCATAGAGTCAAATGATATTGACTTTTATGAAAATATATTCCTTTTCAAATTGAGAAATCGTGGGGGCATCGGAACAAGTTACATTTTCGTGATCTTGAGCATTGAAAGCAACAAACAAGACAAAACATAACCATAAAGAAGTAAGAGAGCAAGAGTTTTTCAAGACTATAGACCCAGTTATACAGCCTATACATTGGAGTCTAACAAAAACTAACATTTAGAAGACTTGTCTCCTGGTTTCAAATTGATAGGTTGTAAATAGATTTTAAAAAAGAAACTAAAACTCGATGGACTGTTGACAAATACAACGGTCGCCTTGTAGTCAAATGTTTTAAGAAAAGAGAAAATATAGATTTTTTCACTGGTAACTAGAATTACATCCATTAGGGTGTACTAATTTCCCTTGATGTAATTCACAACTTGGTGGTACACCAAATAGATGTCAAAAGTGCCTTTTTAAATGATGATTTGAAAGAAGATATCTATATGCAACAACCTAAAGATTTTGTGATTCATGGACAAGAAAACAATGTATGTAAGTTAGATAAGTCTTCATATCGTCTTAAACAAGCTCCTAAGCAATGACATGAAAAATTTGATAACTTGATTATATTGAATGTGTTTAAAGTGAATGAAAGTGACAAATGTATTTATTACAAATCTAAAATGACATTTGCACTATCATATGACTCTATGTAGACCTAGTATGGAGAATTTTCTCGCTATTGAGAGAGTCATGGGATGCCTTAAAAGGCTCATGATTTCTTGTTGTCCTTGAAGGATACATTGATACTAATTAGAACATGTTATCAGATGACTCCAGAGCAACCAATGGCTATATATTTAGCATAGTTAGAGGATAAGTATCTTGGAAATCGAATAAAGAGACGATATTGGTTCAGTCCACTATGGAGTCTAAAATGATATCGCTGGCAACTACTAGTGAAGAAGTGAGTTGGTCAAGATGTTTTCTAGCTGAGATCCCTTTGTGGGAAAAACCAATGCCATCTATGTTGATCCACTACGATAGTACCGCAACTATTGCAAAAATAGAGTTTCTCTCAAAATGAGTTATTAGAATGAATCATGTTCACGCTGATGAAAACTTAGTAGATCCTTTGATGAAAGGATTAGCTGGAGAGAAAGTCCTAAACACCTCCAAAATGATGGAACTATTGCCTGATAGATCAATGAGTCCCTCATGATGGTAACCCAACTTAAAAGACTGCATATTACAAGAATTAGGTCCAATGGATGATAACAAGCCATGAAGTGATATAAGATAAACATGCTATTATAAATTAGAGAAGCATGATTCTTGAAGCAATGATAGGATGAGGTAATAGAAACTCTTAATGAGATATATACTCTATGTGGAATGGAGTACCTAGCTACAAAAGTACTCTTGATAGACTTACCTATGTGAATGTGGAAGTGGGGCAACTTCCTATAGAATTTTGAAGCATAATTTCTAGAGCGTTCACTATACTTCGATAGACGTGCATAATCATTAATGTATGAATTTTTGAGAATACACCACATGAAAAAATTGTGTGTGGGTTTGATGTCAGAGATCGAGTTTATGACTACGAGTCACTCTTGTTGAATCTAAATCTTACTCATTATGCAAATGTTCAAGTTGAAAGATACTTATGTTTATGCACAATCTTATAGAAGCGTTTGACGCTACTTCAGAAATACTTTTTGAAATTTAAGTGGGCGATTGTTGGAACATAGAGAGTATGTTAGTGTGTGAATTTAAAAATTGTTAAAGTCCCATATTGGAAAACTTTCACACATTGATTAGGTTGTAACTCTATAAATACTAAAGTCTCACATTGGATAGTTTATATGCATGGGATAACTTTCATCACTATATAAAGAGTATCAAGCTCTTGTAAAAAATCACACCAAATTTGGATGCAATTTCCGACTTTCTCTTTTCTCCCTCTTATGTTCGATGCATTCCGAGCCACTTCTCTCATTTCTTTTCGCCCCTTATATAATTTTAGAGTGGTTTTATGTCATTGTCCTTTTGATTTTAAAGTAGTTTTCATGTCGTAGTACCTTCGATTAATGAGTGATCTTAGTACCATACTTCTAGAGTGGCCATTATAGCCATATTGAGGGTGTAATTCTAAAAAAGTTTTATACGTTGCAGTAGAATACCGATACAATTTGTAATTGGATTGTTTTATCTTGAGAGCGTCATAGTTGATAGTCTGCTTGCACAATTTTGAGTAGTGCCGCAAAATATCTTAAGGATAACGACCTAATTCATGACTTAATTATGTAATATTTTCAGTAGCTGAAAATTATTTTAAAACGGTTTTGTCAAAACTCAAAAAACAACACCTAATGAGATGACATTACTCGTAGTCGTTTAGCTTCATTAGACGGTTTAAAATCCTAGAAACTAATGAGGCACTCATTTGTGATCACTCAATGACAATCTCTTGAATCCAAAACCTAAATATCTTATAAAGGTTGATTGATGAATTTATAATCAATGAATTAAAAGATCTTTTTTCCAACAAGTCTCAAACAAACTGAAGTGGAGTTATACTTACCAGATTATGAATACAGATCTTCAATCAGTACCTGACTGAATAACTATTCTCTTCTCTCTTGGGTTATTATTTACCTATTTTTTTAGTTATCTATTGTATGCGGATTAATCCTTAGTACAATATAATTTTGTGCTCAAATTGTGTTCATGAGCTATTATTGGAGGTGTTCAACATTGCTCATGGTCTATGCGAGTCCTTGATCAACACATTCTTTTGCCGATTCCCATTTAATTAATATTGCTATAACCAATTATTACTGTATTAAATGTTAATTCAAAAAGAGAAAATAGATGATGCAGTGTTGGTTAAACAAATTTTAATTTGATCGTAAATATGAACATTTGATTTTGTTACCTCACTAAAAAAATTATAATTGTCGTAGATAAATAATCACTCAATCAACATTGTATGATTAGTAGTGTAAGAATTTTTACATGGTCATTAAACTCATTCTAAAATACCATATGTTTAAATGAAATTTTATTTTTTAATATTCTTCAATAATTAAATATCATCAAGAGTAAATTTGGGAATACTATTAGGTTTTTATGAGATTAAAAATATTAATCATATTTTGTTAATTTCTTTTTAATAAATGTAACATTAGTAGAAATAACTAATGTACCACCAGAATTTAATTTAGTATCTAAAATATAAAGTAGCTTCTTTTTCTATCTTTAATGTCCTCATAATCAATTTAAATATGTATTTTGACAAAAAAAAAAAAATTTAAATTGACTAATTTGGAAGTGTTAGTTGGAGATTTTTGAGAATATAGGGGTGAGAAAAGAAGTAATGAAAATATAATGGTATATTAACAAGCTGCTCAAATTCATTTTGAGTTCAGTGTCCAAGTTGATGCGATAAATTATTGATTATAGGTTTTATCTCCTTCGACTATTTTTATGTCACAAGTACAACTTTACAGCGAGAGAATGAGAAAGGGATGTGGATGCCCCATGAAAAATGGTGCTCATCTACGTATATGAAGTAATAATAGATTGATTGATACTATGTGAAAAATTGAAAAGTGTGATACCTTGTACGATGATGGGTATAATGTGGCAACCCAGTCCAATGATATTAGACCCAACATAAAAGAAAGCAACCCAATTATGGGCCTAATGCAGGAACCCACTCTGCTGCATGACTGAAAATAGAATTTTTTTTAGTGAAATCTACCTCCCATCTATCTCCTTATTTTTTTCTCTCATCTTTAAAAATACATAAAAATACAATTTTACTTCTATTATTTGATAGTTAAATTTTTTGAAATTATTAATATTTAAAAAAAAAAATTGAAAAAATTGCATTTCGGAAGTTTTGCATTCATCCAAATTTTCGAAAATTTTAGAACTTTTAAAAAAGTTGCATTTCGAAAGTTTCACAATCATCCAAATTTTCGATTTTTTTTTTAAACTTTGGAAAAAGAAATTTCGAAAATTTCACATTTATCCAAAGTTTCTAATTTTTTTTAAATTTTTTAAAAAAACCACATTTCAAAAGTTTCATATTCATTCAAAATTTTGAACTTTTTATCATATTTTTGAAAAAGTTGCATTTCAGAAGTTTAACATTCATCTAAAGTTTCAAAAAAGAAATTTAATTGTAGAAAAAATTGTATTTTAAAAATTTCATATTTATCCAAAGTTTTGAAATTCTTTTAAATTTTTAAAAAAGTTTGACTATCAAGTAATAGAAAAAAAAAATAACCATTCGATATAATTTGAAGGGGTGAAAGGTAAATATAAGAGGATGAAAGTTATACTCACTAAATTATACTCCACGCCACAATTTACTTAAACTATCAATTTTATTTTTCTTTTTTAAAAACAAAAACAAAATCTGCTACTTCCACCAAATTCAACTTTGTATTCTAAAAAAACTTTATTTTTAAATTTTGATAATATAAACGTGTTTTACAAAATTTAAATTTTGTATTCTAGAAAATAGTTTCAAGTATTACATATGAGACAAGTAATTTTTTTTACACGGTTAACAAATTACTACCATTCATATGTTTAATTGTATTTAGAGTTGACCGTTTACAAAGATTTAAAGATTATGATTGAAATTTTTTTATCTTAACGATATATTGAATTGAATTTTTTGTCTCCAACTTTCATTATATCACTAATATTTTAGGACTTATTTTTCAAAATGTCTCAAGTTAAATGCTGAGCAGACATATCACAGCCTAGTTTGACTATGCATATATGGATGAAATTTTATTATTTTTATTTTTGTTTAATTACATTTTTAATCTTTTATTTTTACTAATTTTAATTTGTGAAATTGGTTTCACTATCTTAAAATCTTATAGTTTTGGTACTTCTCTTGGTTTTTTTAACTAAAAAAATATTAATGTGATATATTTTAAATGATGTTACATATGATACGATGATATTGATCGATTGATAACTATGAAATTACAATAAAAACAACAATTTATACTTATGAAATTACTAAATTAATAACGTATAAATAATTAATGAATTTAAAAGGTTCTAAATTATGATATTATATACTACATGGTTTAAAATATATCAAATAACTGTTTTTAAGTTAAAATATTCGGGAATGGACCAAAATAGTTGAATTTTAAAATCAATTTAAAAAATGAGTGAAAATAGGATAACCAAAATTGTAATTAAGTCTTTTATATTCTATATCATCAAGTATTGTTTAAAAATTTAACTTAAATTATAAATAAAATAAAATTAAAAAATAAAATTTTATTATTACATATCATTCTCTTTTCATATTCAATCTAAATTTTTTTATGTATGTATATGAGGTGTCAATTCACCAGTAAAAGTTTGATTTTACAATTTCAAATGATAAAATTTAAATCTCAATTAAGTCAATTATAAAATGACCATTAGCGATACTACTATTTCTATATTTTCTACTTCTCTATTTTTTTTAAATAATTCTAAATAATTTTATTTTTTCCATAACAAATATCTCAATAAACTACACATCTCTACTCTCATTAAATCAATTAAGCATCTCATTTATATATTTATTAAAAAATTGGCTTAAATATAATTTTGGTCCTTTATCTTTTACCAAATATTCATTTTGTTTTTTTATCTTTTTTTATTCATTTTGATCATTTATCTTTTATAAATGATGTATTTTAGTCATATTCATCTTAATTCTTTCAAACAGTTGTATAATTATTGTCATGAACTATTGAGATTAAATTTTGGATCAGTTGTAAATTTAAGTGTGCCATCTTAATAAGGATGTAGTAAAAATATAGTAAACTCTGATAAATGTCATTTGTTTAAAAGAATTTACATGTGTTTTAAAGCATGCAAGAAGATCGTTTTTTTCAACTAGGAGCGTATTATTGGATTAAATGAATGTTATTTTTAAAGAATATTATATATATGATACATATTGATAATTGTTAGAAGATATTGCAATGAATGAATGTTGTTATAACTTTTGTTGTAATTGTAACAAGGAATAAAATACACCATTTATAATAAATAAATGACCAAAATAAATCAAAATAAAGACAAAAAACCAAAACGAATATTAGATAAAAGATAAAAAAACCAAAATTATATTTAAGCCTAAAAAATTAATATATTTTTTTTTCAATTTATTATAATATTGTTTAATTGATAGTTTATATATATAGCCCATATAAAATTTCAACTTTTCAATTTTAATTTATGTACAAAAATAACACAATTATCATGCCTGCAACTGGTACGAAGATGTATTAATTATTTACATGATTTTTTTTGTCTTTATTTGATATTTGTTTTTTAAATATTAGTTGATGTATTTAATGTTTTATATTTTTCTATATTTTTAAAAGTATTCAAAAAGTAACAGTAATAAATAAGTTTATTAATATTTACATTTTTTTATTTATTTTTCTTCTTATAATTAAGAGTTTAAGGCTAGAGGTGTATATTTTTTCTTTTAAAAATCTATTGAGATTACAACCAGGAGGGGACTAAGGTTATCCTCAATGGAGATCAATTCACCTTGTATCCCTCAATGGGGTAAAAAAAAGTTGTGTTAATTAATAGAGATTGGTGCTTTTACAAATGTCATCTCCCTCTTTACTTTTTGTAATTTACATTAATAAATTATATTAAAATAAAATGGATATTAGTTGAAACATAAAGACATAAAATTATTGATGATATTAAATATTAATTAAAAAATATATATAAAATGAAAATAATATGCATACGTGAAATCTGTTTAAAGACACAATTTAGAATCTAATTCACTTTTCCCGATATGATAAACAAGTAACCGAGAGCAACGGCCACTGCCAACGGATCGGCACTGGAGGAGCCTCCGGCGTCGTATTACCACGTGCACGCCATTAATCAACCATTCATTCTTCTTATGAAACAAGATTTCACTTAGCATGCGTAAATAAAATAAATGATCGATTTCATTTAAGTATATCATATAAGGCTAATTAAATTACTCCCTCCCACACATTCTCATTGATGTATTTATTACTACTTTATATTAATCTATAATACATGCTTCGCATGGCTGTGACCCTTGTGTGTTACTCAAATTATACGTAATTTTAAAAACACAACTTAGGTTGATCGAGCTGTAATTCAACTTGTTCAGACTCAAATTAATGGACCATATAATTGAGTTGAAATAATATCATATGCCCATTGGGTCAACTAATGGTTACTGTGAATAAATAGATAATTCGTTATGTCATAAGTTTAAAATATGGTTTAAAAAAATAGTTGAAATTTCCCAACTAATCCTATAAAAATCTTTAACATATCGGACATTATCTCAAATTTCGTATTTATTAATATTTTTATTTTATTTTAAAAGAAATGCTAAATTTATTAATGGAACTAAAATTTACATATTTATTAATATTTTTTTAACACGAAAAAGAAATTTATTATATGGAGATTTTTTTTTTTTGAAAAAAAATACAAGCTTATGAAAAATTTTCAATTTTGTCTATTCTAAAAAAATCTGTTTCCGTTTGTATTTATTGTAAATTAGATTATAAACTTCTATTTGACGAACTGAATTATTTTGTCTTTATATAGATGAAAATCAAACACTTCTTACATGTTTTTTATTTAAGAAAATTTTATTTTGCTTTTTTAAGTTGCTATTTTTCATAAATAAAAAAAATAGACGTTCTCAATCCTTGGTTTGTTGATGTTGAACTTTGTTGGTAGCTTTGGCGAGATTAGACCATTTTTTTCTCCTGCTTTTAGTTTGTTAGAACATTCACAATGAGTTGTTTTCCCTATTCAACATTAAGTTATATCATTAAATAGATACCTCTGCGGTGATTTCGAATTTTACGATGTCTACTCAAAAGAAGTGTCACTTCTATCTTTTCCTTTATGCATATTTTATTTAGTAAGAATATGAATTATTTGTTAAAAATATAATGATGTGTATTTATTTATTAAATTTGTTTCGAATATATTAAATTAGAGAAATTGAGTGTTTAACTATTATTAATATTAAAAAATATATAAAAGAATGATATACACACATGTGGTCCTTTTAGGTACATATTTAAGGGTGTTCTATTATGGATGTTTGCTTGCACCTTTATTATTTTAGGAGATCCAACATCTGAAATGGACATCACACCTAATCTTAATTTTGCATTATGAAAGTAAAGTATTTATTTAATTTCTCAAAATTTTTATATACTTAATATAATTTCACATTTAATTAATTTAAGACTTTGAAACCAACATAATAAACCGATGAACATGACATAATACCTCAAGTAATGAATAAGGAAATTAAAGTTTGTTATTAAGAGCACGATATAAGTTTTGATGGTATGTTATATGGTTTTAAATTCTTACCAAACAAACTTATTAGCTATAAATGCTATCTTGAAGTGTCTGCCAACTACTTTTGCAGCCTTCCAACCTTCTGATGAGATTGCGGCATCAGGCAAACATACCGTGAATGATATGCAGTTTTCTTAAGGGCCCTATGCATTGTTTCATGTTAATTTCCTATTTTTTTATTTTGATAAAAAACATGTTTTCTATATTTCTAGATGTTAGCGGTGATTATAAGACATACTTCCTTTGGTAGAGCCTCTTACTCCACCTCTAGGTCTAACTCCTTCCATCAGCTTCTTCATACATTGGAGGATGAATGATTTGTGAGTTGTGTTTTTGGAAGATTTTGAAATAAAAGGTTTTAGAGAATTAAATCTATATTTTAAGATCAATTTTAAAAAATTGAAAAAGTAATATAATAAATAATTATATAATATTTCCATCACACTTATTTTTAAAAATATTTTATATTGTTCTTAAATTAAGAAAGAAAAGTTAGTCATCTTCTTTCTTCTCCTTCAAAATCCAACCCCTAAACATATTATAAGGATAATTTTTGGTCTGAAATTATTCTATTAAATTATTTTTTCTTATTTTTTATTTATTTAAATAAATAGTTTTTATATAAATTTAATTTTGCTCAGATTTTATTCGTAATTTCGTAATTTAAACACGACTTTCTTTTGTTCATCGTATTAGTGCAATAATGTTTAATTTTTTATCTTGTTACAATATTCATTTAATTTAAATTAATATATTAATTTCGAATTATTACTAACTCAATCAATAACAGTAACATCGTCAAAATTACACAATCAGAGAGACGGGAATATTCAAAATATTTTAATCTTATTATAGTTATATTCATTTCACTTTAGCTTCATCTATTAAAGTGTGTTGTTTATCTCAATTATTTAGTATGATATTGTAACATAATTTTAAGCTCCGTGTGTGACGCATAATAGCTTCGAGAAATCATAAATCACCAGCATCTACAAATATTCACATCTAAATTGATAAAAAAAAAATGAAAATATTTGAAGACCAATTTTCATTGGATGCAAGGACGGATTTACCAAAAAGTTATATACAATAGTATTTGGCACTTTATATTACGAAGATATGTTTGCTGTCTATTATGAAATATATACTTAAATTTAATTACTTCAATTTTTTTAATTGGGATCGATATTTGTGCATGTTTGTGCTAATGCTTTACAACATACTATATGTCATCCATCGTTATAAATTTTAATCTGTTTGCATTGTTAATATAATGTGTAAAACTATTTTATATTATTTTAAAATTAAATTAAATTCTATTAATATTATATTATATAACTTTTATGATTAATTTTTTATAATATTTATTAATAATTTTTTTCAGTCCTCCTTCAAATTGATTTCTAAATAACAAATCAAACTCAACAATAATATATATATATATATATTTAAAATATTAATTTGTTTTAATTTTTTACAGTTATTTTATTATTAGTATAAGATGTATTAATCTAGTATTTGGCCTTTTTTTATAAATAATACTTATTTAATTAGTGTAATCTACCATTTACTATTTCATATGTTTTAAACATAATTGATATTATTTTTGAAAAAAATATAATTAATACTTGTTACTTCATGCTATCATGTTTAGGAAAAATATATTGGATATAATTTAGGATAAATATATTTTGTTAGAAATGTCATCGGACGAAGAGAGTACAAACCATTTCATGGACTTGATATTTGATAAGATTATGGGTCATACAGCGCAAATTTTCTCGAGAGCGGATAAGGGTTACAACGTCCCTATATTTTTAATTTTTTTTATAAATAATAATGATAGATTTTTAAATTAATAGTGATAAGTTATTAAAATATCTCTCAAACTTTTTCAATTTTGAGAAACTAACATCGTGTTTCTCTGTCTCTCCTTTCTCTGCTCAGATCGCTCTCTCTCTTCTCTCGGACTCTCCCTCTCGGTTGCAGCGGTCAGCCGCTAGCATCGCTTCTTGATCCTAAACCTCAAACAATCTCAATTTGTTTCTTATATTTTTCATTTTATTACTTTTTTCCTCTTGTACCTTTAATTTTTCTTTATAATTAGAGTAAAAAATAAATGTCAATGGTTCTTGTCAGTAATAATCTTTTTCTTATCTTTACCACAATATAAAGAAGATTATTCAATGGTTCTTAAATCACAACCAAATCGCTGATATCATATTAGAAATTACGCAATTGAAGAAATAAACAATAAATGAGGCAAAAATTTATATTGATAAAATATAATAAAATTAATACAACAAGCTCTATATACATATAATCTACCTAATATCGAATGATAAATTAACTAATATTGAACAAACAAACTCTAACACCCTAATTTGTAACCCAATTACTATCTATTAACAAACTATAACAAACTTTTACATGTTAATAATTGATATATGATACAGTGTGATACTATTCGTTAATTGAAAATTAATTTAGTTAATTTGTATATTTTTTTAAAAGTGACGTAATATTTAAACATAAAAAAATTGATATATTTTTTAAGAAAAAAAATTTCATAAAAATTATAAAAATTTAATTATAATACTTTAATTAATATTTATCATTTTCTACAATATTTTGTGTAAGATCTACCAATGGGAGGTACATCCCTTTGATAAACCTGGCATTCCCCTATAGAAAATAAAGGATAGCCTTCACATTTATCCGTGATATATCAAAACAAGTTGCACCAATTATAAAAATGTTGTCCATTTGTTCGGTAATGTATACAGAACAAGGTCGTTTGTCTTTTAGTATTTAAAAAACAGACCCCCCAGAGTAACTCACCGTGGCTTTTCCATGGTATTGTAATCGGTGTCTTAGGAGACTTGTCTTTCCGCTTTCAATATATCAATGTCCGGTTACCGTACCTCATTAGAAAATAAGTATACAAATACAAAATCAAAATAATACACGAATCATATGCCTTGCAATCATAGATTGATAGTGACATGAATCTTTGAATTTTGCTGTTCCTGTATTTACTCTCTTTTTTAACCCATTATTCATATGGGAATCACTATCTACCTATACAAATACAGATAAAAACTCGTTAAATAAATATATACGTATTTTATTTATATTTATTTAATGAGTTTTTAAATATTTGTAGATATTAGCGTATGAATATTATTTTTTAAATAAAAAAGTGTCTATGTACAAGAGTTATTTTTTTTTGCAATTATGCAGATTTTTCTTCTATTTTGTCAACATGTAAAAAATAAAAATATTAATATATTAACACATAAATAAAATATATTACAAAATTCTATTATAAAAAACATTATTTTATATGTTTCATAATAATTGTTGCATTTGAAAGAAAAAATTGTCTCAAAAAATTATCGTTTTTTTGTTTGTAAGACAACTTTAATTTCTTCTAATCAATTATATCATCTAATTGATATTATTTTATGATTCACTCTAAATTTATTATCACTCCACTTTTTTATTTATGATAATTGAAATCAACTAATGATTTGTAAATATAGTTTGATAAAATTATTTTTCTAATTAACTAATTAATTATAAGGTAGGAATGCTATTACATCTGCCTCAATATTTATTAATTAATAAATAGTCAAAATATTAATTTATTTTATCCTATGTACCTATTAAGTTATCTGCCCTTCTTCAACGTCATAAATTTTATCAGCTAATATTTCTAACTAAATTTTTTTGTGTGATCCCTAATCTCTTATGTATAAAAAAAAAACATAGTGATGGATTATCATCATATAAAAAATATAATGAGGGGTTATCCAGCTGTTAAAACTTGTTCTTGTATAAAAAAATAACTATCAAAACTTGTTCATCTTCAACGGATATAATAAAGATAATGAGGGGTTAACGGATACATCTTTATTTTTTCTAAAAAAAAATAAAAAACTTCTATTTTGAATAAAAATTATAAGAAACTTATAATTACGGTACAAAATTATAGAAGGTTGGTTTTAAGCAATTTATAAGAAGATTTTATTGCTTGGATTATTTAATGATACTTAAAATCTTTATGGGCTTTCTTAAAATACACTTATTAATTTTTCAACTTTTTTGAGGATATTAATTTTTCAACTTTTTTGAAGGATATTAATTTTTCAAACTGAAAATGCAAAAGGTAACATTAAATTAATTTGTAAGTACTTTGAATATTTATTACACATGAATCCAAATATATTTTGGTATATGTGAAAATAGTCCTATAAGTACAATTCAAATTCAAATTGTAATTATAGAACATTTGACATGTTAAGTCATATATTCGAATATGAGATACTAATTTTTCTTCACAACATGTGTGACTTTCGTCGTTAAACTCTTTAAATTATTCAATAAAATTGCAGTACTTTACAAAATTATGTTTCATTAATGTACCTAAAAGAAAAAAATTAAATTAAATAAAAATAGATTAATATTGTTGGAGCAACAATTGAATCTTAAAAGGTTAAAGAAACGAAATCTTAAAATAGAAATGCAAGAAGACATTTGTTAACGAAGTTTGTCTAATAATATTTACGTCTTTCCTCGTTTTTTTATGCTTAGTAATAGAGATCATACAATATTTTGATAAGTAAATTGTTTGATTATCATGTATTGATTTTTTTTTTTATGTTTATTAATATTTCTGTTACAATATTTTGATAAGACCGTGGCCTAAACATGTTACAATATTTCTATTACAATATTTTTGATAAGACCGAGACCAATATTTCTGTTACAATATTTTGGATGTCTAATCATGTTAAATTATATTCAATAATGATTATTTAATTTTAAACCGTGGCCTAAACAAATAGGCAACATCTAAAACAATTGTGGTTGAAATGTGTTACCAACGTTTCGGTAACTGTGGTATAAAATTATATGCAACACATACAAATCAATTGTCTTAAACCAAAAAAATGTTGTTTGTGCTTTTGACAACGTTATAAATGTGTTGCCTGAAACATATATAATATACACAAAACCGTGACCTAACTGTATATACAACATTTATGAAATGTTGACAAAACCAACTCATAAAACCGTGGGCTGAAACAATCAAAAAAACTGTTGTCTCTTTAAGTGTCTTTAGCAACGATTTTTTAGAATTCGTGGGCAAAAGTAAAAAATCGTTACATTTGCTAATAGATCACGGTCACCTATACTACACTTTGTAAACCGTTGTGAAACCGTTGTCTAACATTTATGCCACAGTTTATTTGATTTACACTACACTTTTTTGCTGTTACACAACTCAAAAATATTGTAGTGATGTAATATTTGCAAAAAGTATACTAGCACTTAAAGCGATGATCCAAACATACACTTCACAAACTTGTGAATCCAAATATATTTGTTTAATTCTATTGCCATCTTATCCCTAAACACGTAGTAGATTATTGATTATTATGGTCTGATATTGTGGTATTATTATTACTAAAAAAAATGTGGACAGGTTAACGACGAGAAGAAGAAAAACAAGAACCTAGCAGCGGTCCTGAACTTGCGGGTTTGGGGAACCAAAGCATGTTTCGGGTAGGACCATAGATTGAGAGCCTCGGGCCATTAAGTTGACTATGGTTAATGCTTCACTTTAATTTCGCTACCCTTATTTTCAGCACTGAATCATATGATAAAAACAATTTTAAAATAAATAATCTTCATTCTATAAGTGTAGGCGGTAAGAATTTTGAAATTGAAATTGTATAATTAACTATTAAATTATTTGACTATACAATAAATAAATAATTTTACTAATCACTTTGGTATTTTTACTAAATCACATTTTTTTTTGTGAACAACAATTTATACTCCTTCTATTACTAATTATTATTATCCGTTGAAAATTTTATTTTTCTTACTACTAATTTATTTTGAAATGTAAAAAATTAATGTTAAATGCATTTATATAACAATTTAGCAATAACAACACACACGCAGAAATAGTACTATACATTATGTGCCCTATTCTCAAACCATTAAATTTTCTCGTTTATATTTGTGATAATTAACCTTCTAAGAAAATATGGACTTTTTGTTTGGTTGTAAATATGGATAATTTAAGAAAATTATTATTCTGTTTTTCTTTTATAATATTTTTTTTATTTGTATGAAAATAAACAAGTGTGACACAACAGAGTCGAACAACATTTTTAATATGTTACCACCTTCAGCTTTCTTTATAAAAAAAATTAAATTAATAAAATTTGATGTATTTATTTTAAAAACTGAATATATTTTCCTTTCTTGATTCAACTTTCTTTTATATAATTTATTACAATGGTTTATACCAAATAAATAATAAAAATAATTTTATAAAATTGTTGTGCGATAATAATCTTATTATATGACAGATGGAATAATATAAGTACACATATTCCTCGATGCTTCTGTTCTCTGATTGTTGGAATATTGAATTTCATTTTTTATCGTACCGTGAGGTGAGGTGTTCCCCTAGTTTTTGACCTTCATAAATACTCATTATTACAAATTTAAAGTTTCCTTTTCCCTATTGTTTAATCTGTATACATTGGAAGTTTCATCGATTTGATTAGTATTGGCATTTAAACTGATAGCGCCAGTATCAATATTGCAACTTCAAGTTAGTGTGCTTAGTAAATTTGCATGTGATTTCTTTTCGTGATAGGAGCGTGGTGTTTATTTATTGCTACATTTTACTACCCTGTCCTTAATTATATAAATAAAAGTCGTGTTAACACTTGCCTCAAGTAATAAAAGTCACCTTTATAAATCAAAAATAGTAATTTTATTTTGAAAAGAGAATTTTTTTAAACCTCTTTAAGTACAAGTTTGGTTGCAATTTTAGAAGCATTAAAATCAATTTTGAGTTGTAAAATTGATTTTGAGATGTTTTGATGTTATGAAATATAATTGATTCTAACTTAAAATTAAGATCTATATAGCTTTTGAGTTTAAACGTGATTTTTATACTGAAATTTATTGTTAAATTCACTTTTATCTTAATATATCAGAACATAAATAATTTTACATTCAACTCACTTTTAACTACAATCAATTTTAGTCACCGCATAATTAAACACACACTAAAACTTTAAAAACACAATTTCCAATGCACTTTTAATAAAAATGGTTATATATTTAAAACACTAACAAATGTCTTTGGAGTAAGGTGGAGTAAGGGCAAGAAGTGCCGCATTGTTTCCAAAAAAAATCTAACAAGTGTTCTTAATTTGGGCACTTGTTAAAAAATTTAATGGAAGAATCATTTTAAAAAATTATGTATTTCATATTTTGAAATCATAAAGAATGAGATTTTTTACTTAAATTTTTATTTATTTATTTGATTTCTTAACAAGTGCTCTAAAATCACTTGTTAACATAACAAAAAAAAAAGTATTTTCTCTTATTATTATAGATAAAAATATTATTTTTATGATTATTAAGAAGTTGAGTTAAGTGAAATTAATTTTCTTGATTTCGTAAACATAAAAGTCAAATTTACTAAATTATTTATTTTTAATATCAAATATTTAAATTAAATATATTTGAATTAAATGAAAAATATTGTAGGAATAATAGAATTAAATAATTTAAAAATAGTTAATTTTGGCTTATAATAGTAATAAAGGTTTGATGCAATTTTTTTGCTTATAAATAAATGAGTTAAATAAGTTTTTAATCCTTGTAAAATTTTAAAATTTCATTTTTAATTCTATAAAAAAGTCATATTTTTTAATCTCTATAAAATTATTTTACAAATTGTTATATTTCTTGGTGAAATAAAACATCATTTAACTTAAATTTTTGAATGATATTTCGCAAACATGTTTAGAATATTATTAAAACTTCATCCACACAAATTTAGAATTTCTTAAATTGGAATGAGTTAAATATGAATTTTTAAAATGTCATATGTTCAAGTTAAAAAACATTAAAATATAGATCTAGAAATTGAATTTTAAACTCCTTTTTTTATGGATAAATTTTTTATAGTATTGTAAACATACATACAAACATATCATTCAAAAATATATATTGATGTTCCTAGAAAATGCTTGCATAATAATTTTATAGGACTAAAAATGTATTTTTTAAGAACTAAAAATAAAATTTCAAAATTTTATAGAGATTAAATATTTTAATAACCGTAAATAAATTATAATAGTTACTAGAGTAGTTTATGTAAATATAAGTAGGAGTATTATTTTAAATTACTATGTGAGTTTATTTTTTCTTCTAAATACACCCTTTATTTTTGGCGAAACAAAGGGGTTACGTTCCAGAAAAATAACTAAAAACCTCTGAAAAAGAGAAATATAAGCACCATCTACTACCAACATCGATTTCTAGTTTAATTAATTAAATTGGTCAATTCGATTCATAAAACATTGATTTTAAGTGGAAAAATTAAGAAAAATGACTATGTATACATATGACTCATTGTATTTAAATAAAAATTCTATATTTTTCATAAATTTTTTTACTTAGATACACTATTAATTCTTCTAATTTAATTAAAAATATGATTTTCTTCTTCATATTTCTAAATTCGAGATTTTTGTCCCCTTATTTTATATTCTTTTTGTTCTAAATTATATGTCATTATAACAAAATATGTTTATCTCAAATTATATGTCAATTTACAATATTAATGAATCATTAATTTTTCTTTTTGTATTACCCTTTATATTTGTTACTATATTTTATTTTTCCATTTTTTAAATTTATCTTTTCTATATCATTAATGAATATTATTTTTATAAAATAACTCATAAATTCTTTTTTCTATACAAAATTAACTACATTTTTTTTAACTTACGTGAAATTAACAAAGTGACATATAATCTATAAGATGAAAAGAGTAAGTTTTAGGATTTTTTTTCCTATAATGTATTTTGGAGCTATTTTTTTAAGGCATGTAATGTTTATTAATGATGCCACATTGCTAATTAATTCGAGAAATAATAAATTTGAGAATAATATATTTATATTTGATAATTGAAAATGGAAAAAGAATTTTAATAGAGTTTCTAATCAAATATTAGTGTCCAAATCAATAATGACGTGTGATAAAACATAAATTTACATTATTAATGAAAATTACATATATAAAAAATAAGTTGCCTTAAATGGAGTTTAGAAAAGAAAAAAAATCTTAAACATGTGAAATTGAGGGATTGAAATATTGAGTATTAAAATAGCTAGAGGGGCTAAAATATGGAAAAATAAATAATTGTGAATAGAATAGTTTTTGGAGTTAAAATAGTTGATCATAAACTTGAATTTATTTAAAATTAATAATGAGAGGGATGGAGTAGTTTATATCGAATAGAGTAATATTTCAAAGTTAAAAAGATAAAAAGTATGGAGTAGTATGTGAGTGAGTCGTAAATTGTGACATATCGTTTTTCATAGTATTTCATGTCTGTCGATTTCACATTTTGGTCGGCAACTGGCGTAAGAGAGAGAGACACCATTTTCTGTCTTCATCTTTATCTCTACTTAAAAACTTCTAACTCTTCCTCACTTTACCACTCTTCTTCTTCTTCTCTCTCTCTCTCTCTCTCTCTCTCTCATCACCTCTTTTTCCAACCCTTTTGCTTGTTTTTCTCATTTTCAACTCCAATTCCATTCTTCTTCTCTGGGTTTTCTCAAAATTCAAACTTTTTTTCTTTCTTTCTTCTACAAACATGTTTGTAGTCATGGATTCCATCGAAAAAACCTCTGAAAAGTGCTTAGATTCTCAACTATGGCACGCGTGTGCTGGTGCCATGGTTCAAATGCCACCACTAAACACAAAAGTCTTCTACTTTCCACAAGGCCACGCAGAACACGCTCAAGGAAAAGTAGATTTTTCCAAAACGCGCGTTCCACCACTCATTCCTTGCAGAATCTCTGCTATGAAATACATGGCAGACCCTGAAACAGATGAAGTCTATGTCAAAATCAAACTAACCCCTTTAAGAGAACAACACGAATTAGATTCAGAAGATGATTGTTTCTTTGGAAGAAACAGTTCTTTAGAGGGTCAAGAAAAACCAGCTTCTTTTGCAAAGACATTAACACAATCTGATGCAAACAATGGTGGTGGTTTCTCTGTTCCTCGTTACTGTGCTGAGACTATTTTTCCTAGATTGGATTACTCTGCTGAACCACCTGTTCAAACAATCATTGCTAAAGATATGCATGGAAATTGTTGGAAGTTTAGACATATTTATAGAGGAACACCAAGAAGACATCTTTTGACAACTGGTTGGAGTAATTTTGTGAATCATAAGAAGCTTGTTGCTGGTGATTCAATTGTATTTTTGAGAGCTGAAAATGGAGATCTTTGTGTTGGTATAAGGAGAGCTAAGAAAGGAGGAATTGGTGGTGGAACTGAATTTTCTAATTCTAGTGGTTGGAACCGTGTATCACCTTTGTTTGGTGGAAATTCTGGTTTTCTGTGTGGGAATGAGAACAATTTGTTGAGTAGAAAAAGTGGTTGTGATGATTTGATGGGAAGAGTGTGTTCTGAATCTGTTGTTGAGGCTATTAATTGTGCTGTTAATGGAAGATCTTTTGAGGTTGTTTATTATCCAAGGGCTAGTACACCTGAGTTTTGTGTTAAGGTTTCTTCTGTTAAGGCTGCAATGCAAATTCAATGGTGTTCTGGAATGAGATTCAAAATGCCTTTTGAAACCGAAGATTCTTCTAGGATCAGTTGGTTCATGGGAACAATTTCTTCTGTTCAGGTTCAAGATCCAATTCGCTGGCCTGATTCTCCTTGGCGCCTACTTCAGGTAACAATTTTCTTACATATTTGATTTTAGAGTTTTCATTCATTCTGACTAATAGTCAATGAAATTGCATCTTGAAACTGTTAGTGTTAACTATTTCTTTTTTCACCATGTAAAAAGTTATACAATCATGTACTGTTAATGTACTGTTCAAATCAATGAGATGGAACAGTTTACAGTTTGTCAGATTGTAATGATTTTTCTGATACAAATTGTATTTGTTTATCACTTTATTTAATCTACCTTATTTCTGTTGCATTTACTATTGAATAGTTACTGCATGAAATTGAGTTACTGTGTCAGGTGTATGAGCTGTTAAGCAACAATTAAATTAAATAAAATTAATGAATATGTTACATTTGTTGCTATAAATAGCACTGTTAATGATTTTGGCCTGTTTGAAGAGAAAAACAATAACGGTTAATAGTACTATTAAATAGTGAATCGTAGTAAATGTGCAAATAATTTCAAATGTGAGTTTTTTCATTGCTGACAATTGTTCTTGTTCCTCTTCTTATTTGTACAAACTACCAAAGTTGCATGAATTGGGTACCTCCTTCACAGAAAAGTTATTGAGTAGTACTCTTGATTTTATTTTATCTATGAAATATTTTGATACAATTTAACAACAAACAAATTTTAAGTGTTCAATTATATGTACATTTATGCATCTGGAAATTATGGTTAATCAGTTTAAATTCATGATTAACTACATTCAATAGATAATTACCGAGTTTTGATATATGTTATATTCATTAATTATTAACTGAAAGTAATTAGACATATATTTAAAATACTCTAACTAACTATTTTTTGTGGATTTCATTTCAGGTGGTGTGGGATGAACCAGATTTACTTCAAAATGTAAAATGTGTAAACCCTTGGTTAGTTGAACTAGTCTCAAACATGCCAACCTTCAATGTCTCACCATTCTCACCACCAAGAAAGAAAGCAAGGTTCATACAAGACCCATATTTTCACCTCATAAACCAACTTCCAATGCCACAGTCATCATCACTCTCCAATAATCTTCTCAATTACACCAACAACTCTCTCTGTAACAACACTAATTATAGTTCTACAAGCATACAGGGAGCCAGGCATGCTCAATTTGGACCAAATTCATCTGATTACCCCTTCAACAAGCTACAACATGACATGTTTCTTAGTGCAAGGTTTGATCAACAACATCATCACCATGTAGGTCAACCTATTAGGCCTCCTTGTGGGACCTACAAGAGTAGCCATAACAACAACACTAAGAACAATGTGGACTTATCTTGCTTGTTGACTGTAGGAAATTCTAGTCAAAGTTTTAAGGAATCCAATGAAGCAAAAGCACCCCAACACCATATTTTGTTATTTGGTAAACTCATTCACACTGAACAGAAGAGTTCAAATTCAAAGAGTGGTTCTGTTAGTACTAATGGGAATAGTGTATCTGAAGGAACAAAAACTTCAAATGCTTCTTCTTCTTCTGATCATCATATTCTTGGTTTTGATTTGCATCAAAATAGTCAAGTTGAGAATTCTTCTGATGGAGGGTCTCCTTGGTACAAGGATCAACATAAGCCTGATCTTGTAGGAACAGAAAATGTTACCACTTTGTGTATGGCTTCATAACGAATTTCATCAGTTCTTGAAAACATTGAGGAGGGACCCAAATTCCCGATCGTCATAGATTCTCCACATTCATGCAGTCAAGACATTGATAGATGTTTGATCGAGATCAGATGGTCTATATTCAAACTTAGGATTTTGAATTATAAAATTAAAATATGCATTTTTCTACACTGTTTTGTTCCGATCGAACGACTATCAATATCTTCCGTGGATGACACACGAACCCGTGACAGTATGGAATTCAAATTCGTGGAGGAGGCTAGCTAGTTAATTATTTTTAGATAGATTTCCTTTAATGTGTTGTATGATTGTTGTTTTTCCCTTTGTCATAATTCTATTTAGGTGCAAGTTAACAAAAATATTGCTCACTTGGTTCAGAAAAATATTATGTTTTTTTGCAAGTGAATAAGCCCTTTGATGAACTAAAGGGGTAATATTTTAATTAACTTGCACTTCTTTAAGTCAATGAGGGAGAATCCCTCTTCCGATTATGGGATTATGTAACCATGAATGAATTTCTATCAAGGATTTTTACCCTAGATATTTGTGTTTGATTTTTTTGATTAATTTTTCAAGTTTCTTTAAGTTTTTATTAAGGTTGTGTTTACACACATATATGATATATATTTGTGGATGTTTGGTTTTGCGGTTATAAAAATCAATTATAGAATTTATTTTGATTCCTTAAAAATGGAACTAAATAGACAAATATACATTCAGTGCATCTTTAGTTTCAAACAAGGAGGAGACAAATGATTATGAAATCATATAATTAATTTATGAGATCTTTAGATTAATTATTGGCATATGTTTTTGAGTAAAATAAATTTTGTTTTAATAATTGATTTTAATTTAAAATAGTAATATGAAGTTTTTGTCTTTAAAATTAATTTTAAATTTAAATTTTATTATTTAACTCATTTTTACGTGAATATAAATAACTTCACCTTAAATTCACTTTTAACAGATAAATTTTCCAAAATCTAATTCTGGTAAAATTTATTTTATCACGACAATCCCAAACACAAATCACAATTATTTTTGTTATTAGAGTAGTATGTATTGAAGTAAAGAAACAAAACGGATATATATATATATACTTACATGGGAATTATTTTAGGTTTAGTACTAGTTTTTAGTAGGTTGATTTCCTTGAAAATGTGGGTGTGTTTTTTACTAGTACTAATTACGATGCAGGAAGGAGAAATATTGAATTAATTAGTTGATTGTGTTTACAGTCAACTAATCAAATACTGCAGTCCTACATATACAAAACAAATAGTACTTTCTAATTTATTTTATGTTTGTTTGATTTTCACTGAGCCATCATGGTCCCACGTATTGGTGATCCCAGTCATACAAACATATAGGTGAATAACTGAATAATATCCTATTCAGTTAAAGTTGAAAAAATCACAATGCCAATTTAACTCATATTAAGGATTTTAGCAACAAATTTAAGGATGAGTTGATCGAAGGTTAGGCTATAATATTAATAATAATAATTATTATTTATATTGTAGACTCCGCTGGCCGATTTCCGTTTTTAACCCACAATTAGACAACAAACCGTGTGCATTAGTTGGAAGAGTATCTAGTTTAAGAATCTCCTAAACCTAATTTCTCCCATATAAATCAAAATTAAATAATAACAACAATCAAAATTTTCCAACATCAATTGTGTTAGGTACGACTAAGAGCAAAACAGATGTCTTATGGTGAAATTTATTATAAAAAAAAAGGAAGATGCTATATATGTCTATATATAATATAATCACTAAAAAAATAACTAGAGTTGGACTTTGATGTTAAATATGAACTTGTATAATTAGTAATAATTGTGAAATTAATTGTTTCATATCATCATTTAATAGTATGGTTAAAGGGATTTAAATCTATAATTATATTATACATTGGTGTAAAAAATTACAATAATTAATTTATATTTCAATTATGTTGACATATTATTTATTGATATCGACACAATCATCTATACAATATAAAAATATTTTTAAACAGAAAATAATAATTTCTCAAACTTTAAATATACGTTCCATAAAAGCTATATCAAACAATAGTGCACATGGTGTAAGAGTGTTGTAAACTCCGACGTACTAAATTCGATTTCTAATTATAAAAAAAAACATATATAGTTTTTGTAATGTAACAATATATCATCGATCCTTAAAATTTTATTCATCCTATTTTTCCTATATTCATGTATCAATTATATTTTCTCCAGCTACGTACTATCCAACACTAGCATGTGAAGCAACTTAATTGCATCTAATTAATTTATCTATCTTTGTTCGTATTAGCTAGTCTGTTCGTGATGGACCAGGGCATTCACAATCCTATAGTACTAGTATATCATACATGAAAAAAATGGAAGATTAATTTTCATGGAAGCAACTTTGGCAAAATTGGTAAAATATAATCGTACTTGTTCTCAGTGCACACTCTTATTCCACGCCACAACATCCTTTTCTCAAGTTCTGCCATCGTATCACATAATAATTTATTACACTTTGAATTTCCATTAGGAAAAAATGTTTCAAAGGTGAAGTAGGAAAAATTCGTTAATACTCAAATCATGTTTATTCAAATGCGTACATATAAATATATATATATATATATATATGTGTGAACTAAAAGCTTTTTCTTTTAATAAAAAACAATTTTATGTATTTTAATTTATATATATTGTAAGTGTAAAAGAAATTTATATTATTAAATTAATTATAACTGTTACATCATTAAAAATATTTGATTTTAATTATAACTATTTCAAAAATCTAATATATAAGTGGTTGTAATTGATTAATAGTATCAAACTTTTTTATAGTGATAAACTACAACAACTAATTTCAGTCTTATTGTGCCAAAAAAATTGATAGTTTTAAATGTATGATAGTACAATATAAATCTGATAAATGGTACGTTTGTTTAGGACTTTTTTAAAAATGATTTTTATAGTAATTTATTTTTTTATAACTTTTAAAAAAGAATTTTAAAATTAAATCTTCAAATGAAAATTTGGTTCAAACAATTTAATCTTAAAATATGATTTTAAGTATTTCATCTATTTTTTATAATTTTTTTTATAATGAAATTTTAAAAAATGATTAAAATGAAAAGTTATTATGAGAAATTCTTCATAAAAATCATTTTTGAAAGATATATTTTTTTTAAAAAATGTGATTTTTATCATGTTAAAATATATAATAATGAATATCTAAGTTATTGAATGTCAAAATTATTTTTTTAATTGATAAAAAAAGATTCTAAAAAACTTCTATTATTTTTAAGTAAATTTTCATAAAAATCATTTTTAAAAATATAAAATTAAAATCAGAATTTTTTTTTAAAATTTTAAACAAATAGATCCAAAATCAGATGGCATTAGGAGAAATACATATGAATGTGCTTTATTATTTCTTTTTGACAATTAATAAATAAATAAAAAGTAATTTTAGTTGGACAAACATATGGATGTGGCTTTATTATTTCTTTTTGACAATAAATAAATAAAAAGTACTTTTAGTTGGAAGAAACTTTGTTTAATTGTAAAGGTAGGACATGCCATTATTATTGAGTGTCCACAGATCGATCATGACTTATGTACGTGATATTAATGTAGTATAGGCTAGTAGCCTAAGGCCTCCTCATTGCCAAAAAATAAACTATTAAGTGCTAAATAATTATAGAAAGACCTAAACTTTTTCGTCCAGCTAGTTAGCTAGTAGCTAATAATAAAAAGATAACGTGAACATCGTTTTTTTTATTTGGTAAAAAAAAAACGTGAACACCATTTTTTTTAGAATAAAAATTATTCATTGTAATTTTTTTCAAAAAAAAAAATGTAACTGTAATTTTTTTCTTATGTGCTTTCTTTGGCAAAAGATCTTATATAGTTATCTGCTTTTCTTTGGCAAAAGATCTTATATAGTTATGTGCTTTTCTGTATACATACACATAAATTAAGCTGTACTCGTTAGCAATAAATTTTAAATATTAAAATAAAACATAAATCAAGAAATAAAATTGTTGAATTTTTTTCTTTTAACAAAATACTGATATTACTCGTGGTCCCTTAACTTAATTTTAGTTAACATATAATTTTTTTTGTTATTCAAAAAATGAATAATATAAAAAATTTAATATTTATCATCGAATGACTATTCATCTATTGTATTTTCATGTAAATAGAGGGAAAAAACTCTATGGAAAAATGCTGGTTCAATTCAATGATATTTAATAGGAAGTTAGAATACAGGTGTAGTTTAAGTAAATCAATAGATAGTTTTGATCCTATTGAAAATAAAAGTGAAGACCCATCTATTTTAACTGATATAGATAATACCATTCATACTTGCAAAAACAATAGTGAAAATGATAGTTACAGTCATGTTGATTATTTAAGTTTTAGTCATTTATTTTTTTTTCTCCGATTTGGTCCTTTATTTTAATTTTAAGTGACAATTTTATCTTTTATGTTTTAAAATGTCAACAGTGTTATCTTTTTTTTTTTACAAAAATTCAAAAAATCATCAAAATTTTCAACAAAAATCCATAAAATTATTTATATTCTTCAATATAATACAAATTTCATCAAATTCGAAACTCAAATCTTCAAATAAACTCATATTTCCATTTTTAACAACATCAAATAAAGAATAAAATTTGATGAAATTTTTGTATGAGTCTATTTGAAAATTTGAGTTACGAATTTGATGAAATTTGTATTATATTAAAGAATATAATTAATTTTATGAGTTTTAGTTGAAAATTTTGATGAGTTTTTTGAATTTTTGTAAAAAAAGAGGATAATATTGTTGACATTTTAAAACATAAAAGATTAAATTATCACTTAAAATTAAAATAAAAGACTAAATCGAAAAAAAAAAGATAAAGAACTAAAACGTTAACTGAAATTAAGTTAAGAAGCACATGTACTATTTAGCCGTGTATTTATAAAGAAAGAGAAAAAAAAATTGAAAAATTGGAAAAGAAGGGAAAGATGCATATACAGATGATGAGAAGTAAATGTGAGTGAATGGTATGCTATTGTTCCGCCTAAGAAATGGCGAAAACGAATTAATACTAGTTTGTAAGTAGCTTTGTAATCCACGTTTCGATCTCCATGTATGCCGCACTTATAGGAAAAGAAAAAGTAAATGATCCCTTGGGATCTTACTTATAATTTGTTGGTCTCTAGTGTAACATCTCAACTTGGGATTTGGACATCAAAAATTATAAATTTGTGTTGAAAATAATATTATATAAATTATAAATTGTTGATGTATTCAATCTTGTTATTAATACAAAATGATGTTCTAAAACTTAATTTCATTAAACATGTTGAGTCAAAAAAAATTGAATACACAACGTTAATAATAATATTTCTACATTTAATTTTTTAACTTATGTGGTTTTAATATTTGTTATAACTTATATTATATAATTTCCCTCCTCACATGAAGTTCATTTAACTCCAGAGTGTGTGATTGTATATCTATATGAATATTATAAGTATGTGTGTGATGTTGTTTATATACAATTAATTAATTTCTTCCAAGCAAACAAAGATACACACGGGTCAAGAAACACAGCTCAATTAAAGTAGTTGATGCCCCCAACATCGCCACAATTTGTGTTCTAGTGTTGTACAAATATTACTTTGTAGTTTGTAGACACTAGTTTAATTTAATCTTAGCTATAGCTATAAGGGTTGCACGTGAAATGTTAATTAATGCTAAGGGCTGGAATTAGTTGGCTAAGTACTCTGCCATGTTATATTTGAGGATCAAACACAGATCCCAATATCTTAATTTCAAGAACATCTTCATTAGTCAACTATCAGATTTCCCACTTGGGGATTGTCAATTAGTACTATCAAATTCAGTTGCTTTCATATTTGATTCTATTTATTAATAATTGGTGGGAAAAAAAAAACAAACAAGATAACATCGAAATCAACAAGCCTGTTTCATATTGGTTGACTCAAAGTTTGGTATCCTAAAATAAGTCAATACCGCACCATTTTCAAACATGGATGTGAATTTGCTTTGGGTTGTCATCTGTCTGGGAAGTTGACTGTCTCTAACCAATTTCATAGGTTTAAAATGTGAATACGACCCCTAATATATTAATTTAATTTATAGGGACAAAATTGGTTCCTCTAACTTCTCTCTTTCTTTCATTTCATTTCAGTAAGTTGCATTATTATTAACCACGAATGGAAATTATTGTAGTACTTTTGAATTTTATCTCAAATAATAATTTTTTCCTTTTCCTAAAAAAGAATTAAATTCGATATTCCAAAGTTTACAACATTTAAATTAATGATGTATTATTAGTATTACAACACATTTTCTTTTATCTTTATAATTATTGATCTGATTTGGACAACGGTTGGATGGCCGATGACTAGTTGAAGTGATGCATGTTTATATATATCTCAAGACATAATTTAACAAACTCCCAAACATAAGGCATACACAAGACATAATGCTTAAGATAATGAACAGAAATAGTAAGAGATCTATAACAACCCCAAACTTAAAATTTCACTCTCTTTATTTATTCATAGAGACTAGATAACATGTTCAAAGTAATAATTTAACTTCATTTAAACTTAATAAAATTTGAATATATATTTGTTTGCATCAAAAAATAATTGATCGAATCATGTATTAATCAACATACTGAAATAAATGTATTTGATTAATCAACTAATGCAACATTAGCAGAAAATTGAATCAATTGACAATTGAGTATGTTGAAAATAAAATATTAGTATGTAAATAAATAGAAAATTTGTCGGTATTCCTGCATTATTTGTATTTATCACATAAAATCTGTATAAAGAACTTCCGCTATGTAGTTGAAATACGCAGGCTATTCAACATGTCTCTATATATTTTTTTCTCATTCAACATGGTATCCAGAGCCTACTGAGAGACAACACTAATCTTCAACTACCCGGTAGACCCACTGTCTCCAATAAATTTTTTTTCCGGCAAACTGTGTTCTCAACTCTGGTTTCTCCCATGTCTTTGCTGTTGGAACCAAGTTGGTTCTAAGTACTTAGGATTTTGATGCTTACAAATGTACTCAATGTAAACTTATTTTGTACTTTGAATTATTAAGTTAAATACCCCAGAAACTGAAGGAAACAGAAGCAGAGATCAAAAGAAAATGAATTCCGGAATTTCCAGAAGATGTTTCAGGATGTCAAAACATCACCAGAGGATATGTTTGGTGGCCTAGAACAGAAGGAAGAAAAATCATAATTAAACATGGATCATACCATTGGAAAGCCTGCCAGAAAGAGAGTTGTTCCAGACAAACAGGAGTCAAATATCAATTTTATTCCAGAAGTTATTCTGACCAGAAGATGGCCTGGCAGTAAAAAATTACACAGTCCAGACTTGTTCCAGACTTGACCAGAAGGTATGTTTATGAGTCCAGAACAAAAGGATCAATTCAGATTTGGCCCAGATCATAAGATAGCATGATTCAGGGCATAGAATTAAGTCCAGACCAAAAGAAATGAGTTCCAGAATCAATCCAGACCTGGTCCAAAATTAAAGGTAAAATGTCCAGACTGAAATATTTTTTGTTCAAGTAAATTTCAGTTTGTTCCAGACCAAAGTCCAGAATCTGTCCAGATCAGAGTAAAAATTTCCAGATCAATGGTTCAGAAATAATTATTTGGTCCAGTGATGGTCCAGATCAGAAAATCAGACCATGGCCCAGTGGTGGCCGAAATCAGAGGGACAAACTGTGCAGTCCAGCAAATGCCGAAATCAGAGGATCACAGAATATCAAATAGGCTGGTCCAGATGTGGACTATCGCATAAAGATCCAATGGTGCAGATTTGATCATGAGGATTAAAGAATCTGAGAAAAATGCTCAAAACAGAAGCGGAGCAAAATGTTCAAAACAGATCAGTGAGCAAAAGGCTCAAAACAGAATCTGAGCAAACTACTCAAGAATATTCTCAAAACAGATTAATCGAAATATACTGCAGAAGTAAAGCATCAGTGAAGTTCTAAAAGTTCAACTATAAATAGAGACTTAATGCTAAAGAATAAAGAATCGAAAATCACAAAAGAGTCATACACTTCCAAAGCAACCACTCTCAAATTTTCATATAAGTCAATTGTGAGTTTCAGCTTTCAAGAAGCAAGTACTCGGTTATTTTCTTTCCACTGTGGCAAATCTAAGTTGTTGAAGTAGAGTCTACAATCTAAGGGAGTCAGTAGAGGTAGCCGGTTACTTGGCAATTAGATAGGGTTGTATCTAAGTTGTTGAAGTAGAGTCTACAAACTGAGGGATTCAGAAAGGGTAGCAAGGTACTTAGCAATTAGATTCATAGTGTTGTGAATTCTTCTACAATCTGGGGTGTCAGATTGGCTGAAGAACAGGAGTTGTTTTTCCTCAAAGAAGTCTAGGATTGTTAGACTATTTGAGAAGACTGACTTGGAGGGTCAGTAGCACGGTTGTAATTCAAGGTTTGAATTAGTGAAATCCTTCAAGGCGAAGGGACTGGACGTAGCCTCGTTAACGGTGAACCAATATAAAATCTGTGAGTTTTATTTTTATTTTTATCCGCTGCTAACTCTGTTTTAATTATACATCAAGTTTTGTTTTGAAAGTATTAAAATAGGAAAAGTATTCAAGTTAAGTCAAACACAATTCAACCCCCCCTTCTCGTGTTTGCACCTTCATTTGCTACGCTGTTCCATCAATTTTTTTTCTAGTCGCCGCCCTCTCCGAATACCGTTTTCGGCGAACAACCACTCCAGCAGCGTCGTACACTCCAGATCGGCCCACCCTTCAACGCATGTCGTCAACAAGACTCCCACGCGCCCACACGCCACCTCTCTCAACGCGCATGAGATCCACGCGCCACCATCTATCATCGCACGTGACGACGCGTCCAGCATCCGTTCACAACATCGCTTCTTCAATTGCACTCGCCTCAACCTTCTAATTCCATATCTGCCCTGAGTTTTCAGTTTCGAGTCATGGATATACGAGTTCCAAATCAAACAACCCTTGTTTTCCCGGTTCAGACGCGTTTTATGGCACTCTTTACCGACCACGACGTCTATGTCTGAAACAAAGAGCATCTTTACTAACTACATCACCTCTCCTCTCTTTATCAAAAAATTGAATGGATCAAATTATGCCAGTTGGGTTGTTGACATCAAACTATGGATGCTTGTTCAAGGTTGCGAGGACCATCTCACTCAAAATTCTGAAAAGGTGGTTGCGGCTAAATCATCAAAATGGAAGCAGATAGATGCTCAGTTGTTCAGTGTCATTAAGTCTACACTTCATCCAGATGTTAAACCGATTTTCCATCCACATCTCACGTGTGAATCGGTTTGGAGTCAGACAAAGGCATTCTACACTAATGACATTCAACGTCTCTATGAAGTTTGTCACCGCTTGCTGAATATATCATTACTCCGAAGACAATAGATGATTCTATTTCTTCATATCTTAGCATCGTTCATAGTGCACTTCATGATTTTAAAGTGTTTCTCTCTCCTGTTGCAAGTAATCTAGTTGAACAAAACAAGGAGTTGGATCAATGCAGCACCTCCTTCATGCTTATTGAACTCTATGGCCTGCCCCAGGAGTACTCTGCAACTCGTGATCAAATTTTGGGGTCTGTTACTGTTATGGATATGTCTCCTTCGAGTACCAGCAAAACATCCAACTGAGCTGTCAGACTGTTTTTCTCCATTGCAGCAATTCGACATTGGTCTCTCTGTCAACTTGCCATTAAAAATCCCTCGTGCACATGGTGATCTTGAAGAGGAAGTTTATATGGAGAAACCACCATAGTTTGTTGCTCAAATGGAGTCTTCCACCATGGTTTGTCAGCTACACACTTCTATTTATGGTCTTAAACAGTCTCCTAGATCGTGGTTTGGCAAATTCAGCTCGGTAGTACAAGATTTTGGTATGATTCGCAGTGAAGTCGATCACTCTATATTTTATCGTCAATCAACCCAAGAGTGCCTCCATCTTATTGTTTATGTGGATAACATTGTCATCAAGGAATACTCTAGTTAAAACAACATCTTTCAAAGTAGTTTCAGACTAAATACCTCGGTAAACTCTGTTGTTTTTTAGGTATCGAGGTAGCCCAATCCAAGGATGGCCTTGTAATTTCACAAAGAAAATATGTTATGGATATTCTTGAAGAAACAGGTCTTTTAAATGCCAAGCCAGTTGATACTCCTATGGATCTAAATGTCAAACTCCTGCCTAATCAAGGGAGCCTCTATCAGATTCAGGAAGATATAAGAGATTGGTTGGAAAACTAAACTATCACACAATCACTCGTCCTAACATTTCCTTCGTTGTTAGTGTGGTAAACCAGCTCTTAAATTCTCCTTCCTAGAACATATGGATGTTGTAATATGAATTCTTATATACATCAAAAGTGCACTTGGAAAATGTCTCATTTATGAAGATAAAGGGCAAACTCAGATAGTTGGTTACTCAAATGCCGATTGGGCAGACTCACCCATTTATAGACGGTCCACTTATGGGTATTGTGTACTTGTCAGAGGAAATTTAATATCTTAGAAGAGCGAGAAATAAAATGTTGTTCCAAGATCCAGCGTTGAGGCAAAATATAGGGTCATGACACAAGTAACATGTGAACTCATCTGGTTGAAACAATTACTAAAAGAACTTCAATTTAAAGAGGCCAACCCAATGACAATAATATGTGATAATCAAGTTGCATTGCACATTGCCTCAAATCCTGTGTTTCATGAGAGGACCAAACGTATTGAGATAGATTGTCGTTTTGTTAGAGAAAAGATCAAATCGGACGACATTATCACTAGCTTTGTCAATTCTAATAATCAATTGACATATATTTTTACAAAGTCATTGTGAGGTCCTATAATTAGTTATATATGTAACAAGCTGAGTGCATTTGATTTATATGCTCCAACTTGAAGGGGAGTATTGAAAATAAAATATTAGTATGTAAATAAATAAAAAGTCTGTAAGTATTCATGTCATTATGTGTATTTATTACATAAAGTCTATATAAAGAAATTCCGCTGTGTAGTTAAAACATACGAGTTATTCAACATGTCTCTCAATATTTTCTTCTCATTCAATAGAGTCAATTGTCAACTAACAATTGAATGTGACTATCAAGTCTAATATGGTTTGTGGTGATGTTAAATATGAGGCCATAAAACTATAACAGAGTGTCATATAAATTAGCAATGACCTTTTCCTGATTAATTATTATTATTAGTAATGAAATGTGATTAAATGTATAGGTAAAACTAAAACTATTTTGCATTTTCCATTTATACCCGAGTGCACACCAAAAACAGCTAATTGAAGTTGGAATTGCTGAGCCACTCTAATTTGCAAAATAGTTAACTCCTAGTCTCCTACCCATAAAACTTACAAAAACATACACTCTACTCCCTACCAATATCACACAGTTCTGCTGATTTTGGACTGAACTTTGTGGTAGTAGGGTTTGTAATTACATTTTCTTTCTTGTCAAGACAGAAATTGAAAACTATTAGATGATTATTTCCACAAATAAAAAACCATATCCTATCAGTTGAGACTGAGTCCAAACCCATATCAGAAGCCGATAATATCTAATGCAAAGCACAGAAATATTACAAAATTACACCACAGATATTGATGGCACTACTCTCAAAATGGGAGGTATCACTAAAATTCCATCCAGAAATCTATGATAGTATAATCCTGAACAATATTAGTCAGGATTCTAAACCTTTAACTCGCCGCAACTTTCTGCTGATACGTAAATAGCGCCTCTTGTATATAATGCATAAAAGAGGCAAAACCATTCCTATAATCTGAAAGCATCAAATTATGATTCTACAAATTTGTTCAACGCTGATGTGTCTAAAACTGCAAACTCCTTTACAGCTGCAAGCACAGCAAGTCCAAGCTTCAAAGCATTTTCATTATTAGGTGCCTACGGTATCATGTTCATTTTGAATTAGTTTCAATGTTAAATATCGCATATAAAAATTCCAACACAAGCTGTTAAGGCATTTTACCTCAATGTTAAGGGGAAGTACAGGATCATGGAGTGATAGTCTAAGAAGGAACCAACCACCATAGCCAGAAACTCTGACCTGATTGATTGAAGATTATATCAGACAAGACATAATAATAATTTATAATGGAAAGACCAACTTGGCAAACTGATCATTGCCGGTTAGAAGTTTGCACACATCATATTATATGCTACTTCCAACTCAGGAACATGTGATAGTCATAGACCCATAGCTATTTCTATAATTTCTCAATGAAAAATTTATGAACAATGTTAATTAATTAAACAAGCATAAAACATAGAGATGTAAAATTGTAAGCATACCCCCTCGTAGTTTACAGGAGCCTTTTGCAGGTTTGGATCAGAGCCAATAGAGTTCTCCAAATGTTTCAGCACATTTTCTCCATATTCCCGAAAAGATCTGAAAGATTTGGCATGTTGGTGAATTCAAAACATTATCAATGGATGCATAATAACAGAGAATCGTTATAGACCACTGTACCCTCCTTTAAGATCTGGATGGTTTTGGTCTATCTTTAATCTGAGTTCTACAGAAAAAGCAGGTTCCTGGAGCCCATCTATTAGACCAGTCAAAACATTGCTTCCACCACCCACGCCCGAAGCTCTTGCAGAAGCAAGTTTATTTAAGATCTTGACCTGCTCAATTGTGGTAGTTTTAAGTGTTAAAACAAGTCTTAGTGCAAAATCATGCTCGAATACAAGGTAGTGTGAGTTAAGGGCCATTTGGTGCAAAATAGAGGTGCATATACGCTTTTGTCCATGTTGAAAACTTTGTGAGGTTCATCGCAGAAAAACAAGCAATGCGAGAGTAAAAATATCATTCAGGGCTCTTTCTTAATGGCTTAAACTTATAGTTGAGTGGTTCTTTAACAGTTTCTTAGGAAGTATATTGTCACGTGTATTGATTAACAGAGAGATTAACTCGGCAATTATTATTTTATCCAATATGACTGCAATAAACACTTACCATTAGGTATGCACCGTCATCAAGCCAATTATTCTCTTTAAGAGCTCCATGTCCACTGGTTTCAATTGCCAGATGTGACTCCTCACCAATAGAATTCTGTCAGCAATATTGCCTCCATAAATTAGCATAAATGGGAAAATAAGAAATTGAAATGTTAAAATATCATCAAAAGAAACAAGATGAAAAATACATGATAGAAGCCAAAGACCTGTTTGGTTTGAGAAAACCATGTCAGTTGTCATTTACTATTTTCACTTTTAGTTACAAAAATGCTGCATTCTTTTGACTTTATTTACTGTATTCATACATTTGTACAGGAAAGAGTGAAAAAAACGTTTTCAAAACAGAAAAAAGTGAAAATAAGGTGATATTTAAACTAATAGTAAAAATAGAAAACGGAAACATAAAACATATTTTGAAACCATATAAACCCAAAGTGTCTTAGCGTGAATAGTTTGTCGCATTGCTTCCATTTTGCAGTTTATCTGAGTTCTACTACAAGGACCCTTTTATTTAGAATAAATTTAACCAAAATGCACAAGGCTGAAATTTGAAATAATGGTACATTCAAGCACTCAGATAGAAGGTGTCCCTTTAATTTGTTGAATTATAGGAAAACACTCATCATACCAAACGGACAGCTTCGTCAATCACATTTTTGTAGCCTCTTTTGAACCGATGGTGTTTTCCACCTGAGAACAGAATATCATTAACAAGTTATTAAAAATATTTCTGAATTCAAATTTACTTGCAATTCAAATTGAATAGAAAAAAGCAGTTAAAGCTTATGATAATCTCTTTAAAGGAGGAAGGAGGGATAGACTAAAGGTCATGCCAATTTAAATTTGTCCATACCAAGTTTCTTTTCAATAAATGTGGTAAGGCCATCAGAAGTCACACTGTCTGTAACAATAGTTGTTCCTGGATGCTAGGCAAAATGATAGAAGAAAAAGCAAATTCAGAAGTATATATAGAAGCGCAAGGTTAAAAAACTAAGACACCAAATATAGCTAATAATAAAACCCTTACTTCCTCAAGAACAATAGCTGCCATTAAGGCAATCAAACGATTCCGGTTGAATTCACGTCCAGTGGAATCCACAGCAGCAGATCTAGATGAAAGTCATTGATGTTAAACAAATTCAAAGTCAGTGAAACCGATTAATAAGAAGATCCTTACCTGTCCACATCAGTATCAAAGATAATTCCAAGATCAGCTTTGTTATGAAGGACTGCCTTGGTTATAGCTTTCATTGCTGTTTTGTCCTCGGGATTGGGGATATGGTTTGGAAACAAGCCTGAATACAGAAGCCCTTGTTACTCAAAGTCCAAGTACCATACCTAGCCAAAATCAATATCGCAGTAAAGTTATTACCATCGGGCTCCAAAAATTGACTACCAGAAGTTATTGCGCCAAGAGGTTCCAGCACCTTTGCCTATAATTCACCAAAAAGCAACATCGAATATCAAGTTTGATGCAAGATCCAAAAACCATAACCAGGACAAGTATGTTCTACAATTCTGTATAATTTCAAATTACAGATAGCGAATAAGTGCATGTTCCAGAACCTTTATTTCTTTGGTATACTAATGATACCACAATTTTTAATAGAAATTTCACGTAAAAATGCCTTATACCAAAAGTTTATTCAGAAAACAATAGATGTTAACAAGGTTTTAAAGGCAACTTACTGCAAAAAATCCACCTGCTCCATTGCCTGCATCAACAACTATATGGAAACCCTCCAATGGTTTCTCTGTGGGCAGATAATGCAACAAAAAAAACACCAAACAAGATCGAAACATTCAGAAAATGGATGACAAAAGAACTATAAATATATTCTATAATAACAAACTGAATCATAAAGACAAAATGTCCCTCAATTAAGAGTTTCATTATTCCTCCACTTTATTGGGTTTGACCCTTTCTTGGACCTGCCATAGCAGAAGCTGTAAAAGTCCTTTGTAGCACCGACACCTCTAAATTGAAGATGTGTCTCGGTGTCCGACATGACACCGACACCTTATTTACATTCAATTAATTCATTTTCTCAAATTATTATCGGTGTCGTCAGTATCAGTGCCGTGTCCGTGCGAGTATCCTTGCTTCATAGTGTAAAACACTAAGTTAGCATTTTAGTTCAGCAAAGTCATACCTATGTTACCGGCTGCTTTGCGAACTGCTTTTACTAGATCAGATGTATACACAGACATGTAATCGACTGTCTTAATAGATAATGAAGCCTTTCTCTCAGAATTCGTCAAACTTTCTGCTGTAAATTGATTGTATATGTTTGCAGCTCGCTCTAAGATATCTTTGATGTCGGCCTTCCCAAGACCACCGGCATTTGTGAAAAATTTGAATCCGTTCCTGTTGAAAGGCAGATGACTGGCTGTTCACAGACAGAGACATTTAATAATTAATTATTGAATTCCTATCAAAGTTCAATATTCACAACCCACGGACATTAACAAACGAAAAATAATAATATACATGAACAACGTGCAATATGAAAATGGATTAAAGTGAAAACTATCCATGCTAACAGCCTAAGCTTTTGGTATAAATTGTTCCTTCACCCTGTATCTAAGCTTATGTGTCAGTAGTTGTATACAATCCCAATTGGAGACGTTCTCCTCAATTCATTATTACAGTTTCAGTAAAAAGGGCTTTTTCATAAAAAGAAATATTCAGAAACACAAGCTAAACTTCATGGATGAAAGTAATCAAGATCTCCAACAACTAGCCAAATGTCAATTGACTACACTTCGCAATGTACCTGTTATCGTAATAGACCCATCAACAGGACACAAAAATGCTTCATCCTTTGTGAGTGTGCTATTAAACATGGCTGGTGTTGATGCTAATCTACAAAGAAAACAAAAGTATTAATTCATTAGACCTTTAAATACCATAACTAAATGGAAATGGAAGCTGCGTTTCAAACTAAAATGTTTCAGGACCTTGAGTGCATAACACATTATCATGTTTATCCACAATGCAAAACCCATATAAACAAACACACAAAAAGTTCATATAACCAAACGCAAGGATCCTATAGGGATTAGGGATTTTGCTTCTCAGTTGTTACATCAGCAAGGAAATAGAAGAATCCGGTAATTCTCTACTGCTGTAAAACCAGAGGAAACTTTGGTCCCTTTTTTGGTTTAACCACGATATGCTGAATATGTTTATTTGAACGATATGTGGTTTGATGCTATAGTTTCCAGCTTCAAACCAAAACTTTATGCAAGTTAACTTAAATAAGATGTTAGGCCTCTTATAACTAAATATTATAAGAGGAGGGTCAAGAGTTAGAATTTTAAGTGGGAACTGAATTTGTATGGCAGTTATTTGTTATGTAGACAGTTATTGTGTCAGTTTAAGTTGTAAATCAGGCAGTAACTGCTGCTCTAGAGCGGTTATGATGCAAATAAAAGTAGGAAAATGAGAAACGGGAAGGGAGAAAAATTCTGAGTGGTTATCGGGAAGGGAGAGACCAAGCTCTCAAATTCTTGGAGGGGATAATTCTGTAACAAGTTTATCAATTCTGCCTAAATAGAATTGTAAACACACATTCTGTTTAAATTCAATAAAGAATTCAGTTTCCCATTTCAATTATGTACTAACCAGTTCTAACACTGGTATCAAAGCAACAAAAATCTAGGAGAAATTCATGGTATTTACGCGCAATATGGAAGCACGTATGGAAGTCATGGAACGAGGGTTTGAAGGGTTGCTGGCTTTGCGTGAAACATGGGAAAAACATATGGAACAAGAGAGGGTGGAGCGGTTGGAAGCCAGGCGCCAATTGAATGACTTGGCTGATGCTGACAGGCTAATTCACACGAGGCAGGAAGATAATTCCAGCGATGGGAGTCGCGCTGCGTTGTGTGGAGAGAGGCCAGAAAATTCCCTAGACTCGCGAAACAGGGTTGAAAGGTGGAGGAAATTAGAAATACCCGTCTTTGATGGTGAAGATGCGTATGGATGGACGACTAGGGTGGAAAGATACTTTGATCTGAAAGGAATGTCTGGGGCAGAGAAGTTGCAAGCGGTAATGGTGGCTATGGAGGGAAAGGCTTTGACATGGTACCAATGGTGGGAATTTTCTGCTCAACATCCTACTTGGGATGATTTTCGTGCTGCTGTGATTAAGCGTTTCCAACCATCTATGGTTGAAAGCCCTTTTGAATTGTTACTAAGTCTCAAACAAACAGGGTCAGTCGAAGAGTATCGAGAAAAGTTTGAACTATACGCAGGCCCACTCAAATATGCAGAACCAGCATATTTGAAAGGAATTTTTTTGAATGGACTTAAGGAAGTGATAAGGGCAGAATTAAAATTACACCCAGTGGAGACTCTTGCGGAATTAATGGACTTCGCTCAGAGAGTTGATGAGAAGAACAATTTAATCAACAAGGGGAGCAGTTCCGCGTCTTCTGGGGGTAAACCAATGAGAACTTTCAATAATACTAGAACGGTGACATGGGAACCAGGGGTAAAGCAACAAACGCAAACTACAACGTCAGGAGTTGGAAGTTCTTCAAGGGAAGGAAGTGTTGCAAAGCCCGCTGGAACTTTCAGAGGCAGAGGATTCAGAAGGTTAACCGAGGCTGAAATGCAAGAGAAATCACAAAAGGGATTATGTTTTCGCTGTGATGAGAGGTTTAGTCCAGGCCATGTGTGTGTTAACAAGCAGTTGCACGTGCTGGTTTTGGGTGAGGAAGATGAGAACTGTGAATTGCAGGAATCGAATCTAGTGGAAGTGGAGGAAGAATTGAAAGACCTCAAATTGTCTATGTGTAGCATTGCTGGTCTCACTTCGAAAAAAACCATTAAGTTATGGGGAATGATTGGCCAGGAACATGTTATGGTCCTTGTAGATTGTGGAGCTTCACATAATTTCATTTCAGCCACTTTTGTGAAGGAACATAATTTGCAAATGTTTGCAACCTCCATATACACGGTGGAAGTAGGAGATGGGAGAAAACTTGATTGTGAAGGAGTGTGTCCTCAATAAGAATTGGTGATACAAGGACTCAAAGTGCAACAAGATTTTTATGTCTTTGATCTTGGAGGAGTGGATGTAGTGTTGGGGATGGAATGGTTGGCTGGCCTGGGAGAAATTAGAGCCAATTTCCGTGAATTGACACTTAGAATTCCTATTGGAAATGGTTATCACACTTTGAAAGGGGACCCCGATTTAACTAGAGCTATAGCATCTCTAAAGTCCCTTTTGAAAGCGTTAAATGATCAAGGCCAAGGATTCTTAGTGGAATACCATCAACTACAAGCCAAAACTGAAGTTACAGATGACAATCCAGAATGGACAGCAGCTATTTTAGAAGAATATGGTGATGTTTTTCAAGAACCTCAAGGGCTGCCCCCTACTAGAAGACAAGACCATGCTATTATCTTGAAGGAAGGTGCCAATATTCCCAATATACGGCCTTATAGGTACCCTCACTATCAAAAAAATGAAATAGAAAGATTAGTAGATGATATGTTGAATTCTGGTATTATTAGACCAAGTGTGAGCCCTTATTCTAGCCCAATCATTTTAGTGAAAAAAAAAGATGGCGGGTGGCGCTTTTGTGTAGATTACAGGGCTTTGAATAAGATAACCATACCAGATAAGTTCCCTATTCCTATTATTGATGAGTTGCTTGATGAATTGGGAGGCGCAGTGATCTTTTCAAAATTGGACCTGAAATCAGGGTATCATCAAATTAGGATGCGGGAAACAGACATTCCAAAAACAGCTTTTAGAACTCATGAAGGGCATTATGAGTTTATTGTCATGCCTTTTGGACTTACGAATGCTCCTTCTACTTTTCAATCTCTTATGAATGAAGTGTTAAGGCCGTACTTGAGAAAGTTTGTGTTGGTTTTCTTCGATGACATCTTGGTTTACAGTACAGATGAACAGGAGCACCAAAGACATTTAAGGGCTGTCCTAGCTTTGTTGAAAGAGAATCAATTATTTGCCAACAAGAAAAAATGCACTTTTGGGCAGACTCAATTAGAGTATTTGGGTCATATCATCTCAGCCAGTGGAGTTGCAGCAGATCCAAAGAAGATTGAAGCTATGCTAGATTGGCCAACACCCAAGGACATTAAGGCCTTAAGAGGATTTTTGGGGCTGACAGGGTATTATCGAAGATTTGTCAGAGATTATGGCAAGATAGCTAGGCCCTTGACCCAACTTTTGAAGAAAGACAATTTCCAATGGAATAGTGAAGCCCAAGCTGCCTTGGAACAACTCAAGAGACTGGTGGCAGAATTACCAACACTAACTGTTCCAGATTTTACTAAAACTTTTACCATAGAAACTGATGCATCTAACAAGGGCTTGGGTGCAGTTTTATTGCAGGAGGGAAGACCAGTGGCTTTTCTTAGCCAAACATTATCCGACAGAGCACAATCTAAGTCAGTTTATGAACGAGAGCTGATGGCTATTGTGATGGCTGTTCAAAAGTGGCGACATTACCTGCTAGGGAGGCATTTTGTCATCATCACCGATCAAAAAAGCCTCAAATTTTTAACAGAACAACGAGTAATGGGTGAAGAATATTTCAGGTGGACTTCAAAACTCATGGGATTGGACTTTGAAATCCATTATAGGCCTGGAAAAGAAAATGGCGTAGCTGATGCACTTTCTAGAAAGATGACATTTGCCGCTTTGTCTTCAGTTCACTTTGAAGAGGTGGAAGATTGGGAGTCGGAAACTTATCGAGATCCTAAGTTACAAAAATTGATACATGATCTAATCCAAGATCATAATGCTCATCCAGGCTATACATTTCAAAATAAAAAATTGCTATATAAAGGGAAATTGGTACTACCGAAAGGATCTTCAAGGATTCCCATTTTGCTACAAGAATTTCACAACTCCGCAGTGGGGGGACACTCTGGTTTTTTCAGAACCTATAAAAGAATTTCTGAGGTTGTGTATTGGGAGGGCATGAGAAAAGATATCCAGCAGCATGTGGCTAATTGTGAGGTGTGTCAACTGAACAAGTATCAAGCTTTGTCTCCTGCAGGCCTTCTTCAACCACTACCTATACCCAATCAGGTTTGGGCTGATATATCTATGGATTTCATTGAAGGATTACCTAAGGTTCAAGGTAAAAATGTCATTCTCGTAGTGGTGGACAGATTGACTAAATATGCTCATTTTCTAGCACTTAGCCATCCTTTCACTGCAAAAGATGTTGCTGAAGTTTTCCTTCAAGAGGTAGTAAAGTTACATGGCTTCCCCTCTACTATTGTGTCTGACAGAGATAAGATTTTCCTGAGCCATTTTTGGTTGGAGTTGTTCAAAATGGCGGGTACGAGACTCAAATTTAGCTCTGCTTACCATCCTCAAACAGATGGACAAACCGAAGTAGTCAATAGATGTTTGGAAACATACTTGAGATGCCTCACAGGCACTAAGCCCAAACAATGGCCAAAGTGGCTAAGTTGGGCAGAATTTTGGTTTAATACCAATTATCATAGCTCTCTAAAATTAACCCCCTTTAAGGCACTATATGGTCGAGACCCACCTCATCTCCTAAAAGGGACTACTATTCCTTCGGTTGTTGAAGAAGTTAATATCATGACACAAGATAGGGACCAAATGTTGCATGCTCTAAAAAGCAATTTGGTCACAGCTCCGAATCAGATGAAAAAGTACGCTGATCAGTCCCGGCGTCCTATTTCACTAGTGGTTGGAGATTGGGTTTATTTGAAATTACAGCCCTACAGATTGCGGTCCTTGGCTAAGAAGAGAAATGAGAAATTAAGTCCTCGTTTTTACGGACCATATCAGATTTCAAAGCAGATTGGAGCAGTTGCATTTGAGTTAGCTCTTCCACCAGAGAGTAAGATACATCCCGTGTTTCATGTGTCCCTACTTAAGAAGGCCATCTCTTCTTCAGCTACCCCTCAACCTTTGCCACCTATGCTCTCAGAGGAACTAGAATTGCAAGTTACTCCAGCTGCTGTACAAGATATCCGCAATGCTCCCAGTGGCATAGCAGAAGTGTTGATTCAGTGGAAGGACCTACCAGATTTTGAAGCAACATGGGAACCTGTTGAGACCATTATGGAGCAATTTCCTTCTTTTCACCTTGAGGACAAGGTGACTCTTTTGGGAGGGAGTATTGTTAGGCCTCTTATAACTAAATATTATAAGAGGAGGGTCAAGAGTTAGAATTTTAAGTGAGAACTGAATTTGTATGGCAGTTATTTGTTATGTAGACAGTTATTGTGTCAGTTTAAGTTGTAAATCAGGCAGTAACTGCTGCTCTAGAGCAGTTATGATGCAAATAAAAGTAGGAAAATGAGAAACGGGAAGGGAGGAAAATTCTGAGTGGTTATCGGGAAGGGAGAGACCAAGCTCTCAAATTCTTGGAGGGGATAATTCTGTAACAAGTTTATCAATTCTGCCTAAATAGAATTGTAAACACACATTCTGTTTAAATTCAATAAAGAATTCAGTTTTCCATTTCAATTATGTACTAACCAGTTCTAACATAAGATAACCCATTCAAACCTAGAATACATATATCCTAAAAATCATTATCAATGAATAGGAATCTGTTTGGCCAGGTGACTGCATTCATTAGAGTTCACAACCACGAACCTAACGGTCCTTGAGAAAATAAAATAATTGATGCAAGAAAGTAAATATCACCCACCCATATAGGACTACTTCTAGGCCAGCACCAGCAAGACCTCGAGAAATCGCATTCTGAAATTGGATAAGTTGATAATCATATAGTCAGTTTTAAAATATAAAAATATCAAGATATTCAAACACATACACTCTCTCAAACTAGGAATCTTGTAAACAAAAGTATTTTCTGTAACAATAATTTCTAAGGTTCAAATATAAAAAAAAAAATGAAAGATTCTGCATTATGAAAGTCTCTGAAGATGGAAGTAAAAGTTAAAATGAAGTGTGTAACCTCTTTTGACACAAAAGACTCACACGTGACAACGACAATATAAAAGAAATAGGTTTTCAAATTATTATAGTTCATTCCATTTTTCACGTATCGGAAAATATGCATTTAATTGAGACACTGGAATTCTATTCAAAACCAGTATATAATTTGACACCATCAACAAAGCCTTTTATATTTAGAGGTCGATAAATAGAACTTAACCAATGATATGAGGAACAATGTAGACCTGTAGTAATTTAGCTGATATCCGGGAATCATGGCCAATAGAAACTCTCAAATGCTGAGAAGCATCTGCTTGCTTTTTATCTGCTAACCATGCGGCGAAAGCAGCTCCTATTGCTTCAGCAACAGGCTCAGTGAGGTTAACTCCCTCTCCCTCAACACCATCAACAGCCACACCACGTATGTCACTATTAAAATTTAAAAGTAATACACAAGTTAGCATGCAGGAATTAAGAACTTTTAAGTAATGTAGAATTTTAATCCTACCATGAGAATTATCACTGGAGCAGTAGAATTTTAAGCAATGTAAACTTCATAACTTGCTTCCACTCAAGTGGTACTGACCTGCCATTTTGAAGCCTTAAAAAGTCAGTCTTCTCAAGAAATGGCACTACAGTAGAAGATGCAGAAGCTGCAACAAAAGTCCAAATATAAGAAACAAACATCCATTAGAAAACAAAGAAGTTAAAAACTGTCAAAAGGTAAAGAATAAAACAAATTCTGTCAAAAATACAACTGAGAAAAGTATGCCCTTATACAGATACCGATACATTATCACACATTCATATAAACAGCTTGCGAAGGAAGGCGGAAATACGAGCAATATTTTGAATTTAAAACAAACAATTGCAGATAATATATATATATACATAAAGGAGTTTTTCACTTAATGTCAATCTGTATGATAATAAGAGTCTAGAACAGACCATTGCAGAGAATATTTCTCCGGTTGGTAAAATCGTTCTGAGGTATCAATAACGTGCACAATTGCATGGAAGAGATGGCAGTCCATGTCAACTTCCCTGGAGTAGAGGGAAGCAAGTTGCGCATATAAGGGGCACAATAGTCCCTTCGACTCGACTGTCTATTCTGTTGGCAGCAGTGTGACACAAAAACATTTTGGACAATCTTCCCTGATGTTGCTGCAAATAAACATTTACAACCTTTATCAGATTTCTGGACTCAAATTTTAAACCTCTCTCACTCTCTCATATTGCCAATTTAACAATTTTCCATCATTGATATCTTTCAAGTTTTATGGCAATCATTAAAGGGATTGATTCAATTGAATGAGACATGATGTCAAGTTGTTAGTATTGGTGTTAAAACATTGAGGAAAGCAAGAATGTCATGAAGCTTCTAGAAACATCAAATCCAATCCAAGACTTCGAATTCGAAAATCAATAGCCTCTTAAACTCTTGTTAAATTAAAAAAATAATAAAATTGAAATAGTAAAGCCTAGTGCTTCAAAAGCCCAATGCAATTGAAGCCACAAATAAAATTGGATGAAAAATTGAAATAGAGGAGGAAATGGACTAAAGATTGACCTGCCATGTGATGATGAAAATTAAGTTGCAGAGCGATTGAATTGCCACAGCGGAGAAACTGAGGTAGTGGATGATGGATGTATTGTGCCAAACTTCTTCAACCACGAGAAACACACATGACAAGAACAACTGTATCTTATTTTAATTATTTATCATTTAATTATTCTTTTTTTAGTCAAAAAAATATTTGTTTTTTAACTGCTGAACTATTTTTAATTTAATCAACAAATAATAACAATGTTTATTAAGGTTAATTGTAGACATTTGTTTCCTAGTGAGTTCTACTGTGTAGTCATTTACTCTAAATCAATATTTAAAAATTATTAAAAATTTTAACAATCATCTATCTATATATATATATATATATAATTTAGAAATAATTGTTTTCCTCGTATTAATTTAATACAGAATATTTATTTGTTTACATTATTATTATTAAATCAATATAATTTAAATTATTATTTTAATCATAGAAATAAAGATGACTATTAAGATCAACTTTTAAAAAGACATTCTTTGTAATCATTATAATTTTAAAGATTTTTGGATTACTGATCCACCTCCACGGTGGACGTGGACAATATTAGAATTTCCATTACTTAATACCTAAACTCTTTATTTAGCTATTTGTCTACACGGTCAATGAATGAATGTCAATACAACTATACAAATGCTTGCTGCTACCTGTGCAATTCCAAAGGTTTTAAAATGATTTTTCTTCTAATTCCTTGGTTTACTTATACACACACCAAATAGACCATCTTGCTACATTTTTTTTTCTTAAATACATTACATTATACAACATAAAAAAATCTATCTATAAAGTATCTAATTAGTTTTACAAACTGCTGATTTACTGAGAAGCTTCATCATGAAGTTGAACATAACATCTGGTGAGGTCTTTGGTTGAGGCCAGTTAGCTCCTTCTGGAACCATTATAGATTTGAACCCTTGGCCTTGGTATAATTTAGTCGCCGCGGGATTTCGTAAATCGCAGTGTAATGCGACGGCACGACATCCCCAGCTTCTGGCTTGTGATTCTGCCTTAGCCACCAATTGTTTGGCTATTCCTTTCTGTCTAAATTTTTCTCTGACTGCCACATTTGATATGTATGCAATTCCAGTCCTACAATATCATTTCCATATAAATGAAAGTCATAACTTATAGCCATAAGCAATGATTCACTAGTATAATGAAATGTAAACCAGAAACATAAATACATAATCTAACATGGACTGATACAAAATTAGAAAAATAATTAGCTGACAATTTTGAATGGTGATGGAAGAACAAAAAAAATTAAGATTCTAGGTCGTATAAAACATCAAATAAGATATTGGTTACACTTTGTTTAACAAAAGTCCATTCTTACCGGTGATCGATATCAGCAAATCTTAACTTCAGTTTTATATGAGTGAAAGGTTACAAAACTAGTTCTGTAAATATAACTCAGTTGGTAGCTGCAAAGACATTGATATGCAGAGGCAACTAACCAAGAGAAAACTATAGACGTGCAATGAAAGAACATGTAATTCTTGTCAGAAGGAAAAAGAAAGAACATGTTATTATGTATTTTTACAGCAAAACACAAATGAAAGACAAGTTTTATGCTACATATAATATGTGGCTAGTTAAAACAGGACAAGCTAGCTAGATGTATTTAGGGTCTATATGTTTTAACAGAACATAACTATCCGAAATTTTTTAATGAAGATGGTGAAGCATGAAGAGACACACAATCCAAAATTTGACAGCAGCATATTGGTTAGATTTGTCATAAGTCCTCACTCACTAATCCAACTTTCAGAAACGAGCTATAACTCACCTTCTCTGTCGCAACGGCCCCTTTCTAGGTAGAAAATCTGCAACTGTATCTACTGTTAATATGCCAGCCACATATCCCTTGTTGAGGCTTAATTTCCCATCAAAACCCCCAATTTTAAAATCTTCACTTCCAAATAAGAAAGTTTGATCAAGTGAATTGCCAATAACAGCAACCAAACAGGTTCTTTTGCAACCATTTGGTAAAGAGAATCCTGCTAACATAGCCACCAATCTATCCATTCTCAACACAAAATCTAATGGAAAGGAATATTCAGGAAAGAAAGAGCTGCAATGAGTCTCTGCCACTTCCCAACAGTCCTCTAACCTTGCCTCTCTGACAGTAATTTCAGGAGACACAGTTTGGAACAAATCAACAACTTGACTGGCTCTGCATAACCCTACATCCAAACACTATAACATTAAGTGTATGTTTAGCTCGGCAGTGACAAATTTTTATTTTGAATTACTTGAATTTGTAAAAATTGATTTTAGTTAAAAGTGAGTTGAATGTAAATTGGATTATGTTTGAATGCATTCACTTAAGAGTGAGTTGAACACAAAATTTGAGTGTAAAAATCACATTTTGAGTCAAAAGCTACAAATCATATTTTCATGTTAGCATCAATTCCAATCCACAACACTGATAGTTCGTTTGGTTTGGCAGTGTGTTTTCCAAAACTGTGGCCAAAAACCACGTCCATGTAGAAGCTTAATTTCATAGCTTCTTTGTTTTCATGTTAATAATGCCTTGGGACGCGAAAATGGCAATCCAGCTGCGGATCGGCTCAAACATATCAAAATCAATTTTATGTGCTTTGAATCACTTTTGATTCTCCCTAGCATGAAACCAAACACCACCAATATTACTTTTCTTAATAAAAGTTATTGATGAGAGAAAAGTGGACAAAAGTCAAATTGAAACCATATTGAATAATAAGAGAATGAATTATATCAAACGATACACAAGACTTATATAGTCAATGAGAAACAACTAACTGATAACTAATGTACTTATATAACTAACTAACTAATGTATCCAATAACCAAGTTCCTAGCAAAGTTAACATTACAAAGTAGTAAATTTTCCAGCACCTCATATATCCATTTCATTTCACTCCCTAACTTACATTGATGGCTAGGGATTGAGAAGAGTTAGAGTTGTATGTGTTGTTAAATTATTTTGGGAATAGCATTGCCATTTTCTGATGCTGAAAATAGCTTTAATTGAAGTAATAAATAGTGTTTTAATATTTCATTTTTCAATCACACCTACCTCCCTTGAACACTAATTGAAAATCTTCAAGTTTAATTCATTTTCCCCACACACACTTCTCAGAAGAACAAGTTGATCAATCCTTTCAAATTTCAGTATTTCATTATGAGCTTCCAAGATCACTCACATGTTCAAGTACCATTAGTCCACTTCATCCAAAATAACAATTTAAAGAGTTTGACAACAAATTCAACAAACCCATCTACTGAATTCCTTGAAAACAAAATAAGAGAAGAAACAAAAACAAAGTTAAATTAGCGAACAACAAGTTATACTAAAAAAATTGAAAAAGGAACCTGATTGTGAGAGAGAAATAATAGAGAATTCATGAGATGAAGATGAAGTCCAAGTAGTTGATTTCTTAAAATGAATATTGAAAGATGAAAATTTTGAGGTGTTTATAGGTTTTGGAGATACTGAAGTTCCAAGAGGAATTGACCGCATTTCGTGGAGGGTTGTGTTTCAGCTGAATGAAAGAATATTGGTGGTTACAAACAAATTATAGAGAGAGAGTCTTAACACTCAGAAACTTTACAAGTTTGGTTACCTAAGCCACCCTTTACAAATCGGTTGGTTAAGTTATCAGTTTCCAAACTTGTGGGGTCACTTCACATTCACATCCTTAGAGACAACTGTTCATTAATCTTGGATTTCGTTTTCTATTCATGTTGCTACAATTCTGATGATTAGATAAATATCTAATTTTCTAATATTAATCTTCTTCAATACTTTCATAATTTCATAGAGAAAATAATTCATCTCGCTTTAATTTTATTTGAATTTAGAATTCTACGATTAATAAATTATACGTAATTTTAAAAATTATAAATCTTAAATAAATTTGCATGGATGCATCCTTTGATCTAAATTTTTTTCTACCAAAAAATTCAAAAAAAAAGATATTTGTGTATTTGGTTTACATTTGAAAAAAATAACTACTAATTTTTATGTGAAATAAAATTGTATTTCTAAATTACATTAGATTATATAAGTTTAATTCAAAATCAAACATTCTTTCCATATTTTGCGTTGCTTTAAAATTAATATGATCCAAACTTATAAGAGTCAAAATGAAAAAGAAAATCAAGATGATACGATTTTTGGTTTTTTCTGAAGGTGATCAGACATATATATAACAACCCATATGTAGCGTGGACGTAAAAACACCTAGCATTGTTTACCTCGTGTGAATGGTAACAAAAGCTTCTCCAGGTGGCTGAGTTACTGAGCAATGCAGCACGTGTGCATCATGTTGGAAGAAGTTAAAAATATATATCTCTCTTACTTTAACTGTCAGTGTCTACAATCTAATCTAATACATTGTAAAGTGAATTGTAGAAGATCCAATACCCAAATGTAGCCGATTTTGGCATTCAATTCAAAACATCAAAAGTTGGATGGAAGAAATTAAATTACATTCAAAAACTTAAACAGATAGTTAAGTTCATTTAATAATATTTCAAATAATATTTTTCAAAATCAATCAATTGTTGGATTGAAAGCTATATATTTATAGATGAAGAAGTATTACCAACACACACATTCTTATACGACATACAGTGTAATTATATATAACGTTAATAACGAAGCATCTTAAAATCAATAAAGATGTGTCGACATCATTATGCAAAATAAAACATGATTACCTTTTACAAGAAGTAAGACAAAAACTGTATACTATAAAGAATTAGAAACCCTACTATATGATTGCAAAAATTAAAAATTAAGGTAACATGTATCTGTTTTGGCCATAAAATAACACCTAGAATTGAAGCATACACTTAAAATTTAACAGCAAGGTTTCTCAAAAAGGCCAAGGTATGTGGAGAGGTAGACTTGCCAAACAAAGAGCACCAACGAGGAAGCTTCTCGAGAATTCGTTCAGTTATTGGTGTTAATATGTCCACGTCAGTCCGAAGTTTCAGGAGATAACCATCAATGCTTGGTGTAGAACCTGACCTCCAGTAAAGTGTCAGGTCAAACAATCTCGGCGCATTCTTTCCTCCGGAAAACTGAATTATGTGCCAACCATCGACGCTGCTCTTTTTGTCAACTGATATTAATTCTTCAGAACTTCTTGCATCTGAGTTTCAGTGAAGAACACTACATCAGACTTGATAATATCATGAGAAATAGTAACACTAGCAAATAAAATGAACAATCGTTCTAATCGATGCATTAATCCATTTCCATTATGAAACCTTTTTGTGATACAATTTCATAACAGTATCATTTAGAAACACAAAATTGGTGCTCCATATACATATATTGACAAACTAGAAATATTCTTGTTAACAAAAATAATTCGTACCTTTAAGCTTGAAATCTTCTATTTCGTCTGTATTGATCGCAAGAACCCAACGAACAGAATCTTTTGTGTTGATTGAAACTTGTGTAATTCTTTTATTTTCCTTAGCATCACTTTCGACGTGCATTGTAGGAATATCATCCTCACTCCAACCACTCGTAGCATCATTATATGTCCGACAACCATATTTTACGGAGAAGGTTACAAAATCAACAGTTTTGTCTTTACCACATACAAAACTTTCATTAATATGTTCTACCTCCTTCTTCAAATTTCCAGGAGTGGTAGAAAATAAAGATACATATGATTCAGGAGTATGTCTTTCATCAAGTCCTCCCGTTGCATCCACGACATGTACAACCTGAAAGTACAAATCAGTAATTTAATTTATTAAACTTGTTCGTGTTACGTAATTGTGGAAAATGTGGTGCTTAATTTAACTAAATTTAGTGATAGCATATTCACAAATACTAAATAATACAAACCAGGGGAGTTCTGCATGTATATATTATTATTATATTAACTACAAAATATTATTGTCAGTTATGAAGTTCAAAATATTATTGTCGGTTAAAAAGGTGGTAGAAATACAAAAAATGGAAATTTACATTCACAGCTCTGGCAGTGTCTTCAGAAAATGGCGGAACAACACCGGATAATACAGCTGCAAGTGATAAGCCAAACAGCACCAAAGTAGCTAGGGTGATTGTCCCTTTTACACCTGGAAACCAAGTTATCAATTGAACAAAATGTGACGACAACGAATACTAAATACCGTATGCTTTGTAAGTACATTCCTTTATGTTTTACAACATAATATATATCGCTTATTTATACTTTGGACTAACAAACTAGATAATTTCTCAATAATTTAAAATAAGGTCGTTTAATACCCCGTCCTGGAATTAAAAGACTCAACCAAGTCTTCATATAATTTACAAGAAAGTAAGACGCCCATTTTACTCTCAATCAAGCCCACTTTCATCAGTAAAGTTAAATATTAACACAGTTGGCACATTTCCTTTGCATTGGTAATGTGATGCAATTAAGAGGTAGTGCTGCAAACTCAATACATAGATCAATCAATTCCTCGAATGGCTCGTAACTGGAAGCAAGTAAAATTGCTAGTGATAAGGAAATTTTACTGTTGGATCTTCTAAATAGAAGAAAAATCCATAACCAAAGTAATATTACAAGGCCTTCTAGTTATAACTTTTATATATTTCATGCCTTCATTATATATAATTTTTGTATGTTTAATCTTATATTTTTCTATCAATTCAAAATTATGCATCTAAACAATATAATTGAAATTTAACTTAGAAATCCATGTCTGAATCTTTGAAAGATCCCAAGAGGAAGATATAATTTTGAATTGATTACATTTCTGAATTTAAATCATATTTCTGCAAAGCAATTTCAATTTTGTGATTCAAATGGGACTTCAATGATCAAAGTTGGATTCTAAGTTTCACACCAAACCAAACTTTTATTTTTTATACTAGTCTAACTCAAATAGTCTATTACCAGGTTCATCTCAATATAATTATTTCTCATATGCTGTATGAGAGGAGAATTTCTTTGAAATGGCATAGAAATGAAGCAATTAGCATTCCATTGTCACAATAATGAAATTTCAATGTTACTTGCAAAGGAGCTGTACAGTAAACAAACCTGAAAGATGGACATATGAAAGAAGATACACCAAGGTCAAAGACAAGAGAGCAGCAATATATGCAGCAATCACAAAATTTCCCAACCATTCAGGAGTGCCCCCAGGATTCCTGCACAGTAAATAACTGCAAATTAGATGTGGAGTATACTTAAAGATCAACCTTTGTGTGACAAAATGGATGGTGCAAACAATGGTCGAGTTTAATGACAATAGTCAAGTTGTGGTGAATGCAACTGAGTCAAGGTGGCGAGGATGGTGGAAGCAAAGTGAAGATAGGAAAGATGTTAATGGTGATAATAATAATAATAAGAGCATGGTCATATCATAGGGGCAGAACCTAACAAGAAGGATGGATACGACATAGGACACAAATACAATCACACCAACATAGGGATGTGACAAATTTTTAAAATTAAAACAGTCCTTCAAAAGGTTAAACATTTCAACAATTTGATTTTAATGCTGCAGCTGTCAGACTATTGAAGAACACAAATATGTAAAATTAAAATAGGCAATAACACCCCAAGTTAGAGAGAGAGAGAGAGGTTTACCTATCAAGTCGAACCATACCCCCTATGATTGTAGCAGCAAGCCGGATAAAAATTCCAGCAGAAAATAAAATTGGCGTAGCTAACCCGAGAACTAGGGTTGCCAGTTTGAGTGGCTTAGGTAACCTGGCAGGGGATAGTGTTGCTTCAAAAAATCCAACTGCACATTTCAACCAAAACTTTAGTAACAGGTAACAAAAGTAGTTCTAACAAGGACAAAGACGAGGTAGTGATAGTTACATGCAAACGCCGGAGAAACTAACCAAACAAGAGCCAAGTAAGAAGACCCAATTTTAAAATAGTTCCCCAAAATGAGAAGGATAAGCCACTGAAAGGATCCGGCTTTATAGAGCCATCTTTCAGCCTCCAGTTTGACAAGGTGAGCCTGAATAATGGGGGGAATTTGCCCTCTCTTAGTATGTAGATTCAAGAGATATTTTTTAAATAGAAGATAACCCAAATGTTGACCGGTCAATGCTCCCAGAATAGCCGGTGCGCCAAATAATCCAACCACCAACCACGGGCTAGCAACATAGGGCACCGGTGATGATGATATCAAAGGTATCAGAAAGGCAACAAGAAGGGAGAAACCTAAGGCAAACAGCCACATGAGGAGAACACCCAAACATGACAAGGCCAATGAAGCTGCAGCTGGTATCCCGCCCATAAACAATGATGTAGCCCATATTAGAAGTGACTGCATTATCACTGAATTGTGGAGCAAATTAGCGAACTTTTGACGGTATACAACCATATATGTTCCCTGAAAAGATAAGACAGTTACCATTTATTAGAGCCTAATGATATCAAAGCAGCACAGCCTGCTACAACAACACTTGTCATTTGGAAAACTAATACACCACATTCATAATAAAGCACAGAAATAGTATATGGTCGACATAACCAAGAAGAACAATTAAGTTTTTACAGCTACAAATTACCAAAATGTCAAAATATATGGCATTGTTATTGCTGATATCTTCCTTTGACTCTGTTGAACTGCCTTCTGGAAAATGAGAAGATGCACCGATGTGCAGCAGGAAAGCAAGCATATTCTCTCCCAGATGTTGAAGAGAGCCTTTCGTTAAAAGCTCTAATTTGTCATTCTGCACAAAGAAAAACATAACATTATATTACTGTCATTAGATATATGAAAATATGTTAATAAAGTCTTTCTTTCTCCCAAGCCAACTTTTTGCAAAATATTTTCAACCAACACAAATGAATTTCATGATTGGCAATAAAACACAGAACAAAAAGCAAACCAAGTAGTATTACATAGGACGGTAAGGAGAGAAGGAAACCTTGGTATGATATACAGCAGTATTATCTACATATGCAAAATCAAGCCCAGAAAGGCCAGCAACATCTTTATACACTTGGAAATCTGTTGCAGATTTGATAACCCCCGAAGAAAAAAGATCCTAAAGCATAAATCTTGGTTGATTTGAGTGTTTATTCAAAAAAGTTTGAAACATGGATAAAAAATTTGCTATGGAACAAAAGAATAAGGAAGGAAACCTGCAAACCTGTGCAACAATTTGACCAGATGGGTACTTAGCTACTGAAGCATAGTTCTCAATAGCCCATGGATGAGGACCAGCCTACTAAATGCAAGTGGCACAAACACGAACTTATTATCAGAATTAACAAACTCTAGAAAGGATAAGATTTAGAAGTCAAATAACTTTTCCAAGCCTCGGTGAATGAAGATTGATCAATAATTTTTAATGTGAAATAAACTTTTTCGCCTCCTTTTGAAGGGCAAAATCAAGATCAAAAGTAATAATACATGATTGACCTTGACCACCATTAACAACTAGATTTATTATCAATGGAAGAACAAAAAATTCATTAGAAAAAATGATTAAATGTTGGAAAAACTCAAGTTTACACACACCTGAAAAATACTAGACTTCCCTCCAATGCCCATGGCCTCTAGATCAATAGCCATTTGAACAGTTTTACTCCAAGGGTGCTGCAATAAATAAATAAATAAAATGGTAAGATAAGAATTTTTACATAATAATTGTGTTTCAGATACCAGCAAGAAAATCATTCTCACATTTAGATTTCTTCTAATCACAACATCAGTCTTATAATCAGTACAAAAATCCATGCCTTTCAAGCAGCTGAGAAACAAATATGAAAACTACGAAAGGATGCACTGACAAGTAATTCCATACCTGAGTTATGAAGCTATGAGCACCATTAAGACCCTCCTCTTCACCGGTATTAAATAAGAATATAACACCTTTCTTCAATCCATGAGCCCACTGGGAAATTCCACGAGCAAGTTCCAGCATAACACCTACACATGAACTGCAATCTCCTGCCCCTTCGCTGTTAAATTAACGCTAAAAGTTTAGCAGAAATTAGTAGTGCCTTTAACTAATCAGAAAACTTCAAATCGTCAAATCAATAGGTGTTGATATGTTGTGATATGATTTCATACGACATGATGATGATGATGTTAAACCAAAACATGCATATTAGCATATAAGATATGATAATATGATATGCCAGCTCAATGTTCGGTCATACATAAACTTAATCATATTAGAAACAAAGACAACAGTGATTGCCTAAAGAAGAAATATGGGAGCAAATAGATGAAGAAAACATACGTTGAAAAAACAGTATCAATATGAGATGAGACGAGAATGGATTCTTCTCTAGCTTCGGACATATATTTTGGTGAGATTCTTACTACGATATGGTTCAGATCTGAATAAACAAGTGATCTCCCCGCAAATAAGCCACTATCCAGTCGATTTGCACCAGATTCTACATGAAAAATATCCACTTCAACATCAACCTCCCAGTGAGCTATTTTCTTAATAGTTTTGCAAGCTGTCAAAACATACTGCAGTTCAAAGAATGTTAAATTAAAATAAATGTATACTAATAGATCATGGACTAAGAAATTACTACAATTAGTTGGATAACTTGTTGTAACTCTCCTTGATCACCGAGTAAAATTAGTAACTTACGTAATGAAAATAGATACATCGCATTGGTATATATTTTCATATCAAGCTTTTGAGTTCTGAATTCCAACTCATACAAATTACTCATATAATATGAGCCTGGTTGTTTAAATTGTTGATATCCTTGCACTACGGTTCACACATCTAATAATCTACCATTGTGGCCTCGAAATTTCTACATAAAGAATTCTAATATCCACAACAACAAACCAGCCAAGGGAAAATGAACCTCTTATATATTTCCTTTGAGAAAAAACTCACACATCTTACTCATATTTCTTGATATCCAATGAATCAGTTAAAAGCCAAAACATCTACAACACTTAATAAGTTCATCAATCTTGCCTTCATACACAATGTACGATAAAACCCTACTCAAACTTGTCCAAATCAACATAAAAAACAACTTGGAATCACAAAGAATGCAACAAAACCATCGAAAGTAAAAATTAACCAAGTTGAGAATCCAACCTGCAGGGCTTGATTCAGAGCTTCAGAACCAACAGGATGAGGGCCCACCTCAGTCAAGGCCTTAACATGATTGAATGCTTCAATCTCAGAGAAACCCCTCTTTCCAGCCTGTTCTGCAGAAAGAGGCACAGGCATGCTCTGAAACTGGTATTGATAAATGGATGAACAGGAATAAGCGATGATAAAGAACAATGCCAGCCACGCAAATGATGACCTCTTTATGTTTCCAATACCAACAACGGGGCGAATTTCAGCATCATTGCAAGACTTTTCACTTGCAACACTGCTGCTTGACTCTTTCGATGCTACTGAAGCAGTTTCGCGCCTCTTTCGCATTGTAAGCAAATTCTAACAAGCAAATACCTGCTCAAGAGAGTGAAAATAAGCTCTAAGGACTTGTTTGGATTAGCTTATTTGAGTTTATCCATTGACATAACCACTTGTGAGACTGTTTCGGATAACTTATTACAAGTCCGTAAGTTGTTTTCAGTTAACTTTCATAAGTTCTCCAGAATAGTTAGCTTATATAGAAATGGTTTGAGTTTATTTTATCTTTTGTTATAGAAATAGCTTATAGATAAACACTTATATAATAAATGATTTATGGTATAAACCCTTAATTAAGTTGTTTGTCCAAGGATCCAAATCAACAATGCCTTGTTACAATACAACAACTACTCACAAGGAAAACTAAGGTGCCAAATTCTTGTTCATTGATCAATGAATAAGAAATGAAAGAAAAATCTCAGATAGGGTTCACAAATTAAGCAAAACTGCACAAGAATTAACAAGTTTTGACTTTTTGATAACAACCTAGAATGCAAGTTTGACTTTGACGTGGATAAGATTATTCAGTGGAACAAACACAGAACACATGCGTGATTCTAAAACCATGAAGAAAAAGGACCGAATTTTAAATTTATTTATTAACAAAAAAGAAAAACAAACTTTGATCTCATATATGTTGATCTCTAAATCCAAATTAAACCCATAATTGACGAACGAATTAGGAAAATAATGTTGAAAGCGTTATGTAGATTGAGAGATAAATCAAGAAAAAGTTTATATGAATGAGAGAGAACCTGTGTGTCAGTGAATTGGAGTGAATGATAATATTTTGCTGGGTCTTCTGTAGGTTTAAATATGAAAATGATAGCAGCAAAACCAAACAAATTTCATTTTTATTCATTACAATTGAACTTTCTGCAAAATGCAAACCTTTTTTAATCTCTAATGTTTTACACTATTATTTTTTAATCATCCAGTAATTAATAACTTTAAATTTAATTTTAATCTTTATAAAATAAAAAGTATTGTTTTAGTTTATGTAAAATGCAAAAAAATTGATTTTAATTTTTACCTAATAAGAAAATGTTTTACTCTCATATACAATTTTTATAATAAGTTATAATCAGAGTATTATAATTATTATCATTTTTATTTATAACATATAAAAAATATTAATTTTGACTAATCGATTAATGATAAATATTTATTCTGTATATAATTATATGTTCTACCCGCTTCTTTAACGACTAATTTCTTAATAAATATAATGAAAAATTATAGTTAGTGTATTACAATTGTTTTTATTTTTATATTGATAATATTAAAAAACACTACTCTTAACTAATTATTTATTGATAAACATTTGTCGGTGTATGATTTTTATAGTACATTTGTAATTAGTATTATTTATCATGTACACAAGATAAATATTTATCGTTAATTAATTAATCAAAATTAATATTTTTAATATTTTTTAAATAAAAATTATAATAATTATAATATATTACTTATAATTTATTATAAAAATCGTACACGAGAGTAAAACATTTTTGTTATTATGTAAAGTTAAAATAAAAATTCTTGCATTTTACAAGAAAATAATAATTTTTTTATTCTATGATGATTAAAACTAAAAAGTATTATAGATTAAAAAAATTTGGATTACATAGTTAAAGTATTATAGACTAAAACAAAAAAGTTTGGATTTTGCGGAAAACTTAAACTAAAAAATTTATTTTACAGAAAATCAAATTAAATTTCTTGCGTTTTGTATTGACCGATTGTATATTTAAACTAGTAATTGCTACAAATATATATCTCGGAATGGTGTTGCAACAATTACTGAAGTTTAATAATTAGTAATTGAAATTTTAATAATTAAATAACATATGTGTGCTTATATAAAGTTGAGGAGAAATGGCAGATTAGGTCACACAAAAATAAGGATGTAGATTCTGTCAACAGAAAAAGATAAGAGATAGAAGATAAAGACCATGTTTTAAAAAAAATTAAATACTGTAAATTCATATTTTAATAATCAATAAGAAATAAACAAAATTGGTGATCTGATAAGAGATAAATTAGTTTTTTTAAAAAGAAATAAGAAATAAATTAGTTAATTAATTGAATTTGAAACATCTAAATCATTATTATTATTTTTTAAATCATTTTTTTTATTACATTTCTTTAAAGTCGTTATCTATACCTCTATATTACTATTATAACTATACATATTATTATATAAGCAATTCAACGATTAACTACCATCTAACTATAATATGGTCGGACCTTTTTTTTAGATAAATATACCTTTTATAACATAACTATGTTTCATTTTTATCCTATATTATCGCTTTTATTTTATAAGCTAAAAAAAACAGACCTCTAAATTTTATTTTAAAATTGTTTTTTTTTCTCTCCATATTTTTTAACTACTTTCTTCTCCCAGAATTTATTAACTATTGTTGTATGATGGAATAAAGTATAATTCATTAAGTAATACTCTAAAGGAGGAGAAATAATCTAAAGTAGTAATAATCTATACAATTATATAATTATAGCACCAAAGTTAATTAACAAACAATTACCAATTGTCGGACCCTTTATTTGGATAAATTTTCCCTTTCCAATCGATTTTTTTTTAAAAGGACAATTTTATTCTTTTATTTTTATCCCTTTTACATTCCACTTTTTATACAAATTTTTTCTAATCTTGCAACTTCAATGCGATTAATACATGTTACAAATACATATTTCATATTTTTGACAAAATAATAATAATTTAATATTTTTATTTTAACCAAATAATATTTAGGGGTGTATATGGGTGCAGGTCGATCCGCTAATCCGATCACTCAACCCAATCCAATTTTTATCCGTATCCAGTCACTTTTGGGTCCGACCCGACTCAACTCGTTGAAACCCGCTTATATTTGGTTTGGGTAATGGGTTCAATAATTTGAATCCGTAAACCCGACCCAGTAACTAGTTATAACTTTTTTTTTAAATTTTGTTTGGTAGTCTAATAGGTTTAATTACTATTATAATTTTTTTTTTAATTTTTTTTGTAGTCCGATAGGGTTTCATTACTCTTTTTTCAATTATTCCATTCCATAATTTGAAAAACTTGTTAAGTGCTTGGATTTGAAGTTGACATTACTTATAATGAATGAATTTTCATATTTTATTGATTTCATGTTGTTGAATTTATTTATGTATTTGAAGATTATTGGATTTATTTTTTTGTGTGAAAGACTGTTGGCTTTTTTAGAGAATTGAATTATGTGATTGAAATTTTATAGTTTTTGAGACATTCAAGTATTAAATATATTTTCATTTAATATATTTTTTTCCGTAAAATAAAAAGCATGTTATTATTCATGTATAATTCACCAAACCAACTCAACTCGTTATTGATCAGATCGGGTCGAATTAAATGAAAGAAAAAAATACGGATTTAAAACTTAATCCAACTCAAAAATAATCGATCGAGTCGGATATCAGATTTTGTCAAAACCCGCCTAACCCGACTCACGTACACCCCTCCTCCATTATTTTTTTAAATTTTAATTCATTAAGATGGACTAAACTATATAGAGAAACAGTTTAATTTGATTATTTATTTATTTTTGACACATCATCAATTAATTAATTTTAAATTAAAATTAAAAATAAATAAATGAAAACTAAAACGTTAAAAATAGATAATTTCATATATGAAAATTCTATTATTTTATGTTACTTACCTATATAAAAAATTATTCTGTGTTACTCAGCTCGGATGAAAACTAAAACGTTCAAATAGATGAATATTATAAAACTGAAAATGAGATGAATTCATGTACCAAAGATATTAAAACTACAATTTAAAAAATGACTAATAAAAAACTAATCCTCAAAACTTTATTTATTCAAATATGTTGTGTTTGTTAATAAGAATAGTAAAATGCATAAGATGTAAAATAAATAAATAAATAAATAAATGAAAATAGACGAATGCTCGTATTTTGGCTAATGTTTTCATAATGACGGTGACAATTCATGAATTAACTATCATGTAATAAAGGTATGATCATATTTTTTGGGTATAAATATTATCTTTATAATAGCATCAATTTTTCTTTTTATTCTTTATTGCTCAACTTTATTGTTCGTCATTATGCCACGTCAACTTATTATTTTAAAAATTAAGAAAAATTACATATAAATTTTACTCTATAAAACCTTTTTTTCTTCTCCTATTTCTTAATCATTTTCTCTCCCCAAATCTTGTAACTTTTTCATCACTAATAAACAACGTTATTTGGAGTGTGTTTGGATTCATGGTACATGATGGGATGGAATAAAATAAAATTATGTTGTTTAGATTGCTAAAAAGAAAATAGAATGAAATAGGAATAAAATGGAATGCATCTTACACCATTTAACTTTCTTTTTGTTCTCCTCAAATTTGGAGAGAATGAGATGGAATCTCTTTTATCTTAATTTTTTAATTTTAAAATATCAATTTCATCTTAAAATATACAAATAATGGAACACATACTTTAATTTATTTCATTTTACTCCTCTTGATTTCAGTCTGTTGCATTTTACTCATTTTAATATATCGAAATATAGAGCTTTAGTGCAAAGAATAAAAAGTCAAATAGACTTCATTGTATTTTTTAAAATCTTTTATGCACTTCAATATGGTAATTGATCATTTAACCTCGTTTATAATATTTTGATTTTCTAACAAAAATAATAATATTTTGAATTTGATTTGATAATACATAACACAATTATATAATGGATAGGTTATTGGGTGAGATATGGACACATTGCAGTAGATATTGTATAATATAGATTAAAAAAATTGAAATTTAGATAAGTTTACATTTATGGATAGTCCATTATTTTATGTTACTTGCCTAAATAAACAAATTATTTTATGTTAGTTAGCTCTATCAAAAATTAAAATTTAGATACGTTTATATATAGATATTATGAGACTGAATTTGAGATGAGTTCATGTAACATATATATTGAAACTACATATAAATAACAAAAATTGATCCTCAAGACTCTATTTATAAAACTCATAATTTAGATATGTGTGTGTGTTTTTTATGGGATATGAGACTGAAATTGAAATTGAGATGACTTCATAAACCATAGATATTGAAGTTCATTTTAAATAAGGATAGACAACAAAACTGACTCTAAAAAATGTAATTAAAAATGTGAAGAACAAGTTAAATGAAAACCAATAGAAAAAAACTAAACAATTTCAATGGTTTGATTCAGTGATAAAATGACGGTCATTAAACTAATAGGGCTGCAAATTTGATCTTTACTAGTGTTATTAAAAAATAAAAAACAAATATAAATTCATATGAAAATATTTGGTCACTAAAAAACAAAATAAAAAGTGATTCATAATAAAACAAGATAAAAATGTGGATGGAATTTCTGCTAATTTTAACAAAATTAACAATGTAGGTTAGCTAAATAAATAGGCTAAATAGTACATGTGGTTCCTTAATTTAATTTCAGTTAATATTTTTAGTCTTTTATATATTTTTTTTAATTTGGTTCTTTATTTTAATTTTAAGTGACAATTTGATCTTTTATGTTTTAAAATGTCAACAATATTATCCTTTTTTTTACAAAAATTAAAAAATCTATCAAAATTTTCAACCAAAACCCATAAAATTAATTATATTCTTCAATATAATACAAATTTCATCAAATTCGAAACTCAAATTTTCAAATAAACTCATTTTTCCATCTTTAACAACACCAAATAAAGAATGAAAATATGAGTTTATTTGAAGATTTGAATTACAAATTTGATGAAATTTGTATTGCATTAAAGAATATAATTAATTTTATGGGTTTTGGTTGAAAATTTTGATGAATATTTTGAATTTTTGTAAAAAAAATGATAATATTGCTGACATTTTAAAACATAAAAGATCAAATTGTCACTTAAAATTAAAATAAAGGACCAAATCGAAAAAAAAAATAAATGACTAAAATGTTAACTTAAATTAAGTCAAGGGACACGGAGTCTATTTAACCAAATAAATAAATAAAAATTAAGTTACCACTTTTAATATTTGAAAATGTTATATATTTATGTTTAAATCATTGCCATTTGCAGTTTTTTTTTCTTTCTAAAAGTAATGAATAGCTGATAAACTTGCTCGTAATAGATAAACTTCTAATCGAAAGTGTAACACCTAAACTTAAATAAAAAAGTTTAAGAATTTGTTTTTATAAATGGAAGTGCTAAAATTAAACGATGGAAAATGCTTACACGGTAAAACTGCTCCATTAATTTAAAACCTTTGAAACATCATGCAATATTAAACTGTGTACCACTTCAAAACAACTTTTAAAATAAAGAGATTAAGACATATATTAAACTGTTTAAAACAACTTTTAAAATAAAGAAATCAAGATATAGATATAAATTTATACACTCGATGTGATCTGACTTCGAACACAATGATATTATAAAGTTAAAAGAACAATTAAATACTCTTTCAATTTTTTAATGTGCACTGTTATCTCTTTAAGTGTCTAATCTAAGTAATCAAGTGTAAAGTAATTTGACGACGTGGGCCTACGTGACAAATATCAATTGGAGAGATCAATTGTCCCGAACCTCGATAACTTGTGTGTCAAATTTCATTATTTCTTTCTTTCTCAATTCTCACTGCTTTCATACATAAGTTTATGCATTTGTTGGTTCATTCATAACAATTGAATATAAGGGCTTTTAGCCCATTAAAAGTCTCCATTGCATTTGCACTACCAACTAACCGGCCCCGCTTCCCACCACATCGCCAAAATTGGACTTCCGAAAATCCCAAAAAAATAATTATTTTCTCTAAAATTCTTTATATAGAATTTTTGAATTTTTCGGTAGTTATTTTTATTTTTAAATTTTTTATTAATAAAATAATTATCAGAGATTCAAAAAATAAATTTTTCGATTTTTGAATTTTGTTAAAAATTTTTTTTTCTTATAGCAAATTTCAAAAACGAAAAATTTAATAGACAAAAGTTATTCTCAATTTTTTTTCTCATTGAAAATTTCGAAAACGAAAAATTTAATAGGTAGAAAAGGATCCAAAAATTTTAAATAAAAATAATAAAGATAAAATTATGTGGGTAGAAATGATAATAAGGAGATATCAAATCTAATTTCCCCACGTCGCTTGGAATCTTTTTTCTTGGTCTCTAAATCAATCAAAGAAAAACATGTGTTGGGCCGTCTGTTTGATTGTCATCTTATTTGTTTATTTATTTTTAGAAAATGTTAAAATATCATTTAAATTCATTATACAAAAATCTTATTTGTATTTTAATTTGAGACAAGAGAAAACAAACAAAGCAGCTTGGTGTGTATTTATTTTGTAAACATGTTTAAAAGCAAAAGGTGTGTTGGGATACACTATAGGAGCATTGATTATGGAGGGTGTGCTGGGTAATCCCAGCAACATTAGTGGAAGGTGTTGAGCAATTGTAGTGACGGTAAAACTGCAGTTTTACTTTAGGATTTGTTTAGGAGTTAGAAGTAAAAAGAGAGGAAGACTTTGAATAGAGTGTGAGAAATGGAAATATATAGAAGCCTCTTACTCTCTTTTTTTACTCAAGCCTTTACTTTTTTGGGGAAATGAAAGTATTATAAAAACAAGTAGTAAATTTAAAAGAGGAATGTTACTCACAACCTCTCTCACACACTTTCTTTTGGAGTCATTTCTTGTTAATAAGAGCACTCCTATAATTGCAGTTGTTGGAAAGGTTCTGTTTTTTCTTTTTTCAAGAAGTTTAGGTTTCATGTGATTTTTTAGTGTGACAAAAATGGAAAATCTTCTAACAAGAGTGTATTCTTTTTATTATTTTGACAAAGAGAGCATGTGTTTCATATTTGAGAAAAATATTGTAAAGACTTTAAAAGTTTTTAAATTAGCCAGATCGATTATCATTCTCTTCAAACTCCAAAACATAATAAAGGGTCTCAAGTGTCTATACACAAAAACAAAATAGAGAGTGAGTTTGTTGTGGAAAAAATACATTGCAACAAATTTTTTATTAAAAATTAGATTTTATATTTTGTTCTTAAACATAGCCTTTTAGTCTATGATTTGGACCGCATATTCAATGCCTATGTGGAGCGAGACTCTCTTTGGATTCAAAAGACTGAGTTAAGACTAGATGTTCGATCAATTGAATTTAATCTTGTACTAGAATTTAGTTATGTGATAATAAAATTTTATTATGTAAAAATTAAAAATGATTTATATTTTGAATACATTCATGGAAAAATAACTTAAATATTAAATTCGAGCCTAAAAATGAAAAATCAATTTAATAAACAACAACTTCAAATCTATTTTTTTTATGAGACCAATTTTAACTTCAAGATAAAATCACTTATAAATATAAAATTAATTTTACTCGAGAAAAGTCAAACATATCAAAATAATTATACACTTCTAAAATCAATTTTAACAATTCCAAAAATAAAACCAAACATACACTTATTCTGGAGAACATTAATTGTACAACTTCTTGATTTCATAACATTTAATATCTTGGTTTTTTATATTTTTTTGGACAAAATTTACAATTTATTATACATGCACCACAAATTACGTTAATCTTAACACATCTTAATAACATAAAAAACAATATGATAGATTAATATCAAATTTATAAATATGATTTATATCATAGTAACTTTTAATACAATAATTTTTAAAAAATGTTCATCTGACATAATACTATTTATTGAATATAAGTGTTGAGATAAAAAATAAAAATAAAAACTCTCCATTTATATATTGCATTATGGTTCATAATAGTTTAATTATCTTGTTTTGTATTTGTCCTTTTTAAAGTGTAGATTGAGATAGTAGTGCAGTGAGAATGATATGCACTTACTTATGCAGTACTGGCCGGTGCTAAATAATCATATTCATGCTCATTAATGGGGCCATGTGGAGTTGTGGTTCAGCAATAGCAATATCCACTGTTACTTCCGAAAATGAAATAGATAGAAAAATAATATTGGAAATATTGATATATCGGCTCTATTGGATGAAAATAGTGTTCAAATCCACGTGGTTATATGCTAGAGCTGTATTCAATGAATTTTGAAGCCTTTGTAGTATTTACATATAGCGGCGAAGTTAGCCCTAATTCTATCTAAGGGAGTCAAAATATAAAGGAAAAAATAAAATGATATGCAAAAAATTCAAAATCTATTTATTTGAGTTATTTTTATGATTTTTATTACTAACAAAACTTTATTTGTAATTGTTGTTGAGATTAAAAGAATCAAAATAAAACAAATAAGTTTATCAATAAATAATATTTTTTAGTTTTCCTATTTCTACTAATTTTTAAAAAATAATATGATAGTTAAATATAAAAATATATCCATTTATTTAAAAAATGAAATAATAAATTATAAAAATATACCAACTTATTAAAAAAAGGAGTAACCAAGGCTACCCCATACTTAACCTACCCTTCACCCTTGTTTACCTGTATCCCCAAACATTATATTTTTATTAAAAAATATTTATTTATGTACAGATATTACTATTTGTTTGATAGTTATGTAGAATTTTTGTTATCTCTTTTGACAACACAAAAGTATTAACAGATAAATATATATATATATTGATTTATAAATACAATACATCACAAAATTTTATCCTTAAATAAACGAAATTGATATTTTTTTAAATGCACATATTTAATTAAGACTACTTACATAATTTTTAATTTAATATTCGTTCTGAATTTATGAAATTGATAATGCACTAATATATAATATAAATAATTTAATAAAAATATTATTATCTGTTTTATTTATATATTTTTTTAAGTATGTATAAAATGATCAAAATGAACCAATTGTTATGAAACAAATGAAGTATAATATTCCTAAAATTTCATTTTATATACATGTGCTAAATGTTAATTTTTAATCTTTGAAGATAAATTAATATTAATAAAAAAATATATTTAAATATAACTTTATCTGTTAATTTAAAATAAATAGATAAAATTATTATTATCTTTTAAATATATTTAATGGCACAAGTAGTAGTACCATATATGTACTCAATTTTTTGGGTCAAAGAAATATAGGGTTACCCAAAAATATATGAACTAAATTAATTGGGTAACGAATGCATGTACCAACAACTACAATACAATCAATCAACAATTCTTGTCGAAGCTCCAAACTGCTATTCACGCCCACGCTTGTGATAATTGACGAATTGCAACTTGACACCAAACTAAAAAATAAGAATCACCACAACATATACTGAAAGAAGAATTACACCTAAGATATTGTCTCTTAATAAATAGACGTATGATACAAAGTTAAACAATATTGAACCATAAGGTCTTAACAAAAAATAATGCAAGAAGCTATGTATATTCCGTGTCTCTCTTTGTTTTCAACTATTGATGTCCCACAAAATTAGACACGTGAAACTCATGTGAATATTATGTAGATGATTTACTCATGGATTTCAAACCGACCACGGATGCATATGAGCCCACAAATATATAGTAAATAACTCGTGCAAATATCACTGTGGATGCAACAAAATCAGCTATGTGTTGAGAGCATTTAGAAAGTCAAAATATGGCAGCGACCGACTGTGAATGAAATGAGGAAAAAACAGTGAGTGCCAAACGGTCACAATGACATCGACTATAACACTATGTAATGTTTGGTACACCAGAAAGATTAATGAAAAAACGTATAGAGGATACAATTTTTTTAGAAAAGTGGACTTCTATTGTTTGGTTGCTTTGTCCACATTCGTTGGAAAGAAAACTGGAAAAAGCAATAAAGATTGATAATATTACAAAATGGTCAATGCTTTCAATTTGTATACTAGTATATCTCGTTATTGTTTTTGCTTTTTTTTTTCTTTCTTGAATTAATTGTCTTTTTACCAATTATCAGTCACCTCAATTTCGACAATGTCTCTTCCATTTTTATTTAATGTAATTATTTTTTTATGTATATTACGAAAATCTTGTTATATATCTATCATAAAATATAAAAAAATAAATGTTATACATAAATTTCCTTTTAATGTATGGATGAATATGTCAATTAATAAATATATATATATATATATATCGATTTTTTTCACTTTATTTTCATATTCTTTCCTATTAAACAACTAAAAATTCATTTTAGTTTTCAATTACTTTCTACTCACTTTTATTCTTTGGTCATTCTTTTTTTCCGCATTCAAACAAATCATAAAATAGATGATTTTGAAGGGAATGAGAAATAGAATCTAACAGCTCCGCCCTCCAACATTAAATATAAGTAAAAATATTTTATAAAAAATTTATCTATTTGATTTAAAATTTAAGTTAAATTTCTTTGATTCATTTTATTTATCTTTAAGGTTGAGTTTATCATTTTTTTTTTCATTTGGGTTATTTATCTTTTAAAACTTTTATAAAGTTATCATTTTTCTTTTTTCTATCGTTTAAGTCTTTTATCTTATATATTTATTATTAACAATTTTATTTTAAAGTTGATAAAAGACGAAAAGGATAAGTAGAAAGATGATAAAGAAAGTGGGTGAATGTTGATGTGATTTTTGGACTTGTGACTCGTGTTTTTAATGACTATTCGGCATTTTCAAATTTTAATTTTTGTAAACATAATAAAAGACAATGGATAAGTCTATAAACAATTTAAAAAATAAATGAACCATACAGAGAGAAAAATGAGATAAATGACCTAAGTATTACATGTAAATAAAATAAAATACATATAGTGTAATTTTGTCTAATCTATTTACTCTTTTTTACTTAGGTTTTTTTATCATAGCTTAAGTAATGTTCTTTAACGTGTAAAACTTTTATCTTTGTGGTATGGGTGAGATTAAATCGACTAACAAATATGGATCTAATGTCTAATCTACGTCAGACGTAGGCTAAACAATGTTTTTAAAATATACAAGAGTATCAACCTTTTTTAAAAGTTTACTAAGAGTATCAACCCTAAAATGCACATCCTACACACCATTGAAAAACATGTTTAGGTCTACTAGCAAACACATTTAAAAGTAAATCTAAATAATTTTTTTATTACTACTACTACAATCATTATTATTATTATTATTATCATATTAATTAGTTTGTACATTGGCTTAAATCATAAATTTGCTAACTTCTTAGATTTTATATTGAGTTTAATTCATCGTTACAAAATCGACTTGTAAAGCAAGATATGTCACTTCTTATAAACTATTATAGAGCTTTATCTTTTATTTATGTAGGACTTGAGTTTTCCTAATATACCTTTTTATATAATATTTACATATTGACCTACATTAATTTTTTACATATTCAAATTTTGTTTTGTCTGTAGATAAGATGAGAAAGAAGCTCACACACAATTGCGAAGTTTCAGTTCAAAACCGAAACGTGGTATCTAAAATAACAATATCAATATTTACAAGTTAAATTATATATGTCTTACATATATTCAAAAATATTTGTATACAATAAAAATTAAATACGATGCTATATGACATTAGAATCTTTAAAAGATGACATTAGATTTCAAAATAAAAATTAATTTTATTTATCTATTAATTTGTTAGTCTAAAACTTACACCACTCAGCCATAGCCATAGCCATTTGATTTGTGTAAGGTTTATTAAAAAAAATGTAAAGGAAGTCCTTGTCAAATTTTTAATAATACTAGATGAATCATTTGAACCTTTATGATAGATATTAGGTCAACTTTAGTCTAATATTTTCAAAGTGAATCGGACTCAAATCTTAACTTATTTGTACCCATACTTGTAGCATTCGGCCTAGGTAAATCTTGAGATATGTAAAATATTATTCCCAGAGAGATATGTATCGAGTAATAACTATTAAAAATGTAGAGTAGGTGTTAATTGTGATCATTACGTGACAAGTTAGATCAAAAGTCAACAAAATATTTTCTTGGAAACAAATCAATAATTACTCTAATTTAAGAAATTAAAACCATATTTAAAGCCTATATGGCACTCATATCTCATATTATTTTACATAATTTAATATAAAAATGTCATATATTTTTCTCCCTTTAATTATATATACATAATTTATTTCTCTCACTTTTTCGGAACATTTCTTTAGTTTTAAAATCGAGTGTAAGAGGAGTTTATATATTTCCGTTGTCTATACAAGTAAGTCTACATTTGGAATATGGCAAAATTACATACCGACAAATTAATCAAATTACGGGTGCATGTACCAGTTAAGCTACATAAAGAATCTTTGCACATTGAGATTCTTGTAGCTACATAAATCAATCACTATCATTGAAAACGATTGGAGAATGATAAATAAAATAAAATAGAGATGCAAACGGTATGTAATTCAAAGTTGAGAGTTTCTTTGCTGTAATCTGGTTGGGTTAGAGGTGGAGTCGACTGTGTGCATGTCTTTTCAGTTTATTGTTCCTAATCTCATCCTTAGTTTTTTTTTTTTTTACTAAATATCTCATCCATAGCTAGTACTACAATACAAAAACTCCGTTTCAGGGTTAAAGTCAAAATTGCGAGTAACTCTTGCATACTTAAAAGTATTTAGGTGTATTATTATATATATTATTTCATTTGTTTTTTTTAAAACAACTAATGTTAGGTTAGTTTGTTAGAATTATATATTTTAATGTTTTAAAAACCGACTTGGTAATCGACTTAGTAAGAGTGTTGAGTCATTAGATCACTGGTTGAAGTGCATAGTTAAATCGAATTGAATCGAATGACTCGATATTTATAAATAGATGAACTTTCAAAACAATGGTTACGATGAGAATCGAATATATGATCTCTTTGTTACTCTGCTCCTTAACTTATCCACTTCAGCCACCAAATCAACGTTATATCCTCTAAATAAAAATTTGTTATTTAGCCATTAATTCATATGTTTTGAGTCGTGTTTCTAAGTGAATTGTGATTAGTTAAATTACTATGTTAAACCTAATAAGAGATTTATACATTCAATTACTTTAACTACTTAAGAGTATCCACAATTGTGCAGGCATATCTCACTCGTAGATATAACTCATTTTATAAATTTTTAGTAATAGGGTTTAATAAGCACTTAATCCCTCTAAACGGACACTTTAAAAAAAATCTATTAAATAAATCTCACAAATAACTTTATATCATTATATTTCAACATTAATTTATTTTAATACAATTGTTGAATAAGACTCATGTAAACATGAAAAAAGAATATCCCTATAAAGAACATCCATCTCTACGAGCACTCTCTTTTTTTCTCTCACAAGTGTGGTACTTATATAAGATGTGCTTATTAAGTCACTACCCGGTCTAAGTTGCTCAATTAATTGAATAATCTAATCTTTAAAATCTAAACTGCCACAAGGGTAATTCACTTTTTTTTTCTTTATTATCTCAATTGCGATCTCCAAAAATAAAGTATTGATTTATCTTGTATATGATCACTTGTATAATTACATGTGATTTGATTAAATTAAAAAATATTTGATTTTAATTAAAACAGTTTAATTTGAATTGATTTCTAAATATTCAAATTATAATTATAAAAAATATATTAATATTAATATTATAAAAATACTGTAAAATAGTAGGTTTGATAAACAAAAATATACTGAAATTTAACATATAATATACTTAAATTTGACATTACAAAATAACAATAATCGACTATATTTGAAATAACAACAAAATAAATTAAATTAAACTAATAAGTATCATTAAAAAAAATTAAAAACAAACAAATAATATATAAATACAATATATTATATTAATAAAAGAAAATTAAAATTTATGTTTGTAATTTGGATCAGTTTTAAAATTAAAATTCGTATGATTTTTGCAAAATGACATAAAAAAATATTCATAAGCAATCAATTTTATGCTATTGATTGGTATTTTTTACAGTTTTTTTTAGATTAGTTTAAACCTGAACACCTATAATTCCCCTTATTCAAAATCCATTGGTCGAATTCCACATTTGAAAAATAACAACGATATCATTTCGCTTGCATACCAATCAGGGTTGCCTCCCTTTGCTTCGCCACCTATAAAAGGAGTAATTTATTTAACACGTATGACGTACCCCATTCCCCCTCGTTTCAAGGTATGAACCAACCTGTGTAGTATAGCCAGCTAAATCAGTAGTTACCACTCGACAACACTTCTAATTCTGATATTCTCCTACATTTGTTATCACATATACTAATAATTAAAAAATAATTTAATAAAACAATTATTCTCTTTAAATACTCATTTTCTATCTTTTAATTATTAATATTTTTTAATATGTATGCTAAAATATTAAACAATATTCACAAAGTGATTAATAAACATTAGATGTATTATCATTTTCTTTTCACTCCTCATACCAACAAGCATAAAGAGAAATGGATAAGGGCATTGGTCCGTTGATTAAAAAAAGAAAAGAATGAAGGCATCGATGATGGTTCTAGAAATTTTGGGATGATGACGTGGATGGTATTGTCTAGCTATCCTATCCGTTAGAACGATTGAAGAAAAAGAAAACCGTTATTCCTACTATGGAAACAACGGGACCCACGTGCAAAGTGGATGGGTCCACTCCTCAACGTTCACAGCGGAACCGCCAAGTCATTTCGAACCATAACTTTTTGTTCCGCCGATTTGCGTGTCTTATTTCCTTTTTCTACTACTCACTCGAAACAAACGGGTTGTGTGGTTATTGGTCCACCACGTGTCAACTACGGTAACATATGGGTTGTCTTGTTCCTCTAGGTGCGTGTTTTCATAAAGGATCAAAGCTATCTATGGAGGCCCAATTAAAATTGGACACGTGTGTACGGTGTCATTAACTCTTAGCTGTGTCTGAGTTCTGGCCATTTTAACTCGTGCTATACACGTTTCTGTGTTTGAAGCAGGTAATTAACTATTGTTTAAAGGGAAGAACCCCCAGTATCCAATCCAGTTCATAATCAACTCAACACAACAGTACTGCACTGCTACCATTTTTGTCACGAGTAATGATATACAAACGCCTTAAATTTTCAATCATCAATTAACATTTATAATTATTTTTTATATCTGATTTATATTTTAATATAAATTTTTATATCGTACAATTTAAATTATTTAATTTTAATAGGATGATAAAGACAATGCGACTCATTGTAATAACAAGTAATAAGATCATATTATTCAAAATTAAAATCAGTTATCAAATAAAATCCTCCACTATAATACAATTAAATATTTGCTCTTCTTCATTGATTTTATAATTCTCATTTTAACTAAACTGTTATATATTAAAAATGTCACGATAATCTACTTTCAAAAATGTTTTTTTAATTTCAAAAACAGTATTACAAAAAATGTAACTTTTAGGATTAATAATCACTTTTTTTTTTTAATATCATCTTAGATATTAATAAATCAAATATTTAAAAGTCATATGTAAATGTAACTTGAACTACAATAAACGATACTCTTTATGAATAATAAGTTATCAAATTTTATTGTTTTCGTAAATAAAATATTAATTTAATTGACGATAGTTTAACGAATTGTGTTTTTTTAAATAAATTAATTTTCTTTTTATTTTTTAACCAAAATCCATCGTGTCACTATTTCTATCGTTACAATAAAAAAAATCTTTGACTTATATTTTTAAATAGTATAATAATTTAAAAAAAAAAATTAAGTGACTTTTAAGATTTAATTCACAGAAAATCAACTAGGAAGGAAGTACACCCTAAGCATTCGACAGTTTGCCAACCAGGCAACGAATCCACCTGTTCCTTTCAACAATAACTCTACAATCACATCCTTTGTTTTGTTACATAACATGGATATGGAAAAAAAAACTTAAATAATGCATGGTACCTCTAGTTTTTCTTTTTTGGTTTCGATTGAAAGCATCACCAAATAAGTATTTGGTTGATCGACCACAAAGCAACAACGTGAGGGATTTTCACTCAAAAGCCAAGGGTTTCATGAAGTCCAAATCTGCTACAATGCGTGCTCATTTATAATTATTTGAAAGAATAGCTTCTATGCGTACAGAGGTACTAATAAATTTGACAAGATTCCAAAACCTATAATGTCACCAAAAGCTCTTTAATTTATGTCACGGGGATAAATTTTTCTAGTCCTACCAAGTATTATACGTGTCTTGAACTTGTTATGTTTATCATTTTGAATAAGACAAACTATTTTATTTTAATATTCAAGTTAATTTTTGAAATTGTTAAAGTGTTAAATTAATCTTTAAATTTTGATATCGTAAAATATCAATTAAAATAATTTTTATATAATTTTTATTGTTAGATATTTTAACGTGATACTTTAATATAATATTTAATTTATTTACATTAATGTCATGTAATTTATTTTTTTAAAGATAAATTTACTAATTAAATTTAGTCAGCTTATGAATAAATTGGTGAATAATTGTAATTGTACATTGACTAATTATGAACAAATTAATCCGACTTGTGATGATATTGATATGAGTTCAATGTAGAGGGGTTAAATAATCAATTAACAAAATCACATTATAATGTCTAACGATAAAAGTTTAAATATAGATTGTTTTGATTATTATTTTACAATTTAAACAATATAGTTGCAAAATTCATGATTAGTTTGACGAACATTTCCTATTAGAGTAACTATTTTGTCTTTCTTAATACATAATTCGATTAGACAATTATCGCTTATTCTTGATAAACAATTAGATTAAACGCTCCTAAAATAAATAAGATTTAGGTTTTAGATATTTATTAAAAAAATATTGTTGACAATTTTAATTTGAAAACTTTATTAAAAAATAATAATTTTATAAAATTAGAAATTAATATTAAAAAAATTAATATTAATGTAATTTAAAAATTGAAAATATAAATTTAAATAAAATATTATACATAAAAATAAAAATATAGTTTAATATTAACTAAACTATTACTACCAAATAAAATAAAATATTCTAAAATTAATAAATTATATCATACAAACCAAAACTAAAACATACTATAATTACATAATAATGTATAATATATTCATACAAACCCAAATAAATAAAAAAATTATTCAAATACTTCAATTATTATAATAATTCCTCTAATCATTAGTTCCACTCGCTTAAGGGTCGTGTGTGACTTGAAGCTTACAAATAAATAACAACACTTCGCAATCAACATAATAACACGATTGTAAAAAAAAAATTAAATAATTTTTATTAGATAAATAACTTCAAATAAAAAAATAATATTAAAAAACAAAACATAAAATAAAAACTTATCCAAATTCAAGAGAAAAAGATAGAGAGAAAAGTTGGAGAAAAATATAAGTTGAGGAAAAACGTTTGTAAAGAGAAGGTAGAAAGAAATGTTAGAGAGAGCATAGAGAACAAAATTTAAAAATAAGGTATAAATAAAAAACGAAAGGAATAGTGATATATGTAGGGAGAAAATAGAGTATTTGTGGCAGACAAAAGGGCGACAAATTGTCAACAGTACTATTGTGTTTGTGGTGGTCTAGGCAGTAAAAAATAGTTGCATTTGTGGTGGCCAATACCCCCACAAAGCTGTGGAATAGTCATGCTTTGTGGTAGCTTAAGCTCTCACAATGCTCAAACGTTGTGATTTTGTGAGGATATATGCCGCCACAAAATTCTGCCGATATTTTCAATCAATCAAGTTCGTGTTGAAGGTATTGACCCCCACAAATTTAAATAACTTTTCCCTTCCACAATTTTGTAACCGTTTTTTATTGTCACAAATGTTACAATAAGACAAAAAGTATATATTTTTATTTGTGAGGGCTTTTTCGGTCATAAATAACAACCAATTTGAATTTTAGTATTTCTAAATTATTTTTCAATCAATAATTTGTGAGAATTTTATTCAGCCACAATTTTTTTTAAACCAACTAAGCGTTTTATTGTAGTGGCGGCAGTGACATTGTAAATTAATTTTACATTATCAATTAATACAAATAATTGATTATATAATTATACATATATAACTTTAATTAATCAATAATTAAATAATTAATAGTCCATATTTAATGTGAGTATAAAGTTTACACTTGATTATATTAAAAAAAATTGTTTCCACAGACAGTGTTTAGAAGCCCAAAATTTAGTCACTTTTGTATAATTATGGCAAACGAGAATTGATATCTCCAATTGATTAGGCGTAAAATAAACATTATACTACATGATGACTATGAGTCAGTTTCTCTAATTTAAAGCGAAAATAAGTTCCTCAATTTACAAGTCTCTCTCTAATAAGCTGTTTACTTCAACATCCTGATAAACATTATAAAAGCCAACTTTAAACTACTTGCATGATTCTATCTTCTTCCATACTAATTTTAATTATCTTTTTATGAGAAATACAGATGGAGAGGATCGTGGTCTAGAAAAAAATTTGAACAATAAAGTAAGATTAGAGACATAATGTTATTATATAAATCATGAAACACAAGTTTAATATTGATACATAAGATATTAATATGAGATTTTTTGTTTGAAGTATTCTTTTTTGGGTTTCATTTACTTCTAATCGAAAGTCAACGAATAGTCAATACATTCCTATCTGTTCAAATATTATACTTCAAAAATGCAAGACTATATATAGTATTAAATAACACTGAATATGCAAAATATATATAATATTAATTAGATATAAAATATTTAATGTTGAGATCAAAACAAAATAAAATATCTATTGAGAAACTTTCTGCTATTAAAATATTAATCCTAAACGTTGCTCTCATTTTAAATATGGACATAAAATTTGTTTGATATTGAACAATTAATTAAAATTAGATGGTCAGTCATAAGTCAATTAATTTAAATAGCAACTTGTATTATTGTGTGTCTTTGAGTAACTTCTCGATGAAAGTGGAATAAGCGTAATTTACATAACTTTAATCTTAAACAATACAACCGATAAATATTTTTTTTACTGATGCTTAAGTTTTTATTCAAAATTTGAGTGACATATATACAAAATAATTATTTTACATCTGTTTTTTAAGAAATTTAAATTATATTATTTAAAATTATAAAATTAAATTTTTATTATTAAACTGACACATCATGTACATGTATATTTAATTATTATGTATTGCTTAAATATCTTGAAGATTAAAGTGGAATTAAATTTATAATACATTAATTATAATTTATCGTATAAATTAAATCACATAGAGGAAAAAACTTTTAACACTGATGTATAAAATAATAATATTTTATGATGCATAAAATAATATTTTACTTGAAACCTGAGCGATAAACATATATAATAGTTATTGTTAGCATTCAGTGATAAACACTTACATTGATAAATTGATAAAATAAATTGTTCCTTTATAGTTTTTCTTTGGTTTGATGATTTTGAAATTTATTTCAGCCACACAATTCACATCAACTTAATTTAATTATTTATTATATTTTTCATTTATATCATAATAATATTTTATAATAAAATTTTTAAATATTTTGATTCCATGCATCTCTTAAAATGGTAATCATGATCTCACCCAATATGTACTGTTATTGAGTTCAAAGTTAAAAGAGTATTTAGTTATACATTTTTTTTTATCAATACCACTTAGAAAGATTCTAAACCACATCTAAAGATGTCTTAACAAACAAATGAGGACAATTAAAAACCCCAAAAACCCTGAAATAAAAAAGATGAATGTGGTAGGATAATACACAAGTTGTAGATGTTTAAAGAAGAAGATGTATAAACCAAACCCGTGAGTGAATCTACTCATACAGATTCTGAAGACATAATAAAATGACAAAATGTTTGAAATAGAAATAGAAATAGGCCTTTGAAAAAGATGGAGTGTGGGTGGTGGAGGTGTTGTTGTTGTGTGTGGTGGATGTGATGGGTCGGTGAAAAGAAATACCAAAATCAAACACAAATATTCATATTCATAATTCATATTTTAAAGAAAAATAAATAGTGCTATGTTGTTGCCCATTGCCAAATTGTACCTATCAAATTAATTAATTCACACAAAGATATTCCAATAATAAATACTCTCTCATCTTATTATATATATTAAAATATTGATTTACTTTTATAATAATATAAATAAAATAAAAATTGTTATATTTTGAGTCACCAAGAGCAACCATATATACCCCTCTCATCTCTCACTCTCTTCCACACTTCACCATCATTCATCTTCCTTCCTTTCTCTTAGAACTTTCTATTCTTAGTTAACTATTTTTCTTCCAATGGCAAAAAACGTTGAGGTTGCAGAGCGTGGCTCTTTCTCTAACAAAGACTACCATGACCCTCCTCCAGCACCATTCATTGATGCTGTGGAACTAACAAAATGGTCCTTTTACAGAGCACTCATTGCTGAGTTTATTGCAACTTTGCTTTTTCTTTATGTTACTGTTTTGACAGTTATTGGATATAGTATTCAGACTGATGTTAAAGCTGGTGGTGATGTTTGTGGTGGTGTTGGTATTCTTGGAATTGCTTGGGCTTTTGGTGGCATGATTTTTGTACTTGTTTATTGTACTGCTGGAATTTCAGGTTTGTTTTTCTTTAACCCTTTAGATCCCTTTCGATTTTGCTCAATCTATCTAACTCAAGAGAAATTAATTCTTATTATGGAAACTTCATAAGTCACATTTCAGTTTTGCTTTATGTTTGAATTTTTTATTTTTATTTTCTCTCTTAGTTTTTACTTTACTTTACCAATTTGGGTCTTTGAAAAAATGTTCCTTTGAAGAGAATAAGTTGTACAGTTTGTAACCCATTTACCAGTGAATGTTTCTATCATATAATATAATAATCAACATTTTGAGGACTTTTTATTTTATTTTTCCATGTTTTTCTGTTTTTTTAGTATATAAATTATTTATAAAGAAAGCAGAATCATAAGATTTGTTCAAAGTTACTATTTTTGGAAGATTTTATTTATTTTGAAAGTTTATGGGTTTGAATCTGTTGCAGGGGGTCACATTAACCCAGCAGTGACATTTGGGTTATTTTTGGCTCGCAAGGTGTCTTTAATCAGAGCAATTATGTACATAGTGGCTCAGTGTTTGGGGGCTATTTGTGGAGTTGGGTTGGTGAAGGCTTTCCAAAGTGCTTACTTTGACAAGTATGGTGGTGGAGCTAATTTTCTCCATGAAGGGTATAGTACTGGTGTTGGATTAGGTGCTGAGATTGTTGGAACTTTTGTTTTGGTATACACTGTGTTTTCTGCTACTGATCCTAAGAGAAGTGCTAGAGATTCTCATGTTCCGGTATGTTTTCATTTTTCAATGCTATTTTTTTAGTTATATATGATTTTGCCTTTTGGTTTTCAAATTTCAATTACATATATGGATAATGTATGAACTGTGTAGAATGTATGGGATGATGTAGTTGCCTGAGGTGTGAAGAAAATACTAATGGCTATTATATGAAATGTTCTAAATTAGCAAGTTTGATCTGCTTTTCTTTGAACTGTGTAGTACTTTTGTTGTAATTGCATCCCTCTTAGTTGTTTTTTAAAGGATCAATGTAGAGAGTAAACACAGTAATACTCAATCATTAGTAAGTAAATCAAATCAACTGTTGATATCATATACAAACATGTGATAAATCATGGATATATTAAAATATCAGTTGAGGTTCCTTGATTTATTCTCCATGGTTATGATTGACCTTAGCAAAGCTAATCATGTTTAAATTGTAATAATAATTGGTGTTCAAGAAAATGATCTCAAATTGGCTTATATGATTATATACTTTATATTAACAAGTTTGATCTGGTTTTCTTTTTTGTACTTTGGTTGTTTTTTAAGATGATAGTAATAATTAGTGTTCAAGACAATGATATCTAGATGCTTCTGGGTTAAGGAATAATAATAACAATAATAATAGTTTAATTTGCATGTTTGTCAACACATTACAACCATTTATGTTCATTAGTTTAAATGTGATTAGCATACAAATTAAACATTTTTATTGTGATTCACTTTTAGTGAAAAATTCTTTACACTGGGTTTTTATAGTGAGTGTATTTAAATTTAATTCTAATAATAATAACAGTAATAGGGGTGGTGTTCAATTAATGTTCATGATTTTTTACCTACTTTTTTGCTTGGCTTCTTATAGTCAACTTATTTGATAGTTTAATTTTCCAAAATGAGAATGCCATAATTAATTTCAGTGGTTACATCTATTGGTTCATCTAATGTATCCTAGGGGTGGTAGTAAAAGCTACCTCTTTCCTTCATCATAATTTCCAATTGAAATGATGTTGTTAATGATGTATAACAAACAGCGTGCATTTACATGGGGTCCCCATTACCTTGTATGAGTTTGTGGAGGTTGTTGAATTTCATTTCATACCCGAATTTATGAAAAGTGGATTCTAATATGTGTTGTCTAATGGTAAAGGACTTGGTGTGTCTTAAGTTTGAGATTAAAGTCTAACTTCATAATTGTGTCTATGACTTTTATGTCATTGTCCCAAGCTGGCAAATCTAATGAGAATTTCCAGCTTCATCTTCAATTCCTGATGTGTCAATATCAGTTATCAGTTTAGGTTCTCCTCTATTATACCCTCCAAATACTTTTTCCAGATTCTTCCAATAAATAAATTGAGCATAAATCATGGGGCTTCACATGCATGCTTGTCCCCATCTGTCCCAACTTGAATCATGTGTTTGGAACCATATCTTTTATGCTTTAATTAATTATATATTAGTTTCTTATTATGTTTTTTCCTTGTATGTATGTATGTTATATATGTAGGTTTTGGCTCCACTTCCCATTGGATTTGCTGTATTCATGGTTCACTTGGCCACTATCCCTGTCACTGGCACTGGCATTAATCCTGCTAGAAGTCTTGGTTCTGCTGTTATCCTCAACCAAGCTAAACCTTGGGATGACCATGTGAGTCTTTTTATATTGGATTTAACTACTCATTACAAAATTGATTTCTAAAATGAGGGAATGTTATTCTTTATAAACACTTACTAAGTCTTAATTTTTTCAATGTGAGACTCTTATTTATTTCAATCCAAATTGTGAACTAAAAAAAGATAAAGAAGGTGGAAACTTTTTCTGATGTTTTGTTCCTTTTATGTCTCTGGTCAGTGGATCTTTTGGGTAGGACCATTTGCTGGGGCAGCCATTGCAGCTTTCTACCACCAATTCATCTTAAGAGCAGGTGCAGTTAAAGCTCTTGGATCATTCAGGAGTAACCCCACTGTTTGAGTGCTAATGTTGTTCTTCCTCTTCATGATGGTTTTAATAGAAAGAAGAAAAGAAAATTGAAAAAGAGATGTAATTTCTTTGACATATCTCTTAATTGTGTCTTCAAGATTGTGGTTAAGTGTAGATTTAAAGTCTCTTTCGTGACAGGGGGAGCCTTTTTACACTTTCCTCTGTATTCCACTATTCCCTTTAGTGTGTCATCTTTTTTCTTTTTAAGTTATTCTCTTCTGTCATCCTTTGTACTCATTATATATTTATGGAAAAAATATTTTAAGTTTAATTTATGTATTCCTCTCATTTTCACCTCTCTGGAATTTTCATTGAAGATAATATACGACATAAGTAATGCAAAAGACTTAAAATTATACTATAAGGAAATAGATGAGTATTAATGCACTAATGCTACATATCCAATTATGCAAAACTAAACATGACAGATATTATGTCTTTTGTGATTAGTAGAATTATTTATTGGTGTTCACTTACTAATGAAGAATTGATCCTTTTGTTGTGTTGATTATCTAACATTTTGTCTTATTTAAGTCACACAGTATTTTGTATCAAAGTGGCAAGTACATTACTAACTGAAAAGTAAGAAACACTTCATTCATATAGTGTGTAGTCTAGTCATCTTACTGCGACACACCACAACAATACATGCATTCAATATTTGGTACTGAAAAAGAGACAAAAGGATTGGTCAAAGACACTCTATAGTTATACTACGTTTACACTCGCTGTGCATAACTATTAAACTCCTAAAAAAACTACTATTTATATGTTGGTTGAATTAGAAAAAGTCCTGAATACTGTGACTAGAAAAAGTTTTGGAAAGTTAATTTTATTATCATAGTCTTTCAATTTTTAAAAATATATATTAAATCATTCCCAAAAATCTTCCCTCTAAAACTTTTTAAAAATCAACTTGCAAACGGACCTCAGTGTTTTCCCTAAAGTTTTGAAATATGTCGCAAAATCTGATATGTATGATTATTAAAAATTAGGCTAATAGTGTTAAAGTGATTACTTCTTTGGTGTTCTGAGTGGTTGCAAATTGTTATTTTTGGTTCCTTGACAAATATAGTTTCTTAATTAGTATATCTTTAAACATAACTTTTGAACATACTTATTAATGGTTTAAGTCACAACCAACATCAACTATGCAGTAATTTTGTCAATATTCTTTGAGTATAATGTTTTGCTAGCGTACTCTTTTAGAAATTAAATTGACACAATGTTTACTTTTTATCCATGCTAAAGTCAAAAATAGGTAACAGAAACCCACAAACTGTTTGGGAAGTGGTTGTTGATAGGAAGCTTATAGCATCGTCATCATTATAGGTGATTCATGATGGATAAGTATAACATTAGTTTCTAATATGCGTCATTGAATCTTGAATCTTGGAAGTTTCGTACAACATTTTACATATTTTAAATTAATTTTAACGAATACTGTGTAAAAATCAATTTTATATATTTTAAATTAATTTTAACGAATACTGTGTAAAAATCAATTTTACATATTTTAAATTAATTTTAACTCCACCAAAATTAAAACCAAACATGTAGTAAACTCAGATCTCGCTCTCTTGTTCTTTCATCTTCTTCTTGTTTTTTATGTCTTTTCATTTTCATTTTTCTTTTTGCATTAATTCTTGTACCTAATTCCCTTTATAAAATACCGAAGAGGCAACAACAAGTAGACATTCTTCCTGTGTTTTTTATTCCTTTTTACGGCAAGTTGGGCTCATATTTCTTTCAAAGTATCCTTGCATAAAAATAATATTTAAAAAGTTGAAATATTTATATTAAATATTTATCGATTTGTGAATAAATATTTTTATTTAAATTTTATTCTTTGCGAGCAGATAATTGAAGTTTTCTTAGACGGCTATTTAGTTAAATAGTCAAATTAGGTACTAGTGAAAAACTTTTTTTTAATTCACTTAAGTAAATATATGGAAAATATTTTTATATTCCTTTAAGGTTAACTTAATTTCCATTTAAATCTTATAAGTTTTTTTTTTTTAAATTTTGATATTTAAATTACACTGTGTTTACATCGTTAGTTTTAGTCTCACTATCAATAACGATCGGTACAATTAAATGTATTTGATGATTTATCAAATTTTATAAATAGTTTATATTTTTTAATTTTTTTATAACCATTTATACACATGTATGTTTATAAAAATTTGGTAACAAATGTATATTCACGTAATCAATCTAATTAACTTTCTCAATAAGCAAATCAGCTTGAACAGTCAACTCTGTGTGTGATATTTTGATTATATCTTAACATTTTATAATAGTAAATTGATAAAATTATAAAATATAAATGTTTGTTTGCGTAATTCAATATAATTTAAAGGTTAATGGTACAGACTGAATGCAACATAAATGACCAAATTAAGAAAAATAAAATTTAGTTAAACTCGAAGGACTAAATATATATTTTTATCTAAATATAAGTTAAATTATTTTTTTAGCAAATGCATACATTTTTATCTATCACTCTATTTTTTGAGTTAAATTACAATTCAAAAATATATTATAAATAAGATATCTTTAAATAAAAAATAAATTCTAAAAATATTTTAAATAAAAATATAAATTTTATTTTTTTTATAAAAAGGAAGGGGTCAAGCCCCAAGAAATAAAACTAAAAGTCTCTAGAAAAGAGAGTCAAAGTCCTATCGTATTTAAAAGGGTCAAAGTAAGTGAGGTATTATCTTTAAGTTGGGGCTATAATTTTGTATCAAACACTTCCACGAGACACATCTTGTACTTTAAATGTTTTTAATAATATTTTGCCTTTTCAAATACTTCGTTTTAATTGATTATAAATGTAATTTGAGTTTATACTGATAGTGCATGTCTTATTTCCTATTTTTTAAAGGATAAAATGAGATTTTAATTAAAATATGGTATTGAGATATAATTTTAGAGATTAATTTTTATATATAAATAGTCTAAAAAAATTTTACACACGCATTCAATCAAATCAAACTATAATACCACTTTTTTATTTATTAATTTCTAAAATATATTCATGAAAAGCTACATAGAGTAATTTAATTAGATATATATGTAAAAAGAATTACACTTTTAAATTATAAAAATTAAATTCATAATTCTCATAATTAAGTAAAATTTTCTCAGTATAGTCGAGATATTCGTTTCATAAAACTCCTTTAATACCTTTATCCTTAACACTAAAATATACCTTGAGAGACAATTTTTTTCTTATATAGGGTGCACCATTAAACATGACATCCATGTCACACCAAATTCACCAGCTTATAATTCTTGTAGCTCTACATGTATTATATTTTTTGTTTTCTATTATATATTAAAATAGTTTAATTGTTGTGCATTATCATATTAAAAAATTTACAATGTCAATATATCACAATCATTTATAAATAATTAAAATAAAAGTTAAATATATTTAATAATTTAATAGTTATAATTGATTGACAGTGTCATTACATCAATCGTGTATATAAATTAAATTCATATTAAAATTAGTAGTATTTCTCAAGAATTAAAAAATATGTAGCTAGCTATACTAGTTTTCAAAGTCTAATACACTAATTTATTTATTTTTATGAAATATAAGAAAAAAACTCAAATATAAAATTTAAAACATAAACAATCTAATTAATTTTAATTTATTAGTTACATCAATTAAAAAATATCTATCTTTTAGAGATAAATATTAGTACGTTGATAAATTAGTGGTGGGTTATATTACTTGTTAGAGTTTGACCTATGCCCCCAACTCACCAAATGGACCGCCTACTTGAAACTTTAAAAAAAATCTTTTAATGAATTTAGAATTAAATATTTAACAACCATTTAATTTCTATGAAAGAAGTCATATATATGAGTGAAAGCTTTAAAATTGCAATTGTTTTTTTATTACGTTTAAAATTAAATTATTTATTTAAGAAATGCTACTAAGCGTCCTAATAACATTATTATTATTTTTTAAATAACATAGTGGCAGCGTTACACAACTTTAAAAAAGGAATTTTCTATTGGAAGTTGTGAATTAAAGATATTGAAAAGATATGTACTTAATTTTTCAATGCATAAATTCTCTATTTGAATTTCTTAAGCAATTGCTTAGGACTAGGAATGACAATGAGTAGGGTTTGAGTAGAGTAGTATAGTATCCATCCCTGTATCGCAGTTTAAAAAAATACTCGTGGCCGTGCCCGTACCTTCGTGGGTATCAATTTTAATACCCGTACCCTTGTCCGTACCCATACCCATTACCTGCACTTTAACAAAAAATTATTGATAAATAATCGTCATTGTTGTGATTAAATTTAAAAAATTAGTATGGATAGAGCATGTTGAGGAAAAAACCTTTTTGATATATGTTTTAATGACAACAAACCTTTTAAATTAAATGATTAAGTTTTATGAATGGTGGTCTACTAACAATTTCACTTAAGTTTTGTTTAAGGAACATAAATTCATAAGTGAACAAAACAAGAAACCATTCACTTCATCAAAATGCACAAATGTGATCAATTACAATCAAAAGAAGCCATTCGAATCACAAAGAAAAAGGCCATGAATCAAGCTGCCAAAACAAGACTGAACATTCTCCAGAATATCCAGAATTAACAGCATGTTAATGATTCAAGGAAAACCAAGAAATCAGCATAAAGAACACTCTCGACACAATCTGGAAAAACAGAAGATGTTACCCGATAATAGGGATGACAATTAGACCCAGACCCAGTGGGTACCCGCAAAAGAAACGCGTAATGGGTAGGGTAAAAACCCGCATAATGGGTATAGTATGGGGACGGGTAATTACCCGCAAAATTGAACGGGTACAGATACGGGTACTATAATACCCACCCCGCCCCGCACATATAATAATATTATTATTATTGTTATTATTATTATTATTATTATTATTATTATTAGTAGTTGTAGTAGTAGTAGTATGTAAGTTTGTTTGAGCTTAAATAAAAATGATTTTTGTTTTAAATAATTTAGAGATGATTTTTTAGAGATTTTTTAAAATATGATTTTTTAAAATACGAAAATATGTTAGTAAATAGTAATAGATTTTGGAGGTCTTGTTCTAATCTTAAAAATTGGGCCCTTAATAAAAAAAATACAATTTTAATAATTAAAAAAATTTGAAAAATAAATTTAGTCTCTATACACATATTTGATTCTGATGAAGACGTAAATAATTGTGATTTCATATTATTAATCCTGACTTTATAATTATAAATAACTAATATAATACACATATCAATTATTTTACAGATCTCGAAGAATACCGTCCAACGACTTGCAACTTCATAAAATATTCGTTCGGAAAACATTATTTTTGATGTTTTGACATTTATTGTAGTAATGTACTAATGTTGGATCATGATATATTTTGGATGTTTTGAATTATACAATATTTTGGTTTGTAATACTTATGATTTTGGATTTAAAATATTAGGGAATATTTTTAAATTTAATCACAAATTATTTATCAATATATTTTTATTAAAGTGTGGGTACAGACACTTAAGTACCCAAAGGGCAAGGGTACGGATATTAAAGTTGATACCCACGAGGGTACGGGCACGGGCACGAGTATTTTTTTAAACTGCGGGTATGGGGACGGGTACTATACTACCCTACCCATACCTACCCATTGCCATTCCAACCTGATAACATCACCAGAATATACCTCCAGAGGATACTAGAAGATGCCTCCAGAGGATACCAGAAGATGCCTCCAGAGGATACCAGAAGCTGTCACCAGAGGATGAAGTCATTACCAGAGGATGACATCATCTGAAGATGATGATGTCACCAGAGGATTGAAATTTAAAGACTTACATTTTTGATGAAGACAAAAAGATCTTTGATCAAAAAGAAGAAGGATTATTAAGCAACTTATTTTTTCATTTATATTAAGGTAAAAGTATTTTGATATTAAATCAAAACACAGTTTAAAAGTACAATATTATGAGAACCTTCTGAGCATATGCATTAAAATGTTTTTATGATAATAATTAATGACTTAAACATGTTGAAAATAAAGTTTTTACAAAACTGGAAATCTGTATTCGAATACGAGGTATCGTAGTCGAATACAGACTCCAAGTCAGAAGCTAAAACTAAATTTATGTATTCGAATACGAAATATCATAGTCGAATACAGATTGCAAGTCAGTGGCAAAAACTCGAATCTGTATTCGACTACAACCTTGTGTAATCGAATACAACTTAAGTATGTAGCTATTTTTAAACATCTGTATTCGACTACAACCTTGTGTAATCGAATACAACTCAAGTCAGTGGCAAAAATCCCGAATCTGTATTCGACTACACGTTCTCGTAGTCGACTACATAGTTCAAATTTCAAATATAATCAGAACGTTTTAGAGGTGTATTCGAATACACTAAGACTGTATTCGAATACAACTTCGAAACAATGCAACTTTTCAGTTTTGAAACATTGCACATGTTCATTAAAAACGTTTGGGAGCCTTTGCCATTGATATGAAGTGTTACCTATGAAGTATAAATACTTCAAACGTTTCAGATTTCGTTTAATAACTTTCAACTGACTTTCTAGAATCAATTTTCTGAAACATCAAACACTTCAAAACTTAACTTTCATATTTTCAAGTACTTGCTTTTCATTTTCATATCATTAAGAAAGGTTCTGAGTATTATAACCTTGTTCTTAGTCAAGAACATCATTACAAAATCATTGTATCACTTGAAGGATTTAGTGTAGATTCTTCAAGTTGTGTTAACAGAAATAGTGGTGTACTATCTTCTGTTAAGTGTTTGTGAATCTGTAACTTAGTCTTAGGGTTAGACTTGTAACATATTCATACAAAGTGGAAAATCTCTTGTGGTGTGCAAGAGGACCGGACGTACCCTTGGTTGTAAGGGGAACCAGGATAAATCTTCTTTGTGTTTTTATCTTCTGCCATTTACTGCTTTCATTTACAAACACAACAAATATTTGAAACAAAGTTAAAACAGTCCTTTAACAATCTTCTGATCTCTAAAACAGAAAAATTGTCCAACACGTAATTCACCCCCCCTCTTAGGTGCAACTCTGTTTTTACAATTGGTATCAGAGCAGGTTTTTGGTAATTTGCTCCTAGATCCATGGCTTCCGCACAACCTGTTTTTAGAGATGGTGGTAGCAGTAACAAACCACCCTGCTTTGTTGGTGAACATTATGACTTCTGGAAAATACGTATGCAAGCGTACCTTGAGGCTCAAGGAGACGACATATGGGAAGCAGTAGAAAATGGTCCATATGTTCCAACAACAGTTATCAACAATAAAGAGGAGATAAAAATAAAAGCCTCTTGGAAAGAAGAGGATACCTCCAGAAGACGTCACCAGAAGATACCTCTTGAAGACGATATCAGAGGATACCTCCAGAATACTATCAGAGGATACCTCCAGAATACTATCAGAAGATACCTCCAGAAAACGATATCAGAGGATATCTCCAGAAAATACATTCAGAGGAATAACCAAGTCTGTTCTTGAATGTCAAAATGTCCAGAATAATCAGAACAGTCTCCAAAATGATCTTCTATCAAGAATGATCATCAGTCTCTAGGAATGATCATTAGTCTCCAGAAATGATCATCAATGTCCAGAATGATACAATCATTCTCTAGCATGTTAACAATCAAATCTCCAGCATGGTAACATTAATCTCCAACATGTTTAACATCATTTTCTAGCAGTGTATCATCAGTCTCCATATTTTTAAACAATCTCCAGCAGCAAACATCTTTCTCCAGGATTCTGTTTCACTTCATCAAGACTGTTTGAACCTGATTTTTATGCAAGGAAAAATCATATTTATCTTAAACGGATTTCCAGTACATCATCATGAGATATGAAGCTTTAAAGATTGTTAATTATAATTCTAAATGTATTGTTAATTTAACATGTGCTTTTGAGTGTGTTAATTCAAAGATAGGTTTCAAAAGAATCAAAGAAAACATCATAAACAAAGGCAGCGAACATTCTTGACATATTCTGGAAAACGGAGAATGTTCGCCAGGCCGTGACAGCATAAAGACCAATCTTTCTCCATCACTTAATTGAAGTTATTGACTCTGTAAGTTACATGGATATGATCACTACATGGCAGAGAACACATAGGATCTATTCAAATCAAATAGGACATTCAAATTGCAAAAGAAAAAGACTCTGAAACAAGCCTGTCCAGACAGTTCTGGAAATGATTGTCAAGACTGTTAAAACAATCTTGAAGTCAAGTCAGTTTTCAGTATGTTCAGAAATCAGTCCAGATTGATTATCAATCTCCAGGAAATCCAAAAGCTAAAGCTCCAGATTGATCATCATTCTACAGCAACTACACTACAGTTTTCTGCAACAACATTCTGTGCTCGTTTTCAATCTGTTTTAAATGATCCAAAGCTTCAGTTCAAGCCAACAATATTATCACTTATCAGAAGCATTAAAGGATCATTAATTACTCAAGAAAATTTGATCCAAAACGCAACACACAGCCTAGTCTGAACAGAAAATAAAAATAGTCAAAAGTTGGATTATTTTTATTCAGAAATAATGCCTTTGGTCAAGCCTGACAAGAGCACTACCAACGACTCTATTTGACCGTCATTAAATGCTCTCACGCCTATAAAAGGAAGGCCAAAGCTCAGGAAGAAAACACAGCTTCAAGTACAGAGAAAAACATCACTCACATACATACTTGAAAATCTCCAATCACTTACAAGAATCAGTTTGGTTAAATTCGTTTTACTCTGATATATTTATACTGAATTCTTTGTAAAGAATCGAATCTCAAACAAGAGTTGCGACATCTCAGATTCTAACAAAACAATCTCATCATTATTGTAAAACTCAAACTATAAGAGTTAAGTATAGTTTGGGGTAGATTGTAAGAAATCACTATCAAGGTTGGTAGGTGATTTGATTAATCTCTTTCTGGGTGGAATTAGATTAAAGTCTGTAACAAAGATCAAGGTTGATCTAAGCTAGGTACTGTAAAACCAAGAAGGTTCTTGTTTTAAACACTTAGTAGAAAATCTCACCGTGGTGAGGACTGAACGTAGCCCGAGTTGGGTGAACCAGGATATATCTGTGTGTGATATCTCTTCCCTTATCTCTATTTACTTTCAGTCTGTTAATTATCAAGTCAAATAGATAAACTAAAATGTTGATTTTAACTAACCAAGAACGTTCTCTGTTTTCTGGTGAAAACCAAGAAAGTTTTCTGTTTTCTGTTTTCTGTTTTCACAACCAAGATCAATCTTGAGTTATTTTCTTAAGTTTTTAACAGGAATTTTAAAAGGGCGAATTTACAATTCAAACCCCCCTTTCTTGTAAATCGATATTGCTACTTCAATTGAGATCAGAGCCAGGTTTCTAAAGATTAAGCACCTAACAAGTGTTAGAGGAAAAGATTCAGGAAGAAGAAGTAATGTCAGAAACCAACATGTGCTTAAAGGAAAACTTAGAAAATAATGAGGTAACCACCTATGAACTCTGTCCTTTATGTGAAGAAATGGAAAAAGAATTTGATAATCTTTTATGTGATTCAAATCTTCTTTCTCAAAAATATGGTTTATTAAAAGAACAACTCCGTAAAGAAAAAGAAGAAAAAGAGAAAGCCCAAGCTATGAATGACGAACTCAGAAAAGTCATTCAAAGTTTGCAGCAAACTCATTTAAAAACGGTTGAGCAACAAAAGACTCTCAATGAGATAACCATAAAAAATCCTTTTCCAAAATGTTCTGAAACTAAAGAAGAAAGTACCTCTTTAAAAATAAAAGTTCATGAATTGAAAAATGATTTAACCAACTTGGTAACAACCACTGAAACATTTCTAAAGAATATGATATCTAAAGAAAGGATATTTGACAAAGATGATTTATGTTTCAAAACTTCTCAAAAAGAAAAGATTTACGAAAACTTTTTTGTTCCTAAAAGAAAAGAGGAGAAATGCAAAACCAAATGTTCATATTGCAGTAAATTTGGACATTTGGAATTTGTATGTTATTTTAAGAAAAGAGATGAAAAAATCAAGAACAGAAGGATCTTTAAAAAAGAAGAACATTTTGGAACAAAAACAAGACTTTCTCCAGGAAATTTGAAAAAGGGATAACTTCTCTAGGTAGCCTTAAAAAGGGAGAACATTATGGAACACAAACAAAACTTTCTTCAGAAAGTTTGAAAAAAGGAGAACGTTCTAGAATTTCATCAAAATCAATTTCAAAGACGTGTAAAACTCAGATTTTCAAACCTTTTTCAAAACCAACAACAAAGTGTTCCTCTTATTCCAAGAATGACTACTACGAGTCAACTTTGTTGGAACCAAGTTGGTTCTAAGTACTTAGGATTTTGATGCTTACAAATGTACTCAATGTAAACTTATTTTGTACTTTGAATTATTAAGTTAAATGCCCCAGAAACTGAAGGAAACAGAAGCAGAGATCAAAGGAAAATGAATTCTGGAATTTCCAGAAGATGTTCCAGATGTCAAAACATCACCAGAGGATATGTTTGGTGGCCCAGAACAGAAGGAAGAAAAATCATAATGAAACATGAATCATACCATTGGAAAGCCTGCCAGAAGGAGAGTTGTTCGAGACAAACAATAGTCAAATATCAATTTTATTCCAAAAGTTATTCTGACCAGAAGATGGCCTGACGGTGAAAAATTACACAGTCCATACTTGTTCCAGACTTGACCAGAAGGTATATTTATGAGTCCAGAACAAAAGGATCAATTCAGATTTGGCCCAGATCATAAGATAGCATGATTCAGGGCATGGACATAAGTCCAGACCAAAAGAAATGAGTTCCAGAATCAATCCAGACCTGGTCCAAAATTAAAGGTAAAATGTCCAGACTGAAATATTTTTTGTTCAAGTTAATTTCAGTTTGTTCCAGACCAAAGTCCAGAATCTGTCCAGATCAGAGTAAAAATTTCCAAATCAATGGTTCAGAAATAATTATTTGGTCCAGTGATGGTCCAGATCATAAAATCAGACCATGGCCCAGTGGTGGCCGAAATCAGAGGGACAGACTGTGCAGTCCAGGAATGGCCGAAATCAGAGGATCACAGAATATCAAATAGGCTGGTCCAGATGTGGACTATCGCATGAAGATCCAATGGTGCAGATTTGATCATGAGGATTAAAGAATTTGAGAAAAATGCTCAAAAACAGAATTGGAGAAAAAGGCTCAAAACAGAATCTGAGAAAAATGCTCAAAACAGAAGCGGAGCAAAATGTTCAAAACAGATCAGTGAGCAAAAGGCTCAAAACAAAATATGAGCAAACTACTCCAGAATATTTTCAAAACAGAAGAATCGAAATATACTGCAGAAGTAAAGCATCAGTGAAGTTCTAAAGTTCAACTATAAATAGAGACTTAATGCTGAAGAATATAGAATCGAAAATCACAAAAGAGTCATACACTTCCAAAGCAACCACTCTCAAATTTTCATATAAGTCAATTGTGAGTTTCAGCTTTCAAGAAGCAAGTACTCGATTATTTTCTTTCCACTGTGGCAAATCTAAGTTGTTGAAGTAGAGTCTACAATCTGAGGGAGTCAGTAGAGGTAGCAGGTTACTTGGCAATTAGATAGGGTTGTATCTAAGTTGTTGAGGTAGAGTCTTCAAACTGAGGGATTCAGAAAGGGTAGCAAGGTACTTAGTAATTAGATTCATAGTGTTGTGAATTCTTCTACAATCTGGGGTGTCAGATTGGCTGAAGAACAGAAGTTGTTTTTCCTCAAAGATGTCTAGGATTGTTAGACTATTTGAGAAGAGTGACTTGGAGGGTCAGTAGCAAGGTTGTAATTCAAGGTTGAATTAGTGAAATCCTTCAAGGCGAAGGGACTGGACGTAGCCTCGTTAACGGTGAACCAGTATAAAATCTGTGAGTTTTTATTTTATTCTTATCCGCTGCTAACTCTGTTTTAATTATACATCAAGTTTTGTTTTGAAAGTATTAAAACAGGAAAAGTATTCAAGTTAAGTCAAACACAATTCAACCCACCCTTCTCGTGTTTGCATCTTCAATTGGTATCAGAGCTTGGTCTCAAGGCGGAGCACTTAACAGTGTTTGAGGAAAGGTCCAAGGGGTTCAATATGTCAGAAGAATTGGGAGGCAACATCAACAGACCACCAATATTTGATGGAGAAAGGTTTGAGTATTGGAAGGACAGACTGAGAAGTTTCGTCATATCTTAAGATCCTGAACTATAGAAGATGATAGTTAAAGGATACACTGCACCAACTGATCCAGAAGATCCAACTAAAGAATAAGACTTGGATGATATGACACGAGATCAGAGCAGATTACACAAACTTCATCACAACTCCAGAACCATCATGGTCAGTGCAATCACATTCAAGGAATTTGATAGATGCACAAATAAAGAAACAGCAAAGGGTATATTCGATAGTCTGGTTCTGACCTATGAAGGAACCAAGCAGGTTCAACAAACAAAGGCTAACATATTGGTCAGAAAGTATGAGCTGTTCAAGATGGAAGAGGATGAAGACATTGACACAATGTTCTGGAGATTCCAGACTTTGGTATCAGGACTGAAAGTATTAAACAAAAGCTATACCACTAAAGATCATGTCTGGAAAATTCTGAGAAGTCTACCAAAAAGTTGGAGACCAAAGGTTACTGCAATTCAGGAAGCTAAGGATCTGAGACCTTGAGGCTGGAAGATCTGATCAGCTCACTCAGTTCTCATGAAATAGAACTGGAAGAAGATGAACCTAAGAAAAAGAAGATTCTGGCTATGAAGTCGAAACAGAAGAAAGCTGCAAAGGCAGTATCAGAATCAGAGGATAGTGACAGTGACTGTGATGATATGGCTTACTTAACCAAAAAGATGGTTAAGATCTGGGAAAACAGAAAGAGGAGAGGTTCCCAGAAGAAACATAACAGCAAGGAAGAATCTGACAAGAAGAACATCATCTGTTATGGATGCAATGAACCTAGACATATCAAGTCAGAATGTCCAAATCTGGAAAAAGGAAAACAGCACAAGAAGAGTTCCAGATACAGAAAGAAAGGTCTGATGGCTGCCTGGGATGTATCAGTATCAGAAGAAGAATCATCTGATATAGAAGAGGCAGAAACAGCAATGATGGCACACATCAGGTATGCTTCTAGACCTAATAAAGGCACGAATTCCAGAAGAAAAACAGGCAGAAGGAAGAGTTATAGAAGCGATCACTCAGGCAAGTCTGGAAGCACATTAGTGAAACAATTCTGTCTCTGATGGCTCATACAAATTCAGGTTCTGAATACTGCTTTGAAACTAAATCAGAAGATGAAGATAGTGAGGTATTTTCTGATCTTTCTAAACCTGAATTAATTGATACTTTAAAGGACTTGTTAAATGCAAATAATAAGATATCTTTAAAACTGAAAACTCTTAGGGAAGATAAGAAAAATCTAACCAAAGAGGTCCAAGTTTCAAAGAATCGAATTTCTGAGTATGCAACTGAAATCAAAAATTTTAAAACTGATGTTGCAAGACTCAAATCTGAAAACCAAACTCTGAAAAGTAATAATTGTTCCACTTCTGAAACTGTTTGTAAATCTGATATGCATGAGCAAGTTTTTCAAAACTTTATTTCTAATGGAATGGAAAGAAGTAAAAATGTATCTATAATTTATGGAAACTGTAATTCTGGAAAAAGAGGTCTTAGTTTTACAGAAACAATTAATGAAAATAAAGCTGTTCATTCTGATGTTTTATGTAGTGTTTATGCCAAGAAATGTCACTCTGAATTATCTTGTCCAATGGTAAAATCTGAACAAGATCAGAGAGCTGTTACAACTAACAAACCTGGACCCAATCAGTTCTGGGTACCAAAAGATCAAATTGTCTATGTTGCAGATATTCTGAGCAACCAGAAGGAGACACCAACAATGGTGCCTGGACAATGGATGTTGGCAACGCACAAGCAGAAGAAGGTTTATGTTTCAACATGTACCAAACAGAAGCAAAGTGACTCTAGTAGAAGAAGAACTGGTCAACACAATACCTATCAGAACCAGACCCAGAATTATAGGAGGAATACGAAATATCATGGATATCACTCGTATCAGAACAAGAACTGGAACCAAAATCAGAACTGGTGGCACAAAAATTGGAACCAGAACTGGAACCTGTATCAAAGGTACAGGAACTGGAACCAGAACCAACACTGGAACCAGAATCAGAACTGGAGGCATAGAAACTGGAACCAGAATCAACACTAGAACCAGAATCAGAATCAGTATAATTATCAGAATCACCACATGTTCCAGAATCACCAGAGGAACATGGTATATGAGCCAAAGTAGAAATATCAGAATCAGGAGAGTTCTTCAAACACTCCAGTAAGATTCATCAAGACTACCAACCTGGAAGGGAATTCAAATTCCCTCATCCAAACCATGTAATCTCAGAACATATAGATTAGGAATCTGAAAATCAGAAGCAAGAGGATTTTCAGAGTAAAACTGAGGCTACATCTTGCTATAAATACTATTATTATTTGATATTTATGCTTAATGTGATAACAAGAACCTTGACCTTAACAAATCAAAGCTAGATAAGTATTCTGCAGGTTTTCAAATTGTCAGAGGAATCAGGTGATTCACACGAACTGAACACATCAGCAGAAACAGCATTCCAGACAAACTGATGCGAACAAAAACCACCAGAAGCAGAATTAATGGTTTGGCTGTACTAAGTTCATTTTTAAATTAATTGATTTATATTATGGTATATGACAAATTGCTTGACAAATCAAAGCAAGATAAAGATAGTACAGGTTCATCAGAACCGAAGGGACCAGAAGCAGAACGAATGGTTTGGCTGTATTAAGTTAAATTTTAACTTATTTGATTTGCATTATGTAAAATGACAAAGTGCTTGATCTTAACAAATCAAAGCAAGATAAAAATAGTGCAGGGAGCAGAAACACAAGAAACAGAAGTACCTGGAAAGGTAAAGGATACAAGCAAGTCAGCAACACATGACAAATCTTCAAAAGATAAATCTGATCAAGTCAGAAATAGCCAAGATAAGTCATAAGAGAAATCTGGATATTTACCAGAATCTAAAGCTGTTACAGATTCACCAAAACCAGAAGCTGATTCATCAGAATCAGAAGCTGTTACAGAACCAGAAGCTGATGCGAACCAAGCATTGTTGATGAAGTTTTGGTAAAGGAAGGTTGGATACTTGCAATGCAAGAAGAGTTGAATGAAATTCAAAGGAATGATGTTTGAGATCTGGTATCCAGACCAAACAGAAGCATTATTGGAACCAAGTAGGTATTCAGAAACAAATTCAATGAAAAGGGTGAAGTTGTAGCTCAAGGATACAGTCAACAGAAAGAAGGAGTTCCAAATGAGCATGATGGGAGAACTTAAGTTCTTCTTGGGAATTCAGATTCATCAAGGTAAAACAGGTATACTCATTCACCAATCTAAATACACCAAAGAACTTCTTAAAAAGTTCAAGATGAGTGACTGTAAGCCTATGGCCACCCCCATGCACCCAACCTGCTTACTTGAGAAAGATGAAACTAGTAAAAAGGTAGACCAGAAAACATACATAGGTATTATTGGATCCCTTCTATATTTAACTGCTTCTAGACCTTACATTATGTTTAGTGTTTGTGTCTGTGCCCGATTTCAAGCTGACCCTAGGGAATCTCATTTAACTGCTGTCAAACGAATTCTGAGATACCTTAAAGGAACCACCAACCTTACCTTGTTATAGAAGAAAACACCCACCTACAAACTAAAAGGTTTTTGTGATTCTGACTATGCTGGAGACAAGTTGGAAAGGAAAAGTACCAGTGGCAACTGCACATTTTTAGGTGATAATCTGATCTCTTGGTCAAGCAAAAGACAAAGCACCATTGCCATGTCAACAGCAGAAGCTAAGTATATATCAGCAGCAGGATGCAGTTCACAGTTACTCTGGATGAAACACCAACTTGAAGATTACAACATCTTTGAAAACAATATCCCTTTGTTCTGTGATAACACTTCAGCCATAAACCTAACCAAGAACCCTATCTTACACTCTAGAGCCAAACACATTGAAATAAAACACCATTTCATTAGGGACCATGTTCAAAAAGGGACTTTGAGCATCCAGTTTGTGGACACTGATCATCAATGGGCCGATATATTCACCAAGGCATTACCAGAAGATAGGTTCGAGTTCATTAAGAAGCATCTTTGCATGACCTCCATATCTGACTAGCTCAAGTAGTCATCTTAGGAGTTTTTAAAATTTCTTGCAATTTTATTTTATTCAGTTTTTACTTTCTATAATTTGTAAAGAGAAAAACGAAAAATACAAAAATAGTAGGACCACTTTTTGGCTGATGACAAAAAGGGGGAGAAAGAGAGAGAGAGAAAGAAAGGAGAAATAAGTAGAAAAGGAGAGATAAAAAGAAAGAAGGAGAGAAAAAGAAAGAGAGAAAACAGAAGGAGTTGAAAAGGAGAGGAAACAGGGAGAGAGAAAAACAAAGAAAGAAAAAGAAAGAGTGAAAACAGAAGGAGTTGAAAAGGAGAGGAATCAGGGAGAGAGAAAAAGAAAGAGTGAAAAGAAAAGGAGTTGAAAAGGAGAGGAGAAGAGAAGAAAAGAAAGAGAGAACAAAGAAGGAGTTGAAAAGGAGAGTATCAGACTTAGGGGGAGAGATTGGTCTGAGGGGGAGTAATTCAAAGTTTTCGAGTCATAAGTTAGCAAAATAAGTTAAGGTTTTGTCATCATCAAAAAGGGGGAGATTGTTGGAACCAAGTTGGTTTAAGTACTTAGGATTTTGATGCTAACAAATGTACTCAATGTAAACTTATTTTGTACTTTGAATTATTAAGTTAAATGCCCCAGAAACTGAAGGAAACAGAAGCAGAGATCAAAGGAAAATGAATTCTGGAATTTCCAGAAGATGTTCCAGGATGTCAAAACATCACCAGAGGATATGTTTGGTGGCCCAGAACAGAAGGAAGAAAAATCACAATGAAACATGGATCATACCATTGGAAAGCCTGCCAGAAAGAGAGTTGTTCCAGACAAACAGGAGTCAAATATCAATTTTATTCCAGAAGTTATTCTGACCAGAAGATGGCCTGGCAGTGAAAAATTACACAGTCCAGACTTGTTCTAGACTTGACCAGAAGGTATGTTTATGAGTTCAGAACAAAAGGATCAATTCAGATTTGGCCCAGATCATAAGATAGCATGATTCAGGGCATGGACATAAGTCCAGACCAAAAGAAATGAGTTCCAGAATCAATCCAGATCTGGTCCAAAATTAAAGGTAAAATGTCCAAACTGAAATATTTTTTGTTCAAGTTAATTTCAGTTTGTTCCAGACCAAAGTCCAGAATCTGTCTAGATCAGAGTAAAAATTTCCAGATCAATGGTTCAGAAATAATTATTTGGTCCAGTGATGGTCCAGATCAGAAAATCAGACCATGGCCCAGTGGTGGCCGAAATCAGAGGGACAGACTGTGCAGTCCAGGAATGGCCGAAATCAGAGGATCACAGAATATTAAATAGGCTGTTCCAGATGTGGACTATCGCATGAAGATCCAATGGTGCAGATTTGATCATGAGGATTAAAGAATTTGAGAAAAATGCTCAAAAACAGAATTGGAGAAAAAGGCTCAAAACAGAATCTGAGAAAAATGCTCAAAACAGAAGCGGAGCAAAATGTTCAAAACAGATCAGTGAGCAAAAGGCTCAAAACAGAATCTGAGCAAATTACTCCAGAATATTTTCAAAACAGATTAATCGAAATATACTACAGAAGTAAAGCATCAGTGAAGTTCTAAAGTTCAACTATAAATAGAGACTTAATGCTGAAGAATATAGAATCGAAAATCACAAAAGAGTCATACACTTCCAAAGCAACCACTCTCAAATTTTCATATAAGTCAATTTTGAGTTTCAGCTTTCAAGAAGCAAGTACTCGATTATTTTCTTTCCACTGTGGCAAATCTAAGTTGTTGAAGTAGAGTCTACAATCTGAGGGAGTCAGTAGAGGTAGCAGGTTACTTGGCAATTAGATAGGGTTGTATCTAAGTTGTTGAAGTAGAGTCTACAAACTGACGGATTCAGAAAGGGTAGCAAGGTACTTAGCAATTAGATTCATAGTGTTGTGAATTCTTCTACAATCTGGGGTGTCAGATTGGCTGAAGAACAAGTTATTTTTCCTCAAAGAAGTCTAGGATTGTTAGACTATTTGAGAAGACTGACTTGGAGTGTCAGTAGCAAGGTTGTAATTCAAGGTTGAATTAGTGAAATCCTTCAAGGCGAAGGGACTGGACGTAGCCTCATTAACTTTGAACCAGTATAAAATGTGTGAGTTTTATTTTTATTTTTATCCGCTGCTAACTCTGTTTTAATTATACATCAAGTTTTGTTTTGAAAGTATTAAAACAGGAAAAGTATTCAAGTTAAGTCAAACACAATTCAACCCCCCCTTCTCGTGTTTGCACCTTCAAACTTGCTATTTTAAAAAGAGATCAAGTTTTCAAAAATCTTCTAAAAGAAGATATACTAACCATCAAGGACCCAAACAAATATGGGTACCAAAGTCATTACTAACTTGTGATGCAGGAACACCATCCAACAATCAAGAAAGAACATTGATACATGAACAAGGCTTGCTCAATACACATGAATGGAAAAGTATTGTGCCACATTTCATTACAAAAATTTGGAGCGTCTATAACCTTTGGAAACATTAACAAATCAAAGGTACATGTATCATTTGTTGAAATAATTTTGCGTAGATTAAGGATGTTTGATATGTGAAAGATAACTTTGTAAAATTGCTTTTAAAGTTATTTTTTAAACCCCACATGGCTGAAGTAAAACAAACATCCTCATGTTTCATTTTAAAGAAAAATTCTTATGTTTTATACTTAGATGAATTTCCAACCGAATCATGTTTCTAAGTCTTTAAAAAAAAAACATTTGTCATTTCCAGAAATGATCAAAGGAAATTTGAAATATTATTCTTCAAATAATTCTTTGATGAAAATGATATTTCACATGATTTGTTTGTCAAAGAGCTTTCCGACAATACAAAGTTACAATAAATGGATAGAACAATTTTAAATAAATCAAGTGTTGAAAAAATAATTTTGGAGAAAAGTCACAAAAATTGTTTATCATGTTCTTAATCTTGGCTTTAGTAGAAAATATCTTTGACATATCTTCATATCATTTTTTTTATATAGAAAGCAAAACATATCATACTTTGACATTTTTGAATGTCATTACTATGTTTCACATGATAAAGAAAGTATGAACAATTTGTTTTAAAACACCTTCAAAGTATATATTTTGAATGCTCTACATTCCATAAATATTATAGAATCTCAAGGCCCAAATCATAGATGATATTATGCATATTATGTTTGATGAATATGTTGATTTTTATGATGAAAGATAGGATGGTGAAGAAAAATAATTACAATGTTAAATTTGGATAAATCACAAAGTTGATAGATAATGTTCAAATATCATCCATGGAAACTCCTATCTTTCAAAGTATATATTTTGAATGCTCTACATTCCATAAATATTATAGAATCTCAAGGCCCAAATTATAGATGATATTATGCATATTATGTTTGATGAATATGTTGATTTTTATGATGAAAGATATGATGGTGAAGAAAAATAATTACAATGTTAAATTTGGATAAATCACAAAGTTGATAGATAATGTTCAAATATCATCCATGGAAACTCCAAAGTATGATCTTAAAGTGGAAAAACAAAAAGGATCTAAGAGAAAAATCAAATTAAGCAAGAAGGTACACAACAAAACAATCTGCAGGAAACCGAGATTGATAAACAGTCTCCGTTTCAGTCTCCACCTAAAAGTTGGAGAACGATATGTGATCATCTTCAAACTCAAATCATTGGAGACACAACTGATGGAATTCGAACAAAAATGTCGTTCAAGAATGATGAAAAACACAACAGCCTTGGATTGCAAGCTTGACTTGGTCTTGCAGAAAAATGCGCAACTTTGGGTGGATGTCGAACATGGATGGCTAAAGTTACCAACGCCTATGACCTTCCTGCAAAGAAAATCATCCATACAGTTGGTCCAAAGGATGCCATGAAGTCATTATTACCATGCTTGCCTAGAGCTTCTAATTGAAAATGGGCTTCGAAGTATTGCTATAGACTGTATTTATACAGACGCGAAGAATTATCCCCGTGAACCAGCTGCACATGTAGCTATAAGAACTGTGCGGCAGTTTCTTGGGAAGTAGAATGACAATGTTATATTTTTTGTCTTTTGCACTACCAGCACAATTGATACTAAGATGTATAAAAGGCGTTCAAGCGCAACGAGGCTGAAATTTTGCTAATATGCTTGGATTTGGTGAACTAGAGATAAAGATTGTTTACCGTGGAGGTGTGGACAGTAAGAGTCGTCCCTTCATGGTTGTTGCGGGGGCTCACTTTTTGCTCAGATCTTGAGCGATTTGTGCTTTACATGGTAAAGGAGTTTGAGCCAATAATACATAAGCCTTATACTATTGTATACTTTCATTCTACTGCATCTCTGCAAGTGCAACCAGATCTTGGTTGGATGAAAAGATTACAACAAATACTTGGACAGAAACACCAACAAAACCTACACGTAATATAAACCCCTCACCCAACTATTGGACTAAAAGTTGTAGTAGTAGGTCTACAATTACTTGTTGATAATGTGGTTTGAAAGAAAGTGGTATGTGTCATTAGAAGGCTGCAACTCTTTAGATACGTACCGAGGATACCTCCAGAAGACGATATCAGAGGATACCTCCAGAATACTATCAAAGGATACCTCCAGAATACTATCAGAGGATACCTTCAGAAAACGATATCAGAGGATATCTCCAGAAAATACATTCAGAGGAATACATTCAGAGGAAGAACCAAGTCTGTTCTTGAATATCAGAATGTCCAGAATAATCATCACAATCTCCAAAATGATCTTCTATCAAGAATGATCATCAGTCTCTAGGAATGATCATTAGTCTCCAGAAATGATCATCAATGTCCAGAATGATACAATCATTCTCCAGCATGTTAACAATCAAATCTCCAGAATGTTAACATTAATCTCCATCATGTTTAACATCATTTTCTAGCAGTGTATCATCAGTCTCCATATTGATAAACAATCTCCAGCAGCAAACATCTTTCTCCAGGATTCTGTTTCACTTCATCAAGACTGTTTGAACCTGATTTTTATGCAAGGAAAAATCATGTTTATCTTAAACGGATTTCCAGTACATCATCATGAGATATGAAGCTTTAAAGATTAATTATGATTCTAAATGTATTGTTAATTTAACATGTGCTTTTGAGTGTGTTAATTAAAAGATAGGTTTCAAAAGAATCAAAGAAAACAGCATAAACAAAGGCAAATAACATTCTTGACATATTCTGAAAAACGGAGAATGTTCGCCAGGCCGTGACAGCATAAAGACCAATCTTTCTCCATCACTTAATTGAAGTTATTGACTCTGGAAGTTACATGGATATGATCACTACATGGCAGAGAACACACAGGGTCTATTCAAATCAAAGAGGACATTCGAATTGCAAAAGAAAAAGACTCTCAAACAAGCCTGTCCAGATAGTTCTGGAAATGATTGTCAAGACTGTTAAAACAATCTTGAAGTCAAGTCAGTTTCCAGTATGTTCAGAAATCAGTCCAGATTGATTATCAATCTCCAGGAAATCCAAAAGCTAAAGCTCCAGATTGATCATCAATCTCCAGCAACTACACTACAGTTTTCTGCAACAACATTCTGTGATCATTTTCAATCTGTTTTAAATGATCCAAAGCTCTAGTTCAAGCCAACAATATTATCACTTATCAGAAGCATTAAAGGATCATTAATTACTCAAGAAAATTTGATCCAAAACACAACACACAGCCCATTCTGAACAGAAAATAAAAATAGTCAAAAGTTGGATTATTTTTATTCAGAAATAATGCCTTTGGTCAAGCCTGACAAGAGCACTACCAACGGCTCTATTTGACCGTCATTAAATGCTCTCACGCCTATAAAAGAAAGACCAAAGCTCAGGAAGAAAACACAGCTTCAAGTACAGAGAAAAACATCACTCACATACATACTTGAAAATCTCCAATCACTTACAAGAATCAGTTTGGTTAAATTCGTTTTACTCTGATATATTTATACTGAATTCTTTGTAAAGAATCGAATCTCAAACAAGAGTTGAGACATCTCAGATTCTAACAAAACAATCTCATCATTATTGTAAAACTCAAACTATAAGAGTTAAGTATAGTTTGGGGTAGATTGTAAGAAATCACTATCAAGGTTGGTAGGTGATTTGATTAATCTCTTTCTGGGTGGAATTAGATTAAAGACTGTAACAAATATTAAGGTTGATCTAAGCTAGGTACTGTAAAACCAAGAAGGTTCTTGTTTTAAACACTTAGTGGAAAATCTCACCGTGGTGAGGACTGGACGTAGCCCGGGTTGGGTGAACCAGGATATATCTGTGTGTGATATCTCTTCCCTTATCTCTATTTACTTTCAGTCTGTTAATTATCAAGTCAAATAGATAAACTGAACTGTTGATTTTAACTAACCAAGAACGTTCTCTGTTTTCTGGTGAAAACCAAGAACGTTTTCTGTTTTCTGTTTTCACAACCAAGATCAATCTTGAGTTATTTTCTTAAGTTTTTAACAGGAATTTTAAAAGGGCGAATTTACAATTCAAACCCCCCTTTCTTGTAAATCGATATTGCTACTTCAGAGCATATGTAAATTGGTATGGACAGAACATCATGTAGCTTGATATGTGTATAGGGACTAAAATTTATTTATTTTTTCAATTTTTTTAATTATTAAAATTGCATTTTTTTTATTAAGGGCTCAATTTTTAAGATTAGAACAAAACCTCCAAAATCTATTACTAGCATATTTTCGTGATAATTTATTTATATGTTTATTTTTTAGAAGGATCCGAAAATTATGAAATGAAAAACCTAAATTTATTGATTTGCTTGGAATAAAAAGAAGAGGTAGAGAGACATGAGATAATAGAGAGTGAGAGAGATAATAGATAGAGATTGAACGGGAGATAAAGATGCATAACAGAGTAGAGAGGTATATATGTATTTAGAAAAATCATGTATTTATAAAATATTTTTTCAAACAATCATGTTTGCTTGAAAATCATTTTTATGTCCTTTATGGTAATTTTGTAGTTTTAAAAAAATCATTTTTATAAAATTATATACAAACAGGTTAAAAATAATTTTACAAAAATCTTGAAAAAATAATCTCTAAATTATTTAAAACAAAAATCATTTTTATTTAAGCTCAAATAAACACATCCAATAATAATAATAATAATAATAATAATAATAATAATAATAATAATAATAAGAACAACAATATATAAGTGCGGGGTGGAGCGGGGTAGGTACTACTATAGTACCCATACCCGCACCCATACCCGTTTAATGTTGCGAGTAATTACCCGTCCCCATACCCATTATGTGGGTTTTTACCCTATTCATTGCGGGCTTTTTTTGCAAATACCCATTAAGTCTTGGTCTAATTGTCATCCCTACTTAGGACCCTGGTTAATATGATTAATATGATTTAGACGTGAGGTCATCGCCTCTTGTAGGTTTGAGGTAGTTTTAACTACCCTAAACAACATTATATTGTTGGAATAAATAAATATAACTTTATGTTTAGTTATCTCAATATCAGTTGATTATTATATTTATTCAAATTATTTTGATATTTCAATCTCTATTACAACTTTAAATAAACTAATTTTCATGATAAACATTATCAAGATACGAATCATAAATTTTATTATTATTATTAATGTGATATTGTTATTATTATTAATTACCGTGAATTATTTTTAAAAAATGTATTTGAAAGAGTAATGAATATATATTTAGTAATAAAGACACCTCGTTAAGTAAGCTTTGTATTTAATTTTTGGTTTGTCACATTTGTTGTATAATAAAAGAAAATTTAGATATAAAAGAGAAATGCTTTTTAATTTTTCTATTGATTTAGTGTTTTTTGGTTTAGATTGACAGAATAAGTTTGATCGAATACAAATTTCAATCAATAAATTTAGTGTCGTCAGCGTTATTGATCCAAAAGCTATACATATTACTGCTTTATACTATATTGTCGTTTTACGCAAATAACTTAAATTAAATTATGTGAATTCTTTTCAAATTTATTCTTCTTATTTTTAATAAATTTAAATTTAATTGCATAGATATATTTTACAATTTAAATTTATCATTTAAGTGTTTTTTATAAATTTGGTCAAAGAAAAAGGAAATTGACGATTGTGGGGTACAGGTCATTTTTCATGATTTAAGACTTGGAGTGGAATAAAAACAAAGCAGAAGAGTGCATTAGAAACTGGAAATTAACTTCCAAAGTATACTACTAGTATTGCTTTTTCTTCAGATCTTTGGCTTTTCTTCCTTTTTGACCGTTTGTTTTTTGGAGTATTGGCTTAGACGTTACATACCCACACACCATCTCGATTTGCTCGAAATTTCCTTTATTGTCATCTTGTCACTACACTCCTACTAACTTACTCCAAACTCATTTAATTTCCTATTTCCGAACCATTTATTTGATTATTTTATAAGTAAAAATAATTGTTAACAAAAATTTAGATTTTATATAAAACACAATCTAAATTTATTAAATTATTTTTTTAAATGTAAAACATTCAATTATTAACGTTAAATATTTTTATTAAAATAATAATTATATATTATAAATATTAACATTAAATAAGTTAAAAATAATTTATTTTTATTTATAATAATGATCCAAATTTAATGTGATTTTTTATTTATTTATAGTAGCAACTGTATCACATCACATATATAAAGCACTTCACTCTCACATTTTATTAACATGAAAAGATTAAGCTAAAGTTTCGAGGGAGTTAGAAAATATGGTACCAATAACCACCTACTTCTTGCTATTCATCTCCTCTGTTTTCTACGTTTTTTGGGATACTCGAGTGGTGCTAGAAGATTATGCTGCTCGTCGAGATCGTCTTGGGTTTCCATTGTCTTCATTGAGTTACACCATCAGCTACCATGACTATCCACTCATTATGTGAATTTCCATAGCTGCATGCCTCTTATCTCTTCTTTTTTCCATTATCCACTTTTAGATGTAGATCACAACTTAGTGTACATGTGGATCCACCGTGACTTAACAAAATTACGGTAATATTAAGGTTTTCTCAAAATTGCAGTGATTCACCGTAATTTTGTTAATATTACTGTTAAATTAGTAAATCAATTGCTTACATTAGTTTTTAGATATGAGTAGTTATAATTAGTCCTGCAGATAGAATCGTATTGTTGAAGTGAATTCTAGAGGTAGTAGCTAGTGTATTTTTCTTTATGGTTTTTTTTTTTGGTTGTAATCACAAGTTGATTGCTTTTGTTTACTTATGAGTCTCTCTAACCAAATATTATTCTTTTTAATGTTTGAGGTAGAAATTTGATTCTCGGAATTTGAACTCTTCTAAAAAGAGAAATATTTTTATATTGAATTTGGAACAATACTATTACTAATTTCTTTTTGCCTTAGTAATGTTAAATTTAAAACACAACTTGGAGATTATTGAGAGGAAATTAAATTCTTCATAACTCACTCTGTTGTTGTTGCTCTGAAATTGTTTTAAATCATTAATATTGATGATTAATTGTTAATTTTATTAAAAAAATAAATTAAACCCATAATTTTTTAATATTTTAATTCTCGACTATTCAACTATCTTATAATTCCGTTGCATTTGAAACTTATTCCCATTGTCTTTTTCTTTCTAGCTTTACTAGGAGGTGCTTTTTTTACATAGCTTTCAGTGAACTTCACCTATATTTAACGTTTGATGTTAATAAAGGCACAACTTCCGATAACACTTGAAAGAAACATCAAGTGCCGATAATACTTAAGAGTCAACATTGATTCTCGATATATAAAATTAATTCCTCATACTAACATGACTTTTATGTTTAAACACATAAGTTAAAAATACACCTTAAATACGTAAATTTACATTACAAAAAATAGATAATACTGTTATTTTATTCAACAAAAAATCTAAATTAGGTATTTAATTATTAAATAGTATATAAAAGATATAATTTATTATCATCAAATTATTTAAAAAATATAATTTAGGCATAATAGTTTCTTTTGTTCTTAACTTAATTTCAGATAACGTTTTAGTCTTTTATCTTTTTTTTTTCTCATTTTCAGTATTTTATGTTTTTAAATAATTATAATTTCATTAAGGAAAAACGTTAAAAAATTCTCTGCTCCGTTTTCTTCTTGTTTTCTTTTCTTTCACATTTTGAAAATCATCGTTTGATCTTCTCCTCTATCACCCATGAAAAATCTAATTCACGATTCCCAAAACTCAAAATCCATAGCCGCCTTATGTTCAAATGAGTCAAATTTACAATGTTACAACTATCTTTCTTTCATTTCCAATAGAATTCGTGACATTTCAAATTGTACTTGAGATTTGAAACTGTGATGCGCACAATGAAAAAATTGAGTCTGAATATAGGAAGAAAATTTTGAGGTTGTAGGAATTTTGTGGTAAGCATCAATACCTTTATGGTTTTCGATTATTTTATTTGAGGTTGTTAGATTGAATTTCGGGATTTTGGTTTTCAGATTAGTTTTCTTATATTAGGGTTATTAGATTGTTAAACATCAAAATCAATAAACACATTACCTTTCTTCTTCTGCCAATATGAGTTTATGATTTCTTAAAGCTTGATTCCGACACTGTGTTCTTCGATTCCTTCTTATTATCGTTCAAATGAATTTTCATGGGTGAAAGAAGAAAACGAGAAGACCAAACAATGATTTTCCAAATGTGAAAGAGAAGAAAACGGAGCAGAGGATTTTTTAACGTTGCCTGAAACCCACTTAAATTATAAAATTATAATTATTTAAAAACATAAAATACTGAACTGAAAAGAAAAAAAAAACAAATGACTAAAACGTTACATGGAATTAAGTTAAGGGACTATGGAAGCTATTATGCTTATAATTCATTATCATAAAAATATTTAAAAGATATAATTTATTAATATAAAAATATCTAAAAGACACAATTTACTGTCAAAATAGTTTAGGACTATTATAACGTAAGAAACTAAACTGATTGACATTTTAATGATTTGAGTATAATTTGAGTTTTTTGCTGAATCAAAAATAAAAATAACACCGTCCTATACTTTTAGCGACTAAAATGGTGGTGCAACTCATGTTAAATATACTAAAACTTAAAAAAATAATATTTGAAATAAACATAGTTGTATCTAGGGCATCATTTTCGCTAATGATAACTCGAGGAAAACTTGTAATTTTATTTGTTTTTAATCCTCTTGGTGGGTCATTTTTTATTAGAACAATAGTTTTTATAGAAAAATATTAAAATGTATAATATATAAAATAATAAATAAAATAAATAAGTTATATATATATATATATATATATATATATATATATATATATATATATATATATATATATATATATATATATATATATATCAGTTGAGAAGAGTTGGTTAATGTGATAGATAACAACAATTAATATTAACTCGATTAAAATAAACAGCCTATATTGTTTTACATTTAAATCTGGGAAAGAAAAATTTACTCCATATCCCGCATTTGTATTTATATCCCTACAAAATTTGAAAAATATTAAATATATCTTTGATTTTTTTTACTATTTTATCAACTAAAATTTACTTTTTTTTTATTTCAAAGATTTCTAGACAAAATAAAAAGTTTTCTGAAAGTTATTGAAAAACATGTTAAAAATATTTTCAGTACACAAGGTTGGTTTCTATTAAAAAAATTTAAAAAAGTTTTCGGGTACAGAAGGTTTTTACCGGAAAACTTTAAAGAAGTTTTCCGATACACACAAAATTTTTTGTTTTTTAAATTTTTAAAGTTTAGAATAACTACCACAAAACTTAAAAAAAAAATTCTAGTATTGACATGTCTACCGAAAAACTTGACAAAGTTTTCGGAGTATATATTTTTTTTTAAATTGTTAAGGTTTATGATAACAACCGGAAAACTTTTTTCAAGTTTTTCGGTATAGACACGTGTACTGAAAAATTTGAAAAAAAAATTTTGGATTGTTTTTTTTTTGTTTAAATTGTTAAGGTTTAGAATAACTATCGGAAAACTTTTTTCAAGTTTTCTGGTATAGAAACGTATATCGAAAAACTTGAAAAATGTTTTTCGGAGTGTATTTTTTTAATTTTTAGGGTTTAGGACAACTATTGAAAAACTTGAAAAAAGTTTTCCGGAATGTATTTTGTGTGCCGGAAAACTTGAAAAAAGTTTTCCGGTGGAGTTTGAAAAAAATCACTCACTTGTTACTACGGAAATGTCAAATGATGCAATGATGAAAAATTTCAGATATTATAATTTATACAAGGGCAAAAAGGTCAGTTCCTTGCATATGTGGGGGATAAATGTAAAATTTGAGATGTATGAGGTAAAATGTTCTTAAATCTGCATGTGTTACCTCTGTTATGTTTTACGCGCTCCCTCGTATTCATCTCTTTGGTTCTGTTCCTCTTTCCTCTTTTGGCACTATATTTTCCTATTCCTATATGTGATATGCATCCAAAATCAAATTCTTAATATGAGAAATATGAAAAAGATAGAAGCTGTATTTTTTAATGAGACAAATTCAGGACATAGCAACACCTCCAAACCAGCCTATACATTCGGGTTTTAATTTCAAAAAAACCTACAACTACTTTCGCAATCACTTTTGTTTTCAATGTAGAACGGATTGGGTGTAATCGAGGTGAGCCATGTTTGATTTCAATGGTCATACATCAATGTTTGTTGATGTAGGACCGTGTTGGAATGTAACATATAACTCAATGGTGTCGAGTTGTGTCTGCTGTGCATAAACATCAAACATCAGATTAACATCTTCGTCATTACAAACTTTCATCAACTCAAACCTTGTTGTATTTTCACCAAAGAGCACAAAGTGTTGATAAACTATATCAGTTATCGTGACATTGTCGTCGAGCTGTAACTTTTTTTTAATGACATTATTTAGACAAACAAGTTTGCTTCCATAATGTACTTTGAACACCTTTTTATAATCACTTACAAATGGTTTACCTTCAACTCCGTTGACAATTGAACCATTGTAATAAACAATACAAATTACTTGTTGAGCAGTCATGATTAAGTATGAAATGTTAGAAGGTATGGTGAGATAGAAGGTATAGTGAAATAGAAGGTATGTTGAGATAGAATGTATGGTGACATAGAAGGTGTGGTGAGATAGTGTGATTTAGTTTTCTATTTATACAAGGTATAAGGTGTTAAACCAAATGACAAGGATTGATCCAGGAACAACCATCCTCATCACTAATAGCAATATTTCTTTCATCCTTCTTAATAATTTATAGCAAATTTGTTTTTGTCATGGAACTGTCTAAGAATCACAGAGCTGATATTCAATACATTCAAGCATTTGTAAATATCTTATATGTTTACTTTCTTTTATTTTATTTTATATATTTATGTTATTTTATTTATAGTATATTTTATATATTTATTTTATTTATAGTATATTTCATATATTTATTTTATTTTATTTTATATATTTATTTTATTTACGGTTTGTTTTTATATATTTCAAAATCCGCTAAATGACAAAATAAAATGTCACTGTCATGTAAACAAAAAACCAAATGAATCTATCATACCGTATTTGCAAGAGGCCGTGTTTTGTCAAGTAATCAAACTCGGAAACTAAAAATTAGATATCGGTCTAATTACTGTTATGGCTGAGAGATGGAGACCAGAAACTCATATGTTTCATCTCCCAATAGGTGAATGCACTAACTTTAGAACATGTATATTATATTTTAGGATTAAATGTTTTCTGGTATACCTGTTAGCAGTTCCAATTTTATAAATGTTAGACAACTTTGTGAAGCTTACTTACGAGTTAGCCCACCTAATGGAGCAACAAATGGTAATTTTATTAAATTAAAATGGCTTAAAAATACGTTTGACGATGTTGGTGAAGATGCATCTGTAGAAGAAAAACAAGAATCATGTCGGGCATACATCCTACGTATGATCGGAGGGTTGTTGATGCCTGACAAATCCAATAATCGTGTACATTTAAAATATCTTTCACTATTAGGGGATTTAAATAAAGCATCCAGTTATAGTTGGGGTTCAGCGGTTTTAACAACACTTTATAGAGAGTTGTGTCTTTCTACGAAACCCGACATAATGTCTACAGGAGGATGTGCATTGTTGTTGCAAAATTGGGCATGATATCGTTTGTCTTTTGTCGCTCCAGAATCACCCAATTCATGGATATTTCCACTTGCACAACAGTAACTATTGCAAATAAATTTTATATATTTTTTCTTTTTTTAAAACTAAGTACTTGCCATTTTACTAATCTTATTTTATTTTTTATTTTTTTTTCATATATTCAATAGGTTTAATTCTAGTGGTCTAAATTTCAGTAAAGTTCCTCATAATGACATCGAAGGATACCGAAAAACAATCGATCACATGATGGTTGAGAAAGTAATATATTCATTCACATTTATTTGAAATTTTTATTTATGTTGTTTTTTATACTTCTTATATTTACTTTAGCTAAATTTTTACCTATCAGTTTTATTGGAGACCTTACATCGGGTTCCAACACCAAGATCCTGAAGAAGAGATGGAGACATGGACTGCATGTACCTATCTGCATTACTTTTATATTGTTGAAAAACATCATACAGATAGCGTCGCACTTCAGTTCGGTTTCTATCAACAAATACCACAACCACCCAAGGACATGAGAATTTACCATGACATCGACATGAGGCGTGACGTTGATGATAATTGGAACTGGGTTTGGAGAGAAGAGATTAAACATTGGAACGAGCGTGAGAATTACGTGTTGTAAGGTAATATCGTAGAAGGCTTTTTATGCCACAACACAGAATATATGAATTGGTTTAGACATCACACCAAATTATATATATCTGTCGAACAATATCTGTGTGATCCTCGTTTGGAACCGTCATCATATTCTCACATGTAGTCGACCTCCCAATCAACCCTTACAGAAGTTTCATGTTATGGTCCATCATCACCACCACATGTACATGTATCTGTAGAAATGCAGACTCAATATTACGTTCCGTCGATGCGAGACATACCAACTCTCGCTTATCCGACAAAAAGTGAAATTTTCTATAATTTGTTTAGAACTCAATACACAACCCCTGAGTATGCTTATGCAATATTTGATTCGATGTACAACATACATAGTCAAAATTATAAGGAGTCAGGTAGTAGTAATTCTATTCCACCTAGACGAGTTCGGCAACATCCTATTGGAACTGAAGGTCATTTGGGTTGACATCATTAAAGTCAAATGTCATGCATTTTTTTTCTTTAATTTAATGTATTTTGTTTCATGTTATTAATATAATTTTCTTTTTTTTTAATTATTATTATTTAGTATTTTTTTCTTCCATTTTAATGAATTTTGTTAAATTTATAATATATTTTACTATTTTTAATTATAATTATTTTCATTTTTAGTCATTTTTAATTATAATTATTTTCATTTTTAGTTATTTTTAATTATAATTATTATTAATTATTAATACTATTATTTATTAATGTATTTTATTTTACTTTATTATTATTATTATTATTATTATTTTTCAAAAAATTTAACTATTTTTAATTTATTAAATATAATTATATAAATTGTTAAAATGTGAGATTTTGTATATAAATATCCCTTTTTTTTTCTTTTATTCCCTAATTGCCATATTTTCAAAATTATTTTCTAGAATGTCATACTTTTTAGGCCCAGTTGCTCGTCGCAACCTAGGCGTGCGATGACCTGAGTGACTTCTTTTTTCCAGCTCTGTTGCTCATCACACCACCAAGGTGCGATGATGTACCCCTTTTTTATTTTATTTAATAATTAAAATATGTAATATATAATTATAATAAATTATAAATATTTAAAATAATTAATAAATCAAATCAAATCAAATGAAATAAAAAAATAAAAAACTTTCATAAATAATAATAATAATTTTAATAATATTAATATTTACATATGAAATAATAATAATTACATTAATAATTTAATAATAATAATTTTAATAATTATAATAAATTATAAATATTTAAAATAATTAATAAATCAAATAAAATAATTATTAAATAAAATAAAATACTTTAATAAATAATAGTAATTACATTATAATTATAATAATTATAATAATATTAATAATTACAAATTAAATAGTAATAATAATTAAAAAAAGTTGTAATAATAATAAACATAATTATAAAAATAATAATATAAAAAAATTATAATTTGAAAATTTACGTGGTCGTCAAAAAATGCGGCGATATTACCATATTTGCATATAATCAAATGCGGCGATATTACCTTATTTGCAAATCGACGACCGCCGCGTAGATTTTCAAATTACAATTTTTTTTATTATTATTATTTTTTTTATTATGTTTATTATTATTACAATTTTTTTAATTATTATTATTATTATTATTTAATTTGTAATTATTAAAATTATTATAATTATAATGTAATTATTATTATTTATTAAAGTATTTTGTTTTATTTTATTTCATTTAATAATTATTTTATTTATTTATTTATTATTTTAAATATTTATAATTTATTATAATTATTAAAATTATTATTATTAAATTATTAATGTAATTATTATTATTTAATCTGTAATTATTAATATTATTTACGAAAGTTTTTTATTTATTTTTATTTAATTTTATTTGATTCATTAATTATTTTAAATATTTATAATTTATTATAATTATATATTACATATTTTAATTATTAAATAAATAAATAAAAAGGGATGTACATTGCACTCCGGGTGTGCGATGAGCATCAGAGCTGAACAAAAAAAGTCCCTCAAGTTATTGCAGACCCAGGTTGCGATGAACAATTGGACCCAAAAAATATAGCATTTTGAAAAATAAGTTTGAAAGTAGGGCAATTAGGGAATAAAAGAAAAAAAAGAGGGATATTTATATACAAAATCCTAAAATGTGTACACACAAAATAAATGAACTTCTTCAGCACGTCGCCCTCCGCGTAAGCAACTCCTACTAAGTCAAAAAAAAATTGGTCTCAGCTAATCGTTTACTGGATAAGCGACCTTCAACTAAATCTAAAAAAATAAGACAATCCCATATACAAATTTTAAGACTCGGGCATTTTAATATTAAAAAAAATGAAAATAAAAAATTCAAAAAAAAAAAATAGACCATAATGAACTATAATGATATGTATAAATTTTATAAATACAACAACTATAAAAATTAGACTATAATGAACCACTTTAATAGTGGTCCATATTAGATGTCAGCTCTGTATATAAACACAACGTTGAGTTTTGTGATCGTGGAAATATTAAGTTAGCTCTAACTAATAACTAACGTATATATAATAATTAGACTGTGGTATCCAAACACGAATGCATGTGCCAACTATCTTATTATGTCAGTATATGAATGTCTCAACTACTTCTATCTTCCTCATTAAATTCAACTTCCACCCCCAGCTGTTCTTGATGACTTAATTTGAACTACCTCTACCATTTCTTTTAATCTGAATTTTTTTTTTACGTGTTTATCGCTGTAATTTTTATTTGAAACTTTATATTTCTAGAATTCCTTTTTCTTTTATATGATTTTAATAAATAAAAAAGCCAAAAAATAGTAGCAAGTGAAAAACAATTACAGAATTACTGTCAAAGGAATTAAATAACAGAGAAAATTTAATAAAAAAATTCATATATTTAATTTAAACTTTAGATAAAATATGTCAATTTTTATTAACGCAGTTTTCTTTTATATATAAAATCGGATTAAAATCAAATAATTCAAATTTTAAAAACAAATTTTTTATTTAAAAAATATCATAAAATTTAGATAGTTTATTTTTTATAGAACAAACAAAATGAAAATAAAAAAATATCATAAAATTTAGATCGTCTATTTTTTTATAGAACAAACAAAATGATGTGATTGCATACATGTAAATCGAGTAAATAAGCAAATCGATCGTTGAAATTGTGAGCGTTGATCAAATTGGTCTCATAATTTTGTAAATTGGTAAATAAATTTATGAAATTGTAAAATATCAATCAAAATAGTCTATCAATAAATATTTATCTAAGATATTTTAAGGTGACATTACAAATAAATATATAATTTATCAACTTTGATCTCACATCAATATCACTTTTTTAGAGATAAATTTCCCAATGAAATTTTGTCATCTCCAAGACAAATATGTGAGTAAATATAATTATGCATTGACAAATTTTTGACAAACTAGTCTATAAAATATTTAAATTTCATAGAAAAATCAATTGATATTGTGATGATATTGACATAAGATCAATGTAAAAAAGTCACATATTTAATTAACATATCACATCATATTCTATAATAATAAAAATTTAAATATAAACTATTTTAATTAATATTTTATAATTTCAAAGATACATTTGTCAATTTTCAAAATTCATTTAAAGACCATTGCTTATTCATTCAATGTAAATTTAATCCTAATTTTTTTTTACGTCAATCCAAACCTCTATGGACACATGCTAATTATACCAGAAATGATTTACAAAATAATGTGAACAATATCTTAAATAACAAATTAAATGTTAATATTGTAAATAAATCATAGTCAATCATAAAACTATTAAATAACAACTTTAATTATGTAAGTTGAGTTAAGTTGCTATACACAGCTGACAGTATAAAAGTTTCATATTATCCACGTATTAAAATCATTTATATTTGTAACTTTTAATTTAATTACAATAAAAATCAATTTTTTTTAACAATCACACGACTAATATTGATTAATAGTGTTTCAGTGTATACAAATTAAATCATTCTCATTTTACACTTTATTCACATATCCTCAATATCTATTATCAATATATGAAAATAATGTGATATAAAAATTACAATTTTGTCCATTCAAATTTTTTCTTTTTATTTTATATAAAGATTAAATGGTAGTATTCTTTAGTTATTTTTCAAATAAAAAACTGCAC
>JBBPBO010000001.1:7773618-8066737 GCA_037974295.1 Cicer cuneatum | reverse complement strand
AAAAAATGCAAAAAAAATTAGAAATTCTACACATAAAATATCGTATACAAACTGCAAATTAAAAATATTGCATATAAAATTCTAATTAAAAAGTACAATTGAAACATAACTGATATCTAAATTAAAAGAAATTAATGATCTAACATGACTACAATATAATTACTCAAAGAAAAATTTATAATTTCAATAAAATTATATAAGTGATAAATATAATGACGAAATAAATATTTGTTAGTATTTTATTTTTTTTCTTCTTTCTTTCAATTTCAAACACAACTAAAAAACATGAGACAAATATTTATCAATGATAAATATAAAAAAAAATATAGTTTAAATAAAATTACATAAGTGATAAATATAGAAAATTCCAGGATAAATATTTGTTGGCATGTTTTTTATTTCTTCTTTCTTCCAATTTCAAACACTATATTAAAAAACATGTAACATATTATTTCTTCAAACTTTAAACACTATTAAAAAACATAAAACATATATTTGTCAATTATAAATATAAAAAATTACACAACACAAATATTGTCAATAATAAATATAAAAATTATAGTATAAGTATTTTCCACTAATACATAAAAAATAAAAATATTTGTTGGTTTTTTTTCCTTCTAATTTCAAACATAAATATAAAAATCACAAGATAAATATTTATTATTGATAAATATTAAAAAATACAAGATATATATGTCATTGATAAATATTAAGCAAAATATAAGATAAATATGTTTTTCAAATACACAATGATAAATATTAAAATCACAAAACAATTTATTGACATGAATAAATATAAAAAATATTTACCATTAAAAATAAAATAAAATAAAATATTTGTTTAAAATCTATAAAAGAGAAATGTAAATTATCGAGTAGTTGTTGCTAGTTATAACTAAAACTAAACATAATAGATAAATAACAGATTGAGAGGAGTGAAAGGGTATAGACACAATGGTACACCCAATAGCGGAAGCCAACGATCATAGCCCCTTTGGTACCCTCACTCAGGACGAGTTCTACGCTCATCACTCAGTGAGTCACGGTTCCGAATTTGTAACCAACCCTCGAGGCCTCAAACTCTTTACGCAGTGGTGGATCCCACAGCCTCCAACTAACCTCATCGGGACCATCGCCGTTGTCCACGGTTTCACCAGCGAGTCCAGCTGGTTTATCCAACTAACCGCCGTTCACCTTGCCAAGGCCGGATTCGCCACGTGCGCTATCGACCACCAGGGACACGGTTTCTCCGACGGTCTAATCGCTCACATCCCTGACATCAACCCCGTCGTCGATGACTGCATCACGTTCTTCGAATCGTTTCGCTCCCGCTTCGATTCTTCGTTGCCTTCTTTTCTCTACTCAGAATCTCTTGGCGGAGCTATCGCGCTTTTAATCACTCTCCGCCGTAGCGGAACGCCGTGGAACGGCGTCATTCTCAACGGCGCTATGTGTGGAATCAGCGCCAAGTTCAAACCGCCGTGGCCGCTGGAACACTTTCTCTCAATCGCAGCGGCGATAATTCCGACTTGGCGCGTGGTTCCTACGCGCGGTTCGATTCCTGAGGTTTCGTTCAAAGAGGAGTGGAAGAGGAGGCTTGCAATAGCGAGTCCGCGGAGGTCGGTGGCGCGTCCACGCGCTTCAACTGCACAGGAATTGTTGAGGATTTGCCGTGAGCTGCAGGAAAGGTACGAGGAAGTGGAGGTGCCGTTTCTGGTTGTACATGGAGGCGAAGACGTCGTTTGTGATCCAGCTTGTGTGAAGGAGTTGTACTCACGCGCCGCTAGTAAAGATAAGACGCTGAAGATATATGATGGGATGTGGCACCAGTTGATTGGGGAACCTGAAAAGAATGTGGAGTTGGTGTTTGGTGATATGTTGGAATGGCTTCGCAAACGCGCTAAACGCGCCAACGTGGACGGTACTACTTAGATGGAGGGATAAGATAAACTGTTATGATGATATTTTATAGGTCGATTTAAATAAAGTACTAAGTTTGTCTCCCCGTTAAATTAATAGATTTGAATATTGAATTAAATGAGATATCGTTGGACTTTTTGATGACAATTAAAGTCTTTCATAAAACTTATTTTACAATTTAAAAAAAATGGGGGTTCGAATTAACTCATTTTTCCTCTATGTGCTATTGATTACATCGTCACTGTACATATACGCGTCCATACGGATGAGATGTAGTAAATATTGATTCAGTATTCTAAGAGTCATATGAAAATTGAATGTTCAATCTTTAAGTTATATTTTGCGTATGTGTATCGCTTAATGGGTTAAATGACATGTCATCGTTGTCTTTCTTAAGATGATATCTTTGTAATTTGTAAGTGTATATATCAAGAAGTCCTTGATACACCTATAATCATCCACTAAGGTGATTACTTTGTGACAGTTACCACTGTGATCGTTATTACTTCTTGGAACCATTACTCAGCAAGTGAGGTCAATAGCTATAGTTATTAGCCAAGTTTATTGGTACACCACCAAGATTAGAAATAAATCAACTAATTAAATAGTTTATTGTGAAAATGTTTGATCCTTTTTAATCTCCTAACGAATGTCTTTTATTGATTTACTTCCAATGTTAATTCCAGCTCCCAATCCCTAAACCTTTTTTGCATGAGAAGATTAATAACTAAAGGGTAAACATGTTGGCTATAGCTTACACGGTTACAACAATCAGGACTTCCATTGAAACGAACCGTTATGGATAGGAAAAATAACATAGCAAATAGGCTTAGGTTTTTCCAAAGGGTGTATTTCCAAATTGTAGTGGGAAATCATATAACCGTCAACGCGAGCTAGACTTTCACTGCGATTGCGAAACCACTACAAACGTCCTTCTTAAGAGATCTACTAAAATGGATTTGAAGCAACTTCCTTTTTCAGAAAATAAGGAATAAAAATGAAGTGAATGATGGAAAAATAAAAAGATGAATTGAAGGCAAAAGTTGAATTTTGTTTTCGGAAATTGAACAAAAATTAATTGAGTTTGGCAGACAATCATACATGAAACTGTCCTGGGGGCTTGTGAAATTGGTTTTTCAATGCATGTAGTATTCCCAATTCCTATCTCTTCCTTTGGAATCAGTATCATTAATGTCATGGTCCAATTGCCGAGATACTCCATGTTTTGTTTATTTTGCATGTTGGTTTATTGGCAACTCTCGGTGAGGTATACACGTGACATAAGAAACATGGTTTAACAATAATGTTTAGAGAGTAAAGAGGTTTGGCGGGAATATTTTAAGTTTTGAATTATAATATTATAATACATAAGTTTTACCGTATTTTTTTATTAATAATTTTTTTTAATTTATCTATATATGCATTACTATAATATCTAATAAAATTATTAATTTTTTTTTATATAGATAACATGTCATTTATTGATGATTTAATTTTAATAATAACAAAACATGTTAATTTTTCAATGTACTATAAAAATCTTCTAATAGTAAATAATAGATATACAATCCTTAGAGCTATTAAGTGTAGGTATGATAACATAATCCGCATCAGCGGGTATTCACTCGAAATCGTCTTGATTTAAGCGGAGAAAATCCACTTTGATTGAGTGCAGATGTGAGTTTTTTCCGAAATTAAAATTCGGGGTGGCGAAGGATTTTGGGGTGTTGATATCCACCCTGTACCGAACTCGGCCCGTTAGAAATATTATTGCAATTTTATATCCATACATGTATTGAATATATTTAATATTTTTTAAATATTAAAAATTATATTCTCATATGTAAAAAACTATTTTTTTAATTTTATTATTGTCTAAAAATAATTATTTTATTATATTAATTATAATAGATATAATTTTTAAATTTATAATTATATATATATATAAATAAGTGAAGTGTAGAAAGAGAAACTCATAAATAAAGTCTAAATTTTATACCTGTTAAAAAACAAAATGGATGTGAATTTCTCGAATTTGAAAGGTGGGTTTTATACTATGCACCCCACACCTAAACCTCTCACCCCCTCATTTGTTGTGAAATGTCTAACATACCCCTCTTTGTATGTGGGTTTCCAGAATTTGAACTTCGAATGTTTGGTGTTCATCCAAACTTTCGAAACTTTTTTCAGAATTTGAACTTCGACGGTTTGGTATTCATCCAAAGTTTCGAAAATTTTCCAGAATTTGAACTTCGAAGGTTTGGTGTTCATCCAAACTTTCGAAACTTTTCCAGAATTTGCACTTCGAAGGTTTGGTGTTCATCCAAAGTTTCGAAACTTTTCCCGAATTTGCACTTCGAAGGTTTGGTGTTCATCCAAAGTTTCGAAAATTTTCCAGAATTTGCACTTCGAAGGTTTGCTGTTCATCTAAAGTTTTGAAAATTTTCCAAAATTTGCACTTCGAAGGTTTGGTGTTCATCAAAAGTTTCGAAAATTTTCCAGAATTTGCACTTCGAATGTTTGGTGTTCATCTAAAGTTTCGAAAATTTTCCAAAATTTGCACTTCGAAGGTTTGATGTTCATCCAAAGTTTCGAAACTTTTTCAGAATTTGCACTTTGAAGGTTTGGTGTTCATCCAAAGTTTCGAAACTTTTCCAGAATTTGCACTTCGAAGGTTTTGTGTTCATCCAAAGTTTCGAAAATAAATTTATAATTGGTAAAAAGGATATTTTAGGAATTTAAAAAAAATGGAGGGGTGGGAGGTTTAGGTGTGGGGGTGCATGGTATAAAACCCTTGAAAGGTATGGAAGTGGAAGAGGCAAAATCTACACTATTCTTGTCTAATTAAGTGGGCTCGTCTGATCCAACTGGCTTTACTTGATAAATAAATGGGTCAAATAAATATTTGAAGATTGGAAGTTTTACCTCATACCCCCCTTTTATACCTATACCCCCACAGAGGACAGTGAAAAGACATTTTTGCCCTCATATAAAGTATAAAATTTAAAAATTTTACCATTTCACATTTTGTTTTTTGGAAAAAAAATAAGAATTTTTGAAAAACTTCCGGAAAACTTCAATTTCAAGTTTTTCGGTAGTTGAAATTTATCAAAAACTTCCGGAAAACTTGCTGGGAAGTTTCCCGGTAGTGCAATTTTTTCCGGAAAACTTTTTTTTAACTTTTTTGCACTACCGGGAAACTTCCCAATAAGTTTTCTGGAAGTTTTTGATAAATTTCAACTACCGGGAAACTTGAAATTGAAGTTTCCCAGAAGTTTTTTTTTTTTAATTTTTTTAACTATTTTTTTTTCATGTTATTTTTTCATTTTAGTGGGTAGTGGTTTACGAGGTAGAGACGGCAGAATTGTTCGACAATAATAGATTTTTACGATACAAATTATAATTATTCATACCTGTTTTGTGTTAAAAACGTTGGTAGTATCAACACATGTTTTATTAGATAATACCAGCGGATTATCCATATCTATAAAAAAAATTAATAAAATAAATTTAAAAAAAAAATTAAAAAAAAATTGCCAAAAAAAAAAAGCCTACCGAAAAACTTGTAGAGAAGTTTTCCAGTAACTACCGGAAAACTTCCATACAAGTTTTCCGGTAGTTATAAAAACACATTTTTTCCGTAAATTTTTTTTCAAGTTTTCTGGTAATTACCGGGAATTTTTGTTTTTCCAGCTCCGAAAATCTTTGGGGAGTAAAAAAAAAAACTTTAAATTTACATAAATAGTAAAAAATAGACAGAGTATTATTGATATTTTAAAAAATGTGTGGGGTATAGGTATAAAAGGGGAATATGGGGTAAAACTTTCTTGAAGATTTGTTCAACCCTTTTTGGGTCGTGAGGGGTATTGGGTTAGTCCGACCCATTTCATTGTTGGGTGTATTTGTTGGTTATATTTTTATGCTATATAACTATTATAATTGTTTATTTGGTGAAATATAATTGGATATATGTGTAATTTTTTATATTAATATTAAATATCAATTAGACTGTAGTTTAATTCATTCAGTTGAGTCAAATTATTAACTTATAATGCATAAACTTTAAAATTTTAGCTAAATATATTTATTTTTATTAAGTTAATATATTTAAATATAGTTTTATTAATAATATTTAAATTATAAAATCATTGTTAAAGTTTTTCTAATAATTTTTTTTGAAAAGTGCAAAGAGATTTTGGAATAGGGACAATATGATATATGATAGATCAGTTGGACGCACTCATATTTTTAATATAGATTAAATATATTAATATTATAATTGAGGTTGAACTATCCATGAATAACCAATTTATAATATAAAATAATGAATTGGCTTATTAAGTTCGACTCACTGTCGTATCTCTACTCATTCCCGTACCCAATGTAGTCCTCATACAATAAACTCAATTTTAAAATTTTTATTTACAAAAGAAAAATTTTAAAGTTTAAAATATCAAAATAGTTTTTTGTTAAAAGAACTACCAAAATAAAAAAAATAAAAAAAGGCATTGATTGTTTTTAGACAGTAAAAGTCATTCTCTAAAAAAATTTAACATACTTTTGATTATATATCTGATATACCGTAAATCAATTCAAAAAAAAAATGTAAATCACACAAAATTAAATAATATTAAACATTTTTATGCTATTTTTTAAAAACCACACAAATCAATTGTATTTCAGTTTGTTTTCAGAACTAAACCGATCTGAACCAAACTGCATTGCCTATTATTTTTATTTTTTTGCGAAAACATAAATTTTAATACTTCTTTATATTTTAATAATATGATATATTGTATTTATATATCTATATATGTTAAGATTAGAAAATATTCTGTTACTTAATTTAGATCGTCAAATATTCTTAAAACTGTAAATTAGGAATTTGTAAAGGTGTGAGATATGTGTACAACAATTATTCCTAAATAGAAGAGAGGAACTATAGGGCCTCCTATTTATATGTATTGCATCATTCAGTAAAAAGTATGAAATACAGAATTATCTTTTGAAACTTTTTCTATATGGTATCAAGAGCCAGCACCGCCTCCACAATATAGGAATCGGTGGTTTGTTGGTTTCTTTGGGTAATTTCTGATGACTTCTTCTGATAAAAATTCCGCTACTGCTCATAATGAAGCGCTCACCCCAGAACGACTTGACGGCACGAACTATGTCGAGTGGTCGTTGAATGCGCAGGATAAGATCAGAGGCAGAAAACATTGGGGCTACATCACCGGATCAAAGGCTGCACCAAAAAATAAGGAATCTGATGAATATGAAGCATGGGAAGATGAAAATTGTTTGGTCAAGTCTTGGCTTATGGACTCTATGACCAAAGAAATCAGATCCCTCTTCATTCGCTTAGCAACGGCGAAGCAAATTTGGGAGACTGCGAAGGAGACGTACTCGGTCAACCAAGATGCGTCTAGAGCTTATCAATTGTATCGTGAGGTAATCTCTACTCGGCAAAATGGAGGATCTGTCATTACATACTTTGGTAAATTGCAGAGGTTGTGGCAAGAGTATGATGTTATTAAAGATTGTACCATGGAATGCCCTAAAGATGTTGAGAAGTATAACAACATGGTTAATTCCTAGCGAGTTTATGTGTTTTTGGCTGGTTTGGATTCACAATTGGATGGAGCTCATGGCCGTATCCTTGCTACCACTCCCCTTCCAAATGTTCAATCATTTTATGCAACTGTTTGTGCAGAGGCAAATCGCCAAGATGCTATGCTAGGCAGTGAGTCTACTGAGGTGTCTTCCTTTGCTGTCAAGAAGTATTCTAAGAAAGAATTTCGCAAGTGTACCCATTGTAATGGGGATAATCATGTCAAGGAGACATGTTTTCAACTCTATGGCTATCCAGATTGGCATCCAAAAGGAAAAACTACTTCCAATAACAAGGCAGAAAATGTTAAAAGCCATGTTGCCAGTGCTACTGGATTTGTAACCAAGTCAGGTATTTTTAACTCTGCTCTTAGTTTTTCTGTTGTTACTAAAGGTAGAGATTGGATAATCGATACAGGTGCTAGTGACCATATGACTTGTGATCCTCATAAATTTACTAATTTTTCCTCTAAATGTTCTAAAATTGTCGTTATCAATGCCAATGGAGTCTCATCTCCTATTGAAGGTGTTGGTACTGTATCCCTCTCACCCTCCTTATCAGTACCTAATGTTTTATTTGCTCCTAAATTGGATTGCAATATTCTCTGTATTAGTCAATTAACCAAATCACATTCTTGTGTTGCTTCATTTTATCCAACCCATTGTGATTTTCAGAATATACAGACCAAGGAGAAGATTGGCAGTGGTAGAGAAAGTGAAAGGTTGTATTATCTTGATAATGTTTCACCACAAACTCATCAAGGAGGATTGGCTTATCTTGCAAGTGAGAACATACAAGATAAAAATAAAAAAAAGGAAATATGGCTATGGCATAGACGATTGGGACATCCCTCCTTTGGTTATCTGAAAAAATTGTTTCCGTCATTATTTCAAAAATGCAATATTTTAGATTTTCTTTGTGAAACTTGTGTAATGGCGAAAAGCCATCGTGCTGTTTTTCCCTTGAGCCATAAAAAAACTGTTTTCCCTTTTTCATTAATTCACACAGATGTTTGTGGTCTTGCCCCGCAATCTACCGATAATGGAAAAAAATGGTTTGTCAGTTTTGTTGATAATTGTACTCGAGTAACTTGGGTATATATGCTTAAACATAAAAGTGATGTGTATGGTGTGTTTCGTTCCTTCCATCAAATGATAGTTACACAATTTAACACATGTATAAAGGTCATTAGATCAGATAATGGAGGGGAATATTTCAGGACTGAATTAATTGAGTTTATGAACTCTAAAGGCATTTTGCATCAAACTACATGTCCTTATTCACCCCAACAAAATGGAGTTGCTGAGAGGAAAAATAGACATATATTAGAGGTCACTAGATCAGTTTTAATAGAGGGTCATGTTCCATCTCATTTATGGGGAAAGGCTGTGAACACCGCGGTTTATTTGATTAACCGAACCCCTTCTAGTGTGCTTAACTTTAGAAGACCTCTAGATGTGTTGTCTGATCACTGTGTTCTTCCTTCCATAGTTCATCTACTACCTCATATTTTTGGATGTGTTATATATGTTCACTTACACCCACATCAACGAACAAAGCTTGAAGAAAGAGCTATCAAATGTGTGTTTGTTGGGTATGGATCAACTCAAAAAGGTTATCGTGCTTACCATCCAACATCAAAGAAATTTTATATTTCTATGGATGTGACTTTTCATGAAGAAAAATATTTTTATGTTGATTCTGAACTTCATGGGGGGAATGTGAGTGAAGTGCAGCATCAAGATGTTAGCATGTTTAATATTGATACACAATTATATTGTGAAGACGAATTGTCTTGTGAAAATCACTCTCCAGGAAGTAAGCCAATCCTGGACATGGAAACTTCACCTTTAGATAATACATCGCTTCCTGATCAAAACCAATTAGCTCAATCTTCTCCACAGGTTCAACGTGATTCTTCAGAGGTATCTCTTGATCCTATCCTTGATAATACAATTATAGATGAAGTTGATCCTGTTTTTAACTCTGAAATTGATTCTTCTTTGCGTGAAACTGATCATGAAATTGAACCTGGTTTGCATGAGACCACTGAGTCTACTGTTGTCCAATATAATCTTCCACCCTGTTCTAACCGTGGTCAACCTCCAATCCAATATGAACCAGACCTCCAAGCTAAAATTAAATATCCCATTAGTAAATATGTGTCATTTCACAAGTTATCTCAGTCATATGCATCTTTTATATTTCAATTATCCTCAATGTTTATTCCTAGTAATGTACAGGAAGCCTTGGCAGATCCTAGATGGACAAAAGCAATGGTTGAGGAGATGACAGCCTTGAAAAAAAACCACACTTGGGATATTGTTCCTTTACCAAAAGGGAAGAAAACAGTAGGTTGCAAATGGGTCTTCACAATTAAACACAAAGTTGATGGAACTATTGAGAGGTATAAAGCACGATTGGTGGCGAAAGGTTACACTCCGTCTTATGGTGTAGATTATCAAGAGACATTTGCGCCGGTTGCCAAACTCAACACTGTGAGAATACTTTTATCACTAGCAGCAAACCAAAATTGGCATCTTCTACAATTTGATGTGAAAAACGCTTTCCTACATGGAGAAATTTCATAAGAAATCTATATGGATTTCCCACCAGGCATGATAGATTCAAATGGAACGAAGGTTTGCAAATTAAAGAAAGCTCTATATGGATTAAAGCAATCCCCAATAGCATGGTTTGGAAGGTTTACTAAGTCTATGAAGATTTTTGGCTATAGAGCAAGTAATTATGACCACACTTTATTTTTGAAGAAAGGAGAAGGTAAAATTACAGCTTTGATTATCTATGTGGATGATATAATAGTTACCGGAAATGACCAGAATGAAATTTCTAGTTTACAACAATACCTTGCATTTGAATTTGAGATGAAGCAACTTGGAAACCTCAAATATTTTTTTGGGTATTGAAGTGGCTAGATCAAAGCATGGTATTTTTCTATGCCAAAGAAAATATACTCTTGACTTATTATCTGAAACTGGGCTGCTTGGGTGTAAACCAGTTGATACACCAATTGAACAAAATCACAAACTCTTTCAATGTTTAAATTCTGCTACAACAGACAGAGGAAGGTACCAGAGGCTGGTTGGAAAACTAATTTACTTGTCTCATACACGTCCAGATATTACGTATGCAGTGAATGTCGTTAGTCAATTTATGCACGATCCACATAAGCCTCACATGGATTCTGTTGAGAGATTTTTGAGATATTTGAAGTCCACTCGTGGAAAAGGAATTTTGTTCTCAAATCATGGGAATTTGAAGGTAGAGGGGTACACTGATGCTGATTGGGCAGGTTCAAAAAATGATAGAAAGTCTACCTCTGGATATTTCACCTTTGTAGGGGGAATCTTGTAACTTGGAGGAGTAAAAAACAGCCGGTAGTAGCCAAATCTAGTGCTGAAGCAGAGTTTAGAGGCATGGCACTTGGGGTATGTGAACTTTTGTGGGTTTGAAATATTCTAACAGATTTGGGTTTTAAACCAAATGAAGCTATGAATTTGTTTTGTGACAATAATCAGCAATAGCAATTGCTCATAATCCTGTCCAACATGATAGAACAAAACATGTGGAGATTGATAGACATTTCATCAAAGAAAAGCTTGAAGCTGGAATAATGTCATTTCCATTTGTAAGATCAGACTTGCAATTAGCTGATGTTCTCACCAAAGGAGTGGCAAGCAGGGTGTTTAATGAGTCTTTATTCAAGTTGGGAATGTGTGATATCCATGCACCAACTTTAGTGGGGGTGTTAAGATTAGAAAATATTCTGTTACTTAATTTAGATCGTCAAATATTCTCAAAACTGTAAATTAGGAATTTGTAAAGGTTTGAGATATGTGTACAGCAATTATTCCTAAATAGAAGAGAGGAACTATAGGGCCTCCTATTTATATGTATTGCATCATTCAGTAAAAAGTATGAAATACAAAATTATCTTTTGAAACTTTTTCTATAATATATATATAATATATATATATATATATATTTTGTTGGTTTTTAATTTGGATTAATTTTACTAATAATTATTAGTTTAATTTAATTTGTTTTTTTTTATTTCATAAATTTCAAATATAATTGATAATTATTATTTCATAATGTTAAATTTTAATATATTATTTTTTATATTTTGCATACTATGTTACCATGTTTTTATAATATCAATATTAATATATATTTTTACATCCGTAATTTGGATATAATTAAATTGATCTTAATTAAATCGCATGTAATTAAATCGGATCAAATTTTTTAAATATGTCTTACAAAATTGAATCGAACTATACCTGATTTTAATCCTTGGATCAGATGATTTTTTAACTCGATTTGAACTGCATAACAAATACTCCTAATATTAGTATAACTTTCTTATTTAAACTGATTTCCAATTGAATAAATATAAATATTTAAACAATATTAAGAGTAAATTAGTGATTCCATATGCTTCGTGGGGGTATGAGGTTCATTTGAAGATGTATAGAGTAGAACTTTTATATTAATAGGGATTAATGGGCAATATTGGCCTTTCTATTACGAGGTGGTTGGGCCTTTTTGTTTACGCCTATTGGGTCTCATTTTAAATTTGTAGGCATTTGATGATTTGAAAATCATAACAGAACTAATTTTTTTACTCAATCTTCACAAAATTATTGAAAAAACAAAACATGAATCATTACTAGCTATATATAATTCATTCAACTACTAGGACGGATGTCTCTTGGACTCATCTTTCTGAAAAGAATTTACCTAATCATCGTCACCGCTAATAGGAGGGTTTCTCTCACAATAATGTCTTAGACACTTCTCAATAATATTTTACTTCCGTCAAAGAAATTAATTGAAGGTAACTATTATTCCTAATTTGTATTTTTTTCTAGTCTTGAATATAAAATAAAACATCGTCAATAAAAATTAATATATTTAATCTAAAATTTGAATTACTCTCTCTTATATTTAAGATATGCATAGGTAATTAGTTATTTTTTTTTTTATAATTGAACATAGATGTAGTAATTACTTATTGAAAATGTTTGTTAAAATAATTTAAAAATTGATTTTAACTTTATATTTTTTTAAATTATTTTTATGAAATTTTCCTTAAAAATTGTTGAAGTTGTTTTAAACTCGTTTGTTATAAATTAAAAAAATAATTTTGATATTTAATAATTTAGATATTTATTATTAGAGATTTTAACATGATAAAAGTTAAATTTTTTTAAATTTTACATTACAAAAATATTTTTTATGAAAAACTTTTCAATATTTTTTATTTAAATTGTGATTTTTTTAATGATTTATATGCTGATGAAGCAGTCTACGATTCTACGTGGATCCACAATTCCTAGAAGGCCTATATAATAGTATTGGGTATCAAAATTTGTAACAAAAATTGTGATTTAATATCATCAAGAAAATAGTTTAATCCCCTAATAGTTTCTAGTTGTGGACATATTAGAGGCCATTTTTTCACTCCCAATATATTTTTGCATGTATGTTTCCAAAAAAATATCAAATTTTGATGAGCCAGACATGTATTTCTAGATAATTTATATAATTAGTGTGCACACTTCCAAAGACATTGATGGTTTTTAGTAGCAAAAACAGGATAAAAAACCCTAATATTAAAGTTAGGTTTCTTTTTGTGTGACCATAGTGTTAGAGATAGTTTTAGATTTGTAAAAATTAGTTTAATATTATTTAAGGTAGTTATTAGTTAGTTGGTTATATTATTTTTCTTAGCATTTTAATTATGAATTTTTACATTATCTGATTTCTTTGTGGTCTTTCTTTAAGCAAGCATAACAATGTGATTGGAGTAAAATTTATTATTTTTCAGTAAATGTTTACACCTCAAAACAATTTGTGTTATCTTATCCAATATGTTGTTCTCCGTATATTAGGAAATAAATTTTTACTTTTTTAGAGGAAATAAAATTTTAGTTTTTTAGTAGAAATAAAACTTTCCCTTTTTCTTTGTCAGGAGAAAGAGATGGTCAATACTACTACCATAAATTCACACAATTGCAAAATATTTGAGTTCAAACTTAGAACGAAACATTCAATCTAACAATATCGACATTAAATATATATATATATAACTTAAATTTTGTTTATATTTGAGACCAATAAATACATATTTATTTATTTTTGTTTACAGTGAAATTGGAATGATAACTTTTTCTTAAAAAATTTGAATTCGGTGGGAGTATGTCATTATCTGGGGGAGGGTGTCATTAGGTCATTTATAGGGACAAATTAACAGTAACTTATAACAAATGGACATAGTTGGAATGGTGAATGGGACTGAAAGAATGGGTAAGTGTCGAAGAGATTAATTTGAAAAGGACATGCATGAAGTTATGGACATAAAGACACCATTAAAAAGACAAACAATTGGCAAAAGGGAGACGAGAGTTATTGCTTGTTGCCCAATAGAGTGAAGCTAAAAACCTAGGGTTTCTTTTTTGACAAAAAAGACCTATTGTTTCTTTTCCAAAACTTAGTATTGAATTACATGTTCGTTTTGTCTTTAAATATAGAGAAAAACAATTGTTAATTTAGTTGGGAATAAGATTGTTAAATTACAACTATGTTTGGTAAGTGTTGCTTTTGTTTTACTTTATTTATTTTTTTGTTTTGAAAGAATTAAAGATCAAAATCATGCAAATTAAATATAGAGAAGTGAAGTGTTTTGGTTTGAAATTATATCTTAATATATTAAATAGCTCTAACAATTTTTAATTTTTATCTTCTAAACTGCACTTATGAGACATTTAATTTTATTTTTAGAATAATAAATTTAGAATGAAAAAAATGACATTTCAATTCAATATAAAAAATCATTTGATTAAAATAGCATTATGTATTTTGAATACACTTTTATTCCCTAACCTTGCAAGGACCAATGAAAACTTAAACTCATAATTGTGGTTGCAATGTTTGAAATTCTCTAATAGCTATATTAATGTAATAAAATTAAATAACTTAATATATCACTTAGTCAAGTGGTTACAATGCTTGTATTTAATGCATCTGTTAGCCATCAAACTAATGCATCTTTTAAGTTATCAAAGATTAGAAACTTTTTCAAAAGTGATTTCCAATTGATGAGTTTTTCTATAAATAGAGACACTTTAGAGGCAGAAAAAGAAGACACAAATTTTAAAAACATGATTTTCATGTTTGCATGAGTCAAATTTTTGTCAAAAATATTTCGAAGTCATTTCTTCTTTTCTCTAGTGCACGAGAATAAATAAATGAATTTTATTATGTAAACCATCGTTGATCAATAAACTTGATGTAAAAGTACAATTCATTTCAACGATTCCAAAATATCCTAAAGATAATTCGTCTGATTAATCTAAAATTTAGTGTGATATACACGCTTCGTAATTTATTTGTGAAACTTTAATCGTCGTCAATTTCATCTTCTTTTTGTTCTAAATTTACAGCATACCTCAACAAAGATCCAAGAGTAACATATTAGATAATAATATTGTCATGTTCCACTAAACTAAGTTATCTTAATATGTAACAAAATTATACACATTTTATTTCGTCTATAGAGCAAGCATTTGGAAAAACTTATTCCAAGACTTGTATTAAACACAACCCTTGAATGCTAATGATTGATCATGGAGCATGGTTCAATACCTCCTGACCTCCACATGGTTCTGCCCAAAGCTAATTTTAGCATAAGTTTAGAGCCACATTCACATGCCAACAACATAATTATATTGTGATCAATATTACATATATATCACTCACCATGAATAAAACACAGAAAAGTACTAAATAAAATAAAAATGTGATCTCAATAGATGCTATGCCATGGCAGACACGCATGCATAAAATTGCTAAATGACAACAACAAAGGCAAGTCAAAAGTACTCCACAAGCAGAACATTATGATTTATGTGTAAAAGAAGTGGTTAATCAAATACATAGGAGAAGGAAGAACAAAGTTGAGAGTATGAGTGGTCATTCAAATGTCTTTCAGTCTATTCAGGACTTAACTTGGCCTTCAATTTTCTAAATCCAATTAACTCACTGTAATTCCACTTATCACATCAAAGCACTATTTTTTTTAATGATACATCAAGCACTATTCTGATTTCTTCTTCAAGCAGTTACGATTAAAATTCAATTATTGTGGTTAATGATCAAACATATGATTAGTGGGCTTGTTGGCCACAATTATAGATTTGACAGCACAATTAGGCACCTATATTGCCACATTTATCCCTTATTGTAAGTTATTTTGCAATAGACTATATGTACTTTTATTTTTTATTAATAACAACTAAATTTTCTAACATTTTTATTTTAATTAGTTAGTCTTTTAACAATAGACTATCAACTAATTTTTCAATTTTCAGCTAATTTATAGTTTAATCTTGCTAAATGAAGCATAAATCCAAAATAAAACAAGAAAAAAAATGTTGAAATGACCAAGTCTTCACAAAATATTAAAATATACTTTTAATTCTTTAACTTCTACTCAAAAAAATTTGTTGGTCATTTGTTTTTTTAAAATATTCATTTTAATCTTTTATTTTTATGATATTAAACAAATTTCCATTAAATAAATGTTGAGTTGGGTTTTAATAAATTTATGTGACACATGAAACGTGTCTAAAAATTGCAGACATCGTCTTCTTATTAAATCTATCTAATTTGAGTCAAGGTTGAACTTCTTCCTTACAATTCAAGCAAGTCCCTCTTCGTACATGTGTTCCATTTACCTTTCCTTTGTTCTTACAATAATAATAACAACATAGATCCAACAAAAAACCCATTAATTAGTTACAACTAATTACAATAATACCCATACGAAAAACACAAAAATGAAGAGAGGTCAGTCTAAGCATGGTACTCATAAAAAATTGTTGTAATATTATTGAACAAGTATCTTCTTAGCAACTATAGTTTCAATTACCTAATCTTATTAACGTTGTCCCACACGACAACTTGTTCCTTATTCAGCTATGTTGCAATTACTTGGTTGAAATGCAAACCATCAAATAAACAAATTTAAAATTGTGAGCGTCAAAAAATTTGAAATTCCAAATTTATATATTAATAAAAGGCTCATTCATTAAATTACGTCAATTAAATTGTTTCCATATTAAATGACAATATAATTTGTCTACGTTAAATAACTCTACTAAGTGCAGCTTCATAAAAATTAACGCAAACACGCTTTTGTTTTTGAATAATTATTTTTTCTAAAATACAAATATTAGTATGTAAATATATTTAATGTTATATTATCTACAGAAACTGAACCGGTGCCATCCGAGGCGAAAGCCACTAAAACAACCGTTATAAACTTCTATAAAAACAAAATTTTTATAAAATATTTTAAGAAAAAAATTTATTTAATAAAAATTCTCAAATTTTAATATTTTTAAAATGAAAATATATAATTTTTTTTAAAATAATATTATCTCATAAATTAAAAAAAAATTACATAATATCAAATATATTAATTTAATAATTTTAAATTAAAATTCGTTTTAGACGTGTTGACGGTGAATATAACCATAAACCTTCTCAGCAAGACAGTTTAAATTCGACAGAATAATTTCCCATTTATTTTCTCAAGTTAAGTTAAATCACCTGATGACCAGAAATTGTCCCCTTATCCTGATGTCTTTTGTTCATTGTCCTATTTTATTTCTTCGTCCGCTTTGTGCACAAAACAAAACACATTGGGACCCACTGCCCCTGGCAATGGCAATATATAACCCCAAGCCCCAACCCCCTTATTGATTCGAAGGCCAAACTAGTCAAATCCACCACTACCCTCCCCTCCACCTCAAGTAGCAACAGCAATGCTCATACACTACACCATTGCTGTAATACTTCAACGCTAGTTTAGTAGTGCTTCCCCTCTTCCCTTCTTGCCGACTCATTCTCAAGCCTTGGCCCCACACGTTATCACCACCATTTTATTTTAATCTTCTCTGATTTATTATTTGTTACAATAATAGTAATATGTTATTTTATAACCAAAACATTCCAACTATAAATTATTTAGATATAATCCATTATAAATATATCACGACATTAAACGTATATAAAAACTATATATGTAATTTAGTTTAACATATACAAGTTGTGGATTATTATACATGTACAACGTGCTTTTAATGTTTTTTGGACGCATAAAAAATAAATTTTTAAAATCACGAAATTATAATAATAATATTTTTAAGATTCTAATATTTGATCGTAGAAGGTAGTGTATGATAAACTGTAACTATTATTAATATATCAATGTAATATTTTAAAGGTTAATATATATTATAAAAAAATTCAACCCTCCCTAATTGATAAGTGGGACATGCGTCAATATGTTCTCGTCTTAATCGGTGGCCATGTCTAAGTATATATTTGGTTTTAGAGTGATAAAAGTTGATTTTGAATTAATTAATTTGATAAAATTAATTTTATTTAAAAATGAGTTGAAATTAAAATTAATTTATATTTATATAGTGAATTAAAAAATAAATTTTAATATAAAAAAATATATTTAGCATAAATTATTAAAATAAAATTGATTATCTTTAACAATAATCAAACATATCAAAATGAATTGCGACTGTTTCAGACGGAAAAGAAAATAGAGACTAAGCTTACGTTTGAAAAACTTATTTTTTGGTGCCGTTTTCCACGTGCTCCTTCTCTTCCTCTTAGCGCGGTTCCAAACCTACGTTAAGGAGAGGAATCAATTATTTAGCAATCGTAAAATGACGATACTTAACTTTAATTTGGTCAATTCTACCGCATAATTTAACATGATACTCGAAGAAAATGCAAAATTGGAACGTTGATGAAGGAGAGGAAAGTAAGAATTGATGCGGTCCAAGTCATGAATCACGGCTAGCAAGATTGAGTAACTGTGTACAAGTGTCGGTGAACGATTGGTGACGCTCAATGGCTAAAACACTATTTCTGTTGTGGGACCTCACTACTTGTCCCCCTATCTAGTCTCTTGTAACTTCATATGAAATATAAGTAAAGTTAATAATTAAAAATTTAATATAATTGAATTAAATTATTAATCAAATGCATTAATTTTTAATTATTATTTTATTCTATATTAGTCATTTTCCAAAAAAAATACAGTAAATTGTTTTGTATTTATTTTTCACACTGCGTGCCTTGTTTGTTTTGCAACGCTTAATTGTAGTCATGAACATGTTAATATTGTTACGGTGGAGATATATTTCAATCATTTATTTTTGTTTTTCTTAATTTTATTCTATTTTTAAACTTTTTAGTTTGGATTGAAAATTTTATATCATGTAAATTATATATATAAAAATGTAAAATAATTTAATATATTATTTATACTATATAAAAATAATTCTTCTGTTAATTGAGAAGACTATATATTATATTAGTCCGATTTCCCAAAATAAACTATAGTAAATTGTTTAGTCTCCGGTATATAAAAAGAAATTAAATCAACCAAAGTTAATGATTTAGTCAAAATTTGAACTAAATAGTTGATTCACTTTGTCTTGTTACTGTCGTAAAGAAATAATTATTATTTTTACAGTTATTAAAAAAAATTAATTAAGTATAATTAATCTTTTAGATTTAATATAAAATATAATTTAAATTTATTAAATTATCATTTTAAATATTAAACATTTAATTATTGATATTAAATTTTTTATTTAAATAAGAGTATTAAAAATATAAAATATTAAATGAGTCAAAGTTAATTAATATTTGTTAATAATAATGACTAATATTTAATGCTATTTTTTATTTATAATCACGGGGCGGAGTGTATGTTATATGTGAGATGAGATTGAAGGGAGTATTTTATTTTTCACCAGCCTGCTGAATAGTAGTGAATCATTGTGATTGTAAAAAAAATAAAAAAATAGAGAAGAAATATTGCGTATCTATGTATATAAATAATATGGATGGATGTATTATAGATATGGTGGTGCAGCTGTTGTAATTTGGCATTTTCTGGTTCTGTTCGGTGCTTGTTTGTTGGTTGGTTGCATTTGATGTTTACATAGAGAAGACCCAGCTTTGCTACTTTCGGCAAAAGGAACAGACACACAGAGAGAAATAAAGAGAGAGAGAAGTGGTGGTGTTAATAACAATTACACAACACTGAGATTTTAGAGAGCAAAAGTGTACCTTTTGACTCAGTTTATATCATGGAATTATTGCTCTCAAAATTAGTTTTTCACTGTTCAACTACAAGACCCTGAAAGCGAGTCTTTATTTTCCCCCCTCAACTCTTTCTCTTTAAATAAATAATATTTTGGGTCTAAGATAGAATATTCATATTTCAAGTTTCTGATTGGAGAAGAAACACATATGACACAACACAAGATTATTGAATGAATGAGGTATGTATATGTATATATATATATTGTTTTTGGAATATTCTAATTCGCAGCATGCCTTTGAATTTAATTTTCAAACTTGAAAAAGCCAAACAAAAAGCTTAAAAGATAAATACAAACACGTTTTTCTGAAGAAATGTTTCAATTTCTTTACTTCTCTATGTTTTCTTCTCTATTTTATAGGCGTCAGTTCCGAGGTGATTTTTGTGATTAATACTTCATGCAACAAAAAAACGCAAAATAATCTCGTTTGAAGTAAAGGAGTGTTTGTTTCAAAGAGAATAGGAAAAATGGATTCTAGTGATCAATTTGAAATGCAAGAACCAAGCATTGAGACGGATAAACTCAGCTATGAAATTTTCTCTATTCTTGAAAGTAAGTTTCTCTTCGGCTACGACGATCAAAAACTCTGGTTCCCTAAACAAATACCTACAACCACATCTATTGACTCTCAACAACCGCCAATCGTCGCCGCCGTTGACGGAGTCTCCGTCGTAAAAAATCAGCGTGGAAAAATTTGTATACTAACAATCGACGGCGGCGGCATGCGAGGGATTCTCGCTGGAAAAGCCCTCGCATACCTTGAAAACGCTCTGAAGAAAAAATCCGGTGATCAGAACGCCAGAATCGCCGATTACTTCGACGTCGCTGCCGGTGCCGGCGTTGGAGGCATCTTTACAGCCATGCTTTTCGCTACTAAAGATCAACGTCGACCGATTTTCTCCGCCGATGACACGTGGAGGTTTTTGGCGGAGCAGGGAAAGAAATTCTACCGTCAGGGAACCGGAAACTCCGGCGGGCGTGGATTCCTTAAGAGACTATTCGGAGGTTCCGGTTCCGGTTCAGTTGAAAGCGCGACGGCCGGTATGGAAAAAACCGTTAAGGAAGCTTTTACGGCGGAGAACGGTCGTTGTTTAACTTTGAAAGATACACTGAAACCGGTTCTGATACCGTGTTATGATTTATCCAGTACGGCGCCGTTTTTGTTCTCACGTGCGGACGCGTTAGAAACGGATAGCTTCGATTTTCGTTTATGGGAGGTTTGCAGAGCAACTTCGGCCGAACCGGGTTTATTAGAACCGGTTCAAATGCGGTCCATTGATGGACAAACTAAGTGCGTTGCGGTTGATGGTGGTTTAGCAATGAGTAACCCAACGGGTGCAGCAATTACGCACGTGCTTCACAATAAGCAAGAGTTTCCGTTCGTGCGTGGGGTTGAGGATCTCCTTGTTCTTTCACTTGGAACTGGTCAACTCTTTGAGGTCAATTATGATTATGATCGTGTTAATCGCTGGAAGGCCAAGGATTGGGCCCGGCCCATGGCCCGTATTTCTAGTGATGCTTCTGCTGACCTTGTTGACCAGGCTGTTGCCATGGCGTTTGGTCACTGCCGGAGTACCAATTATGTTCGCATTCAGGTGTGTGTTCATGAATGAATGCCATTAAAATTAAATTTACAATATTATTATTATTATTATTATTATTATTATTATTTCATTATTTAATTTAACTTTAATGCATTTATGTTTTTGGTTGAGGAATTTGAGAAAGAGGTGATGTTGAAATGACAAAAGTTAAGGGGAATTAAATAGAGTCAATTTCACAACAGCAGGAGGGTAATGGGTGTGGGGTTTCCATCATAAGGGGATATCTTTTGCATTGTCTTTATGTAGCAAGTTGAAGACTATGTATGGGTTGAGATAGCTGGATTTGGATTTGGATTTGTTAGGAGGATGAGGTGTTTGGGGGAATTGATATCTTTTCATGTTAATTAATGTTTTCCATTTTTTGTCCAAAACAATGTGTTTCAATTTCAGGAAACTTTTGCCGTTTTTTGTTGGACCTTTTGTTTTGGTAATTGGCCTGATTATAGCATGGGGTGATGTGGTGTGTTTCACTCTCTGCCACATAAATCAAATGGATATGTTTGTTTTCTGTGCTTAGGATCAATGAAGGGGTAATACCAGAGTATTGAATTTCATTTGGTCCCTTGTATTAAAGATATGCCAAGTGTTTGTTGAAATTCCGTAATGCTAATAGCCATCATTTGCCAACACTTTATATTAAATAATGTATTGCATAGCAACAACCAGTTGTTTAAATTCTACTATACTACTGGGTCTACTTGAATTTTATGCTTTAGTGTATCTGAAAATTTATGAATGTAAGTTATAAGCGATTGTTACATGAACATCACAGGCAAATGGGTCAAGTATGGGGCAATGTGGAGCCAATGTGGATACAGATGCAAGTCCCAGCAATGTAAAGATGTTGATGGGAAAAGCAGAGGAGATGTTGAAGCAGGAGAATGTGGAGTCAGTACTGTTTGGAGGAAAGAAGATTGCGGAACAGAGTAATTTCCAGAAACTTGATTGGCTTGCTGGAGAACTTGTTCAGGAGCATCAGAGGAGGAGCTGCAGAATAGCTCCCACTGTTGCTTTCAAACAAGCTACCCCAAAAGCCACCTAAAAGTCCATACTCAACCCTCTAAACAATCAACCTACAGAAAATGGTGAGCACTTACTTATTTGTTGTTTTGTTTTTCTTACCTCAATAATTTACAGACACATCCTTTCAAATTACCACAAGGTGAAGGCATCTTTATTTCAATTAAAACAGTGGACAACAAGACGGTGAAAAAGCTATTAAGATATTTGAAAATTAAATAAAAAATACCCCCTCATTGCTGAACTAGACCTATTTTCTAGATTCTAAATTTGTAATGTAGTGCATTTTTATAAAATTATGGTAGTATTTTAATTTTGTTAAATCTCTAAAATGTGTCAAAATCTCAATGGTTTATTATGATGCTGCAGACTCACCACCAATCTAAAATTCACATGTGTAAGTTTCTTTACGCAATAGAATTGACAGAATTACATATTTTTGCAAGTAAAAAAGAAAACAAGTTTGTCGGAAATAGATCCCTCACGTTGAAAACAAACATTAGGGAGTGATAATGTGTTCATCTCAATCATTCATTTTCTAATTTTACTTTTACATCTATTTTATCTCTCATGCAAGCATTTAATTGAATGGTGGATATCAACACATTACTACCTCTTTTTTTTTTTCAACATGAGGGGATCCATTCCCAAGTTTGTGGGTATAATTATTTATATATCGTGCTTCGAAAACTGGAAACTCTGTTGATGGGGTGAAATGGTGAACACATTGTACATATTGTTTTCACCTCTAAACTATTGAAACGCACTTATCAGACCCACAAGAGTAACTTGTGGTTCTAACGCACGTTGAAACTTGTGTTGACAGATACAAGTAAAAACAAGCATACAGGTTCATCATAATAATAAGTACTGCATTTAATTTTATTCATTCATTAGCAAAGAATAGTATTGAATGAATTTATCAGCTTCTGTGTATTCATGGTCATGGACGTGATGAACCTGCATAAATTGTCTCCTGATCAGTACAATATAGAATTATGAAATGGTTAGGCATGCAATTGTTGTTATACATCGTACAGAATGAAAGATGAAATGAAATAACATAAGTTTGTCGGGCCACCGACACTCACTGTTAGTACTAATGAAAAGGGCATTCTGGTAATTTTAATTTAGTTCAGAAGGGGAAAGGGTAGGTTGGGAACTTGGAATATTGTTTTAAGAGGGTATTTTGAATCATAAAATATCAGATCATGGCGGGGCAGCCTCAAAGTTTTTTCCGTAGTCCTGAAAAGGTGCTTCTCATGTCATGGTACTATAGCCCTCTTGTTTTTTTTTTTTTAAATTATGGAGTGTGGAGTGGTTGACTATTATTAACTTTTTTTTTTTAATAGAAGAATGTTTAGGAGAGAAAATTGTTGTTAGAAGCCATTGAACTCGAGACCTCTTGCATATAATTTTTTTAGTTTTTGTAAACAAAACAACTGAATTATTTCTTCAGAGACAAAAGGGTAATATTCATTTGAGTAATTTACTGGTTTTTGGCCTGTCTCTTGTTAATTAGATTATTTGTGTGGTTTATGTTGTGTCTAGTTAATTAGGTTATTTGGTTGCATATTTATCTGATATCTTTAAAAACCAAAATGAAAATGATCTATGCCCTTGCGTAGATGAATTATGAGAGATTTAACAAATTTGCATACTTTAGAATAGTGGCCCTTTTCATAAATATTATGTTTCTAGAGGGTCACGTGGGAAATTAACTTTACATAATTTTGACTAAATAAAGTAAATTTGGGCAGTTGGAAATATTTTGAAATTGGTCAGCTGGATTTGGTACTCTGATTATTTAGCAAGGGAATGATGATATGGGGACAACAACATGGCAAGACAGGACATAATTTTTTTAAGAAGAAACTAACAAAACATGTCACGTTAGCCACATATCCAAAAAAACAAGACAGAAATATTACCAGATCATTCCAAATATTTTCCCTTTTCCCCCTTTCCAGTAGTCTCTTGCATGTATATATTTACCAACCACAATTTGACTGTACGAAATCAAATCTTATCGTCTGATTCTTTTAGTATACTCTTTTTGGAGGGGTGAAAAATAATTTTAAACCAAATTAAAATTTGTAGCTTGTCTTTAAAATTTGATTTTCCTTTCAAAATTTATTATTTCATTCGCTTTTATTTAATGTATTTATATCAATCATTTTATTTTTTATCATAATAAATTTATTCAAGATTGATTTTTGTCACTGCAGAAACAAAGATTTGATTTGGAGTTTACATCATTTCATCTTGTGAATGGCTAAATTACTGTTAATCCTCATTCAATTTGTTTGCATGTATTAAAATGTTGCAGGGTAAAGATGGATATATAGAAGGCAAAGCAAAAACAAGAAGAGGGAAAAAGGAAAAGAAAAATGCAAAATAGCAGTAGTAGTATAGCAGCTTTACTTTTGAAGATAGACAAGGGTTGTAGGGGTGTTGAGTGAAAATGACAAGTGGTGTAATTAAAAAGCGAGGGAAGATCTCTGTGGGATACTTTGCTCACCAGAGGACAGACATTATGGTGTCCATTCCACCTTTCTATTAGGGTAAAAGAGACCAACAAAGAAAAGCAAAGTGTATCAGTTGAAGCTTTTTAGGGTCAAACATGAATCAAGTGCTATTTTTTTAATTGAAAAAAAAAAAAAAATAGAACACAAAGGGTGGTAAATTGGATTACATTCTTCTGTTCCATATTTTTTTACAAAATAATTTGTAAATCGTCTTTAATTTTGAAAAAGTTTCATCTCTGTTGCAAATAAACTTTTTAGATGGTGGGTTACCTTATAAAAAAATGTGGCCAAACCTGTCTATTCGCAAAAATGACAAACACTAAAAGTAAAACTTATCTGAAATCATAATTCCTACTACACGTAAAATGGGAAACTGAAAATTGAAATAAATTTTCATAAAATACCTATATAGTAAATAAATACATCAAAAAACTAAAAATCAATTAATAAACCAATTACTTTTATTATGAATGAATAAATATCGATTTTACTATTATCATCAAAAAACAAATATCCAATGTACCCCCTTTCATATTGTATGAAATCTTGAGATATAAATATAATGCCTAAAAAATTGAGATATTACAATGTTCTTTGAGATAAAAAATTAAAATAATATTTTTATCAAATAAAAAATAATAATATCAGATTTTTATATCACAATATTATCAGATTTTATAAAAAGTAATTATATATATATATATCCTAAATTACCTTTTACTCATTTATATTGCAAGAATTGAAGGAAAAAAATTAAAAATAGATATTAAAACTATAATTAATATTTTATTGATAATTATTTAACAATCGTAAAATAATTATAATACCTGTAGGGCACCCGTTGATTTTTTAAATAACACATTTGTTATATTTAATATGCTATTTTTTAATGTCAAAAAAATATTAGTTCTTTATTTTTATTATATCAACTAACACGCAAGGGCACTGACATACCTTTTTGTCCGCTTATTTTAAAAAAAAAAAATTGATTCGTAAAATTTTATAAAAAATTCACTTGTTTATTTACTAATATAAAATAAAATATTGAAATAAAAGGTAAAATTAGAAAGATTAAATGTTATACAAAAATTTGATATATTTTTATATGTAAGAATAGATATTTTAAATAAAAAGTAGATTTTAAATAAAATAAAGAAGAATAAAATTGTAAATTAAGTAGTTTACATAGTTTTGGTGTAGAGTTTTTCTTCTAATATTATCTTCTATGTTTTCCCTTTCCATGTAGTATTTTATTTATCAACCCTTTCAATATAGTAAAGATAACCACTATTTTTATGATATAACAATAACCATTATAATCGGTCAAAAAAAAAGAAATTTACATTTTTTAGTTTCTACAAAATTATCGTACAATCAATTTTAGTTTACATATATTTTTTAACGATCTTTTTGCATACATGTTCATCATATCATTATATAAAATAAGTTCAAAATTTAATTTTATATATATTTGTTATTTTTATATTAAGTTTATGACATTTAAATAATTCATTTTTAATTCATCACAAATTAAAAAATATATAAATTTTTGTGAAATAATTTTTATAATATTCTATAAACATTTGTAAAAATTTATTAAAAATTTAAAAGTTGAACGAAAATTACACATGTTTTAATTTAATAGAGATTAAAATTATTTGTAAAATAGTTTTATAAAAACTAAAAATATATATTTTTTATATGATAAAAAATAAAATATTAAAATTTAGTAAGAACTATGGACTTATTTAACCCTAAAGAATAATTCAAAATATACAACTTTATATAAAATTTATAATATTAGTTTTTTTGGTTTTGTGCTAAAACATAAAACAATTCACTAGTATGGAAGAGAGGTACTATTTTTTCTATGATTAGTTGTAAACGGATTTGAATGAAAGCAATATTTGTTCCAAATTAATAATGTTACGGATACACATTTATGAATTGAAATAATTAAAAGAAAAATAATTCAGTTACATAATTTAACATCATTTAATTATTTTTTATGTTAAATTTTTTCTATTCATATGTGTACCGAAATATTATTCATTTCAAGTTGTGTTCAATCAATTATTCACTTCAAATGAACTTTGGTAAAATGAAACACTCTATTTAACAAGGGTGTATATGGGTTGGGCTGAGAGTGTTTTGACAAAATCTGATATTCGACCCGATCGATTATCTTTAGGTTGAGTTAAGTTCTAAACTCGTATTTTTTTTATTTAACCCGAACCGAACCGACCCGATCAAAAATGGATTGGGTTGGCGGATTATACATAAATAATAATCTGTTTTTTATTTTACAGAAAATATATATTGAATGAAAATATATTTAATATTTGAATATCTCAAAAACTATAAAATTTCAATCACTATCATTCAATTCTTTAAAAAAACCAACAACCTCTCACACAAAAAAATAAATCCAACAATCTTCAAATACATAAATAAATTCAACAACAATAAATTAATAAAATATGAAAATTCATCAATTATAAGCAATGTTAACTTCAAGTACAAACACTTAACACTTAAGTGTTTGGACTTGAAGTTGAAATTGTTTAAAATTGATAAATTTTCATAGTTTTAGGGGTGTATGCGGGTTGGGTTGGACGAATATTGACAAAATTTGATACCCGACCCGATCGATTGTTTTTAAGTTGAGCTAAATTCTAAATCTATAACTTTTTTTCATTTAACCCGAACCAATTAAAAATGAGTTGAATAAACGGGTTGACGGATCGACCCGCGCTCATGTATACCCTATTACCTAACAACATTGTACACAACATTATTGTTTGAATCAAGTTGTGGTTAATTGGCCGAGTAATCGTTTTTTCCGGTTATGTGTCTTGTCGAAGAGGTTTACTTTATACCCTTTTGGGTTTGGCGCACAAATAAGTGATTTGCCTATTGAAAAGTTAATTAGTTAGTTTGTGTTATTACCAGCAGCACTACGCCTGTGTTTGGGGGATACGATGTTATTGGTGACTTTACGATTAAAAACTATAACATTATAAATTGAAATTTTTTTACTATTAAAATTATATTAAATATAAAAATTAATTAGCTACTGTATTTTTAAATACAAGCTACAAATATAAAAGATTAAAAGTAGGAATGAAAATTTCAACATGATCCATGTTCAGTGTGAATTTCACTATAAAATCAAATGATCAATAAGTGTTTTTGGCGAGAGCACTTATGAGATTTAAGACTAAAAAAATAGAGAGATTCAGTGTAAAATTAGTGTTTAAACAAAAAAATAATTAATCAAATCATGTAAAAAAATTTAACTACATTTTAACGTATTTCAATAATATAATAGATAATTATAAATTTATGTAAAACTTTATATAAAGAATTTATTTGAATTTGATATAATATTTCAATCAAACCATCAAATTTATAAAATATGTATAGAATAAACGGCATAGAGGAGTATAAACTAGTTCAAATGAAAATCCTAATTAGCACACACTTCAAGGTTACTAACTAAGATGATAGTAGTAATGAAGTATCATAAAAAAAATTAAAAAAAAAGTAAACCACTAAAATTAAATTTGGTTGAACTTCAATACGTGTAAACAGGCTGTAAATGACTATATGACGACCCTACCGTTGTTTCACATGAATGAACAAAGAAATATGTTCTACTATTCCAGTGAAAAAATTCAGGTTGATTTATACCAACTATCCAATTTTTTTGCAACTTTGAGTAATCTTGTGTGGAAAATCTAAACCATGTTTCATTCTTTCCGTCATATCTTACACACAAAAAAACTTTTTCTTTGATCATTTTCCCACCTAATTAAATACTATAGCTCCATCTAACAAACCTCTACTATTCAAACAGCCATAAAGACAAATTCAATTGCTACTTTTTTGACATCTTTGTCTTGATTTGATCACATTTAGTATGTAATTAATAATTGGACCCCTTTTTTCCATCTCTTTTATTTGTCAATAATTGAAAGATACCATTTGTTAAGATGTAAATCAGCCAATAGTCTTTTTCAGGTTAAGCTTGGTAGCTTTGAAAGGGAGCTTCAACAATATTGCTCCAAAATGGTTAAAAAAAGTCACTACTGTATAAGATTGTTGTAGCTATGCCAAATGTATATTAGTTAGTTAATTACAATAAAATCAAATACTTTTTTATTTTTATTTTCATAGTTATAATTAATTGATAGCATAAAAAATTGTTGTACTATCAATTTAATACTTATTTTCTCTCTTATTTAGAATATCCTATTAAAGAGATAAAGAATTAAGTTAATATGGACCTTAAGTTTAAGGTGATAATAGGACGATATGTCCTTAAATCAATCACATTAATGTAGCTGGTGTTAAGTCCTTGTTTGAAGAAAAATTAAAGTGGGTAGTGCATTCCTTTTTGTCACTTTTATTTGGGGCTATTCATCTTTTTTCAATGTATATGCTAATGTCCATTTTGTCTAGATACCAAACTTATATATACCTTATTAATTAATTTGGTGTCATTTTGTTTGGTATTGCCTATAACCTCCACAGTGCTTATTATATTTAATTTTCCATTTGGCGCCACCCTTACCCTCCCTTAATATGTATCAATTAATTAAATTAAATAGTGTTATGGTCCTTATATGAATGTGACCAAACTTTATAATGGAATCTTTCTTTTAATAATGAAAATAATTGGCTTATCCTACTATACCACTTGGCCATTTTTGCTATCTTTCAATACCAATGAGTCCTCCATTAATTCCCACCCGTTATCATTGTTAATAGGATTAGTATGGTTATTGGGCCCCCAAACATGACTTCCTACTAAACTCATTTATATTTAAATAAAAGCGACAAAGATGACAATGATAATGACAATACGTATTCTTTAGTTCTATCCTCTTCAAAATAATAATTCCAAAATTATCATTTATTTTGCATCACTAATGGCTTAATCACTCTTTTCTCTCTTCAATCAATATCATATACACGACCTGAATTGAAAGGCTAATCATTTATGGTTCCGGTTGTTATTAGATTAGAAGGACTGCAAAATGGATATTATTATGTACACCAAAAAATGAGAATAATAATATATATGAGATTTTAATTAAAAAGTCCTTATATATTTACGTGCCGTGCTTGGAAACAACTTTGTGTTTGATTAGAGAGTTCAACTTCAACAAAAATTGCAGTTGTGCACACTATCATTATTTTAAGATTTGAAAATATATGCCCTAGTGATATTTTTCTTTCAGGTGTCACTATATAAAATATTAATCACTGTTATTCTTAATTTTTAATTCAATTATTAAATATTAATATTGTTAAGTTCAACATTATTTACTATTATAGTTACACAACACCATTAATAAAGTTGATAAAATTTAATGGGCGATTCTAAGATCCTTACAAAAAGTAGTTTACCAAAATATATAGCGGCAAAAAGCTAAGGCTAATATATAATTTAGGCTAAATAGTATCCGTGGTCCTTTAACTTAATTTCAGTTAATGTTTTAGTCTTTTATCTTTTTTTTTCCCCGATTTGGTCCTTTATTTTAATTTTAAGTGACAATTTGATCTTTTATGTTTTAAAATGTCAACAATGTTATCCTTTTTTTTTTACAAAAATTCAAAAAATTAATCAAAATTTTCAACTAAAACCCATAAAATTATTTATATTCTTCAATATAATACAAATTTCATCAAATTCGAAACTCAAATCTTCAAATAAACTCATATTTCCATTTTTAACAACATCAAATAAAGAATGAAATTTGATGAAATTTTTGTATGAGTTTATTTGAAGATTTGAGTTACGAATTTGATTAAATTTGTATTATATTAAATAATATAATTAATTTTATGGGTTTTGGTTGAAAATTTTGATGAGTTTTTTGAATTTTTGTAAAAAAAAAAAAGGAAAATATTGTTGACATTTTAAAACATAAAAGATCAAATTCTCACTTAAAATTAAAATAAAGGATCAAATTAAAAAAATATATAAAAGACTAAAACGTTAATTGAAATTAAGTTAAGGGACCACAGGTGCTATTTACCCTATAATTTATTTCTTTTGCGGTGAGTGTATGTTCATTGTGTTGGAGAGTTTGAAGTTTGAGAACAACACATTAAATGCTTTAAGATAATAATAGATTTTGAGGTTACATTTCAATTTAAAATCTTAAAGTAACAAGTATATGTGTTATATCTTTTATTTATCAAATATTTAATTTATTCATAATTAATGTAAAATTTAACTAATCACACTTAAACACAACACATTGAAGTCTACATGTCATACATGTTAACCAAAATATGAAGGAAAAAATACCTACCGTTAGACATGATCCAATCATATATTACAACTTCAATTGTAATTTGACCAGATTAAATAAATATCTTTATTCGTATTGTGTTTTTTACTAAAAACAAATTTGTATTGTATATCATGTATTTCAAGTGAAAAATTTGATAAGCTTCAAATCTAAATCCATAAAGAAAAGATAATATGCACCGTCAATATAAAAATTATTTTACATTAATATTCAAAAGGATTTCTGCATTCTGCTAAATCATTTCAGTTACCCTCAATTTTATGATATGATAAAATAAATAATTCATAATAGTGTGAAACTAATGTCAGTGTAAAACAATTTTGCAGTTCATATCTATTAAACTCAAAGTCATACAGTGATAAATCTAATTATCTAAAACCGACCAAATTGGTAATATTGTATTGTAAAAAAAAATAGGAAACATATACCGACAGAAAAGTCAATTTTATTTCTATTGGCACAGTTATACGTTAATCGTTTGTGTATTGAAATAGTTCTGTGAATTTTGTTGGTGATGGCTCATGTCAACCTTTATTTTTGCTCACAAGTTGCAAAAAAACAACTATCAGAGGTAAGCTTCCAGCAGTATATCTCACTCAAATTACATTTCTGAAAGAGAGCATCCAGTAATTTGCTGAAGAATCGTCTGTGTGTGGGGGGCTTGTTAATTTTGTTTTGGTCAAAATAGTTCTGTGAATTAATCTCCTCGTTTAATTTTGATATTGGCCTTTATTCCGACCTAGCCCAGTGGAACCCATTTCTTAGAGTGTATACACCAGGTTAGTCTTCTAGCCCAACACTCCTTCGTATATTTAGACATTAAATAACATCCCATTAACTCTCCTTATATTGTTTTGGTTTTAAACCTCAGAAATAGGACCCTAGCAACCAAGAAGTAAATAAAACACGATAAAAATTATTTCAATCAAAATTCAAATTTGAATTTTTCTGTCTTTAACTAAAATTTATTAACCACTTAAATTCAATCATAGAGTTACATTTACTCCTTATAAATGAAGGAACAATCGAATGAATATCTGAGGTTTGAAAATTACTAACTTTAAGGCAACAAACCAAATCATTTACGCGGCCACATATTGGCTTCACTTCTGGCAGAAGCAGGATGGCATTTTAATACCTAGATAGACAGAAGAGATGTATGTTGAGTTGAGGAAACGGGAACCATTTTAAGTATGAATGGAACAAAGATCGAGTATCTTTCCATCATGTCCAAGTTTTAAGAGACCCTGGAATAATCTATATTCGACCAGATAGTAATGAATATCTAGTGACAAATTGGGACATGTACACCACCGGAGATCAAACTCTTGTGCCAACTCCCACTTGCATCCAACCTCGTGGTTCTATCTATGGTAATTTATACACATAAATAAGTAATAAGATTAAAAAAAAAGTACAAGTCTGTTAATAATCCTACTAAGGGGCAACAAACAAGCTAAACTTGCCAAAGCTTCATTTATTTAAGGGCATAGCAGCATTTATAAGAAATCAGACTTTCAAAAACTGCAAATTTCTTACAACAAATACCAATTCACTATAAAAATACATCTATCTGTGCTTTTGTAGCACGGAATTCTAGAAACAATGTTGTCGAGGAAAAAAAAACCCATAGTTTTAACCTTTATACTAATACAAAACAATAGATAGCGCCCACCAACATATATCTGCCAGAATACAACATGCAGACCAAGAGCTGGCTCCTCTCGAGGAAATTTGAACATTTCATCGAAGTGAAGTACCTGTTGCCTAAACACTAGCCACAATGAAGATTTTATCTGAGGCCAATTACTGAGTGATGCACCCCCTTCATCTTTCAGAAGTGCACTTCTTCTGTTTCTAATTTGGTTGACATGGATTCTTGCAAATCGAAGTTCACGGGAAATAGATTACACTGTGCATACTGTGCCATCAATTGGTCCACAAGCACCAAAGCTACCATGGCCTCTACCATGGGTACGGCTGCAAGACCAGTTCAAATAAAAATTTAAGAAATTTTCTTTTCTAGTGATGAAAAGGTAGGACAAGAAAATGAGTTGAAATTTAACAGAAAATCAGGCACGAGAAACACATATATCTTCTTAACAATAAGGAAAAGCTGTTGTATAAAAAATTATCTTGCCCCTTTAGGTCAATATTAACTCAGTTTTAAAGGATTTTCTCAGTAACTTAGATAAATTGTTATCAGAGACAACATAAGACTTTAAAAACTGAGGGGAAAATAAAATAGACAGAAATTCAAAAAAGGCTAAGAATCTAACCTCTGGGGACCACACAAGGATCATGTCGACCACGGGCTATGAGCTCTGTTTCTTTCTTATCCCGAGTCACTGTATGTTGCTTCCTCTGCACAGGTATATCATTATGTTCAATTCATATCAAATAGTGAAAAGTCATTGTCATGTGCAACAAATCATGCAATGAACCACTGAAATAGGCTAAGAGTGTGTTTGGTTATGTGTTTTGCTAGACAATCTCGCATCCCAATGTTGAAACTACAATGATTTTGTGAAGCAAGAAATTTAAGCTTCCACTCACCGCACGGTGACACCGCGGAAACAAAAGTAGGCTAGAATTGAACATCATCTACATGCCAAGGAACTGGTGGCAGTAGGAGGATGCAAACAAAAGGCTCCTTCAATTGCTAACCTATGTTTTGGTAAACACACCTCACTTCAAGGGTGAAAAAGGGGGGAGGGTGGACATGATTTTTTTAATGTAAGAATGTATTCATTAATATAATAATATTGACAGAAGATGATTACAAACAGGTAGAAGGGCCCCTTTCCCCTAAGAACAAAGTATTGAGACACAAAAAACATATATTGTTAACATTCTTTCGTGAACATAAAAAAATGTCATATCTATTGTGTCAAAATCTGTTTCTATTTTATATCCCTCAAGTATAAGAGTACTAGTAGGAATTTAGTTATATATGAGTACTAATAGGATTTGGTTGTTTAGTAATCTAGTATATATACACATATCTGATGTATTACCAATATATTTCAATTCAATAAAAAATTTTGAGATGGTATCAGAGCTCTCGGTCTTTGGGAGTCTCACTTCCGCATAAACCTACCTCCTTCATTGCAGCTTCTATTTTCCTGAAACCTTAGCCACCTTCATCATGGCCCTTTTTTGCTGCCTTCGTTGCAGCAACTTGAGATTTCTTTTTGGCCTTTTCGCTGTCATAGTGTGTTCAATACTCACGTTACTGTTTACGTCCGTTTGACAGCCTTCTAGACCTCCTTTCAGCGCCGTTTTCAACCAGATTGAAGATCGGCTGTTTCTCGTTTCGTTTTGGGGGTTCACTTTTTTATTAGAGTACTTTTGTTTTTGTGGGTCATTTGAAGCTCACACGGTTTTTGCTTGGACTTTTCTATTGCGACATTATAGCACACTTACAGTTTGTAGATATTTTTTGGATGTTTGAAGTTTGTTTTGTTTGATAGATCAATCCTTCATCTCTAATATCGTTTGTCTGCTGATTTTACGAATATGACAGTTAAAGAAAACAAAAGTGGATTGACCCAACTCAATGAAGATGAAATAGAGAAGATTAGATCACTTCTTAGTAAGTTGGAGAAACCGACAGGTACTAGTTCTCTGGTATATACAAGTACACTTCCTCTTGGTAAGTTTCAATTTTCTTTTGGACTAAATGCTTCAGATACAACCTATAACCAATATTGGGTACAGGATTATGGAGCCACCGAACACATGATACCCTTACCGACACACTTCTCCATTTATTCACCTTGCCCTAGCAACAAGAAAATACCCACAGCAGATAGTACCCTTCTAACTGCAGCAGGTCAAGGAGATGTCCAAATAAGCTCATCCATAACTCTAAGAAATGTCCTTCATATTCCTAAATTGTCCCCTAGCTTAATTTCCATACAAAACTAATACAAGACCTATCATGTAATGTTTTTTATAACAAATCTTGTGTCTTTCAGGACAAGAATTCAGGGAGGACAAGAATTCAGGGAGGACAATTGGTAATGCTAGAGAATGGAACGGTCTATATTACTTGCATAATCAAAATCTTCCTCCACATCTACTTAGCAATACCAACTCTAAATCAATAAAGACCAACAGGGACAAGGTCATTTTTGTACCACTACCGCTTGGGTCATCTTTCATTTAGAGTCATAAAACAGTTGTTTCTTATCCTCTTCAAAAAATTGGAGGTAGAAAGTCTTCACTGTGAGGTGTGTAAGCTTGCTAAACACAAACGTATACCTTTTCCAATTAGTAACCAAATGAGTACTTCTCCATTCTATTTAGTTCATACTGATGTATGGGGTCCTCTAATGTTCCAAATGTATCAGGGGCCTATTAGTTTGTAACTTTTATTGATGATTGTACTCAGACTACTTGCGTTTACTTGCTAAAACAAAAATCTGAAGTCAGTTTTGTGTTTGTACACTTCTTCTCCATGATAAAAAACCAATTCGGAGTGAGTATTAAGAGGATTAAGTCTGATAATGTCAAAGATTACTTTAATCACAGGCTTAATTCTTTCTGTCAAAAGGAGGACATTATTCATGAGTCCTGATGTGTTAAAACACCCCAACAAAATGGGATTGCTGAGAGGAAAAATGGGCACTTGTTAGATCAAACTCGAGCGATGTTATTTCAAAATAATGTTCCCAAGAAATTTTGGGAAGAGGCAGTTTTAATTGCAACGTATCTTATAAACCGATAACCTTCTCGTGTCTTTGCCTTCAAAACTCCTATGGAGACCCTGTCCTTGTTCTACCCTAATGTGTCCACCAGTAGTAATCTTACTCCCAGAATATTTGGGTGTGCGTTGTTTGTCCATATCCATAGTGATAGTAGAGGGAAACTTGATCCTAGAGCCTTAAAATGTGCCTTTATCTTCCAACCAAAAAGGCTACAAATGTTATCATCCACTATCCCAAAAGTTCTGTCTCCCGAGATGTCACTTTCCATGAACAAGAAAGTTCCTTTGGTCAAACTCATCTTCAGGGGAGAATACAAGTAAGGAAGATGAGTCTCTTCTACTTCCTGAGTTGAATCTTGAACCAAAAATTGATTTTGAAAAAGATGGAAATGACAATGTTGAAACTGAAATTGATTCTGAGGAAGATGGAAATGATGACACTAATGTAAGATATTGGAAGAATCTAGTATATACAAGAAGAACAAAGGTCATTCCTGAATCTATTCACATCCATGACTCCAATTCGACCTTACATGAGGTAACTTCCCTTGACGCTTCAAACTCTAGTGATCCAATCTATGAATCTTCCCAAGCACAGGAATTAGAATCCAACGCACCACCAACTTTTGAAGACCTTCATATCCCAATTGCCCTTAGGAAGAATACTTTGTACCAATAAACCACTCTACCCTTTATCCAACTACCTATGATTTGAACAATTTTCACCTACCTATAAAGCCTTTCTCACAAGCCTGAACGCTACCACTATACCTACCTCTCTATCTGAAGCATTGTCTGGCAAAAAATGGAAACAAGCCATGGACTTGGAAATGGAAGCACTGGACAAGAACGGCACTTGGGATTTTGTCACTACCAAATGGAAAGAAATCTATAGGATGCAAGTGGATATACATTATAAAGTACAAGGCTGACGGGTCTATTGAGAGGTACAAGGCAAGGTTGGTAGCTAAAGGATTTACTCAAACATATGGAGTAGATTACTTGGAAACATTTGCTCCAGTTGCAAAAATGAATACTGTCTAAGTGATATTATCTCTAGCAGCTAATTACAGTTGGAACTTGCACCAATTTGATGTAAAAAATGTCTTCCTCCATGGAGATCTAGAAGAAGAGATTTATATGGACTTACCCCCTTGATATAAGCATATTGCTGAATCACCATGAGCGTGGTTTGGGAGGTTTGCTACAGCCATGGTGGGTCTAGGCTTCAAACAAAGCCAAGAGATCATACTCTCTTTATCAAACACTCTAAGTCAGGGGAGTAACAGTGTTATTGGTATATGTGGACGACATTATAGTGATCGGCGATGATGAAAAGGAGCAACAATTGTTAGGACAACACCTAGCCAAAGAATTTGAGATTAAAACCTTGGAAAAATTGAAATGGCTCACCCTAAGAAAGGGATTTTCATATCCCAAAAAAAATGTCACAGATCTTCTGCAAGAAACAGGCAAGACAGCATGCAAGCCAACGAGCACACCAATCAATCCAAATTTAAAATTGGGAAATGCAGAAGAAGACATTGCAGTCGACAAGGAAATGTACCAAAGATTAGTTGGAAGACTCATATATCTGTCACATACTAGACCCGATATTGCCTTTGTTGTAAGCCTAGTCAGTCAATTCGCACGAACCAAAGGAGGTACACTTGCAAGATGCACTCAGAATCGTGCAATATTTGAAAGGAACCCCAAGAAGAGGAATTTTGTTCAGACGAAATGGAAATGTGGGTCTTGAAGCATATATTGATGCTGACTATGCAGAGTCAATTATAGATAGAAGGTCAACCACGAGATATTACACTTTTTTATGTGGGAATCTTGTGACTTGAAAGAGTAAAAAACAAAGTGTTGTATCCAGATCCAGTGCTGAAGCAGAATTTAGAGCAATGACACAAGGAATATGTGAGTTACTATGGCTGAAGATCATTTTCGAGGACTCAAAAATAAAGTGGGATGAACCAATGAAACTTAATAAATCTGCTATTAGCATATCACATAATCCAGTGCAACATGATAGAACCAAACATATTGAAGTCGATAGACATTTCATTAAAGAAAAACTCGACAGTGGCCTAATTTGCACCCCATATGTCTCCTCCCAAGGCAACCTTGCAGATATTCTAACTAAAGGGCTAAACAGTAGCAACTTTGAAAGAATTGTATCCAAACTGGGAATGGAGAACATCTATTCACCAGCTTGAGGCGAAGTGTCAAAATCTGTTTATGTTTTATATCCCTCAAGTATAGAGATTCAGTTGTATAGAAGTACTAGTAGGGATTTAATAATATATGAGTACTAATAGAGATTTAGTTACATATAAATACTAATAAGATTTGGTTGTTTAGTAATCTAGTATATATATATATATATATATATATATATATATATATATATATATATATATATATATCTGATGTATTGCCAACATATTTCAATTCAATAAATATATTTTACCCTAATTCTTGAGATATCATATCATTAAGTAGATAAAGAATTAAAAATGCATTTAATTTTGCAGTTCCACTATGCTTGTCAAATAGGTCGTGTTAACATTGAGCAATTAAAATTGTTGCAATTAAAGGAATTGCGTAGCAGAGCAAAAGATAGGTATCATAAAAAAAAATGCTGTATACGTTTCTCAGTTATCCATCCAGTTTTATTTTTACAAGCTAAGTTAGAACTTAGTGCTTGGTCAACTCATTTACTCCCTTGGTGCTGGTTTTTTATATGATCTGTAATTGAGAGAGAGAGAGGATATTGGACTTACTGCAATAGTCGATGTCGGCTTGAAAGCTATTCTCATATTAATTATTTCTCCATTGGAAATTCCACCCTGATTTTCAATATAACAATATAAATAAAACAAATATAGAACACAACTATCATACAGCATATCTAGAAACAACTAATTTGTTATAGAAATTAGAACAGAACAAATACCTGTATCCCACCAGAGCGGTTTGTTCTTGTCCTCATATTTCCATTTTGATCTAGATAAAATTCATCATTGTGTTCACTCCCAGTCAAAAAGGTACCTATAATGATTTCACTAAGACATCAGAAGATACCGCGGACACAAGTGATCAAAGAAAATTACATTGTCTAATTATCCCTGTATAAGACAAAGCACTCATTGTCATATGCATAAGCAAGTTGCATACCTGCAAACCCACTACCAAATTGAAAACCTTTAGTTGCAGGCAATGACATAGCAGCTTTAGCCAGCTCAGCTTCAAGTTTGTCAAATACCGGAGAACCAAGACCCTGAGAAATAATAAAGTCATTTTTTATTCTAATTGAAAAACAAAATGAAAAATCTGAACTATACAAACATACTTGGTTGCAAAACTATCATAAGGATTGAAGGTGCCTATAAGATATCCGACATGCACTTAGACATATAAAGCTATAAATCAATAGGCATTGTTTAAAAGCAGAGAGTTGTTTTCTTCCTTTTTCTCTCATGTTTATTATCAAAATATCAAATAACAGCGTCATAAGACCTCAGAGCAATCAATATTGATGGGCTGCAAATTTCATACTTTTAGGGGTATATGGATATTGGATACATGCTATACCTGGAAGGTAAGCTTTCAAACTCAAATGGATGACTAAAGAGCGCAGCTTATCTGAGTTTAGTTAATTTCAGCTAATTTTTCTAAAGTTTGCAAAAGATTCTAAATCACATAGAATTACTAGATTAATTTCCGGATCAATCATCAAGCAATATCACAGTCAGGGGCGGAGCTGAAAGATATTCTTTGAGGGAAATATATGAAGATTTGTTTTTCTTTCAATTTTTAGTTTACAAGGGATTTAATATTCTATTTAAAATTTGTTCTTTCAATCTGATTAACTAAAGTGTTGCCGTTAAGTTTTCATTGAAAGGCAGCAAGCCAAACATAGTTTTCCCATAAAACCTTGTGGTTGTTATCTCTTTTACAAGTTAATTTGTAAAGTAAACCCTATTGTCTTGCTCAACTGTTTTTACTTGACAGGGAAGTGAAAAGACTTACACGTGGACAGTTCCTCACAATGCATGTTACAACTCCACCAACAGAATCACCTTTCACTCGAACTGCATCAATAGCAGATATCATCTTCTCTGCATATTCAGGGTCTGGACATCGAACAATGTTACTCTCAATCTGGACAAAATCCATAAAATAGTGGCAAACCAAGAATTTGACTTCAGATCAGAGTTGCAAGAATAAAATATCATAATATCAACATTAAGTATTATAAATACAATACAAGTCATATCAATAATGAGCCAATTTGGAAGACTGCAATAAGTAAATGCCTGAACGAAGAGCATGATGGCATCAGTTAAATAAAACTACTAGGAATTAGGATATTCACACACTTAGATTAGATTATTCAGTTTCTTTGGAAGTGCACAATATATTAAAAAAGGCACTGTAAGAATTCTATGCAAAAATATCAGCAAATACAGTTATTTGGTTAAAATACAGGAGAAAGACTATTGCAGATTATTTGTTCAATATTCTAGTTATATGCATCACCCGTGTTTTGATGAGTTTATCCATTTTATGTTAAACGTGTTCCCTTTTACCACTGCATCAATATACTTTCACCATCAGTAAAAAGCAAATTGTACAAATTGTCTCCCCTTGAGATATTTATTTATCCACTAATTATACATATGTATTCTGTACAAGTTGTTATACCAAATCAAAAGAAAGTATACACTAATATGCACATTTACCTGTTGAAATGGTAAAAATTCATCACCCATTTTCTTAGCAATTTCCTTGGTAATACTCATCAGTTGTGTAAAACTTAAGTCAAGTCTCAGTTTAAGAACACAATGAGATTTTTTCTTCCGTGAGAATCACTTAACAAATGTGTCTACATACGAAGATATGTGAACTGAAACTTTTTTTCAATCTGATATTGATATTCTAGAGTGAACTTATTTAAAACGTGGAAAAGAAAAGCTATTTACCAAGTTTAACAAGGACAATTTAATCACTTCATATATGAATGCCAAAATTTCTTCCAACAAAATCTTGAGTTGTAAATTGTAAGCATGCTTTGAAAACTCATTCCAAGAAATGGAATTATTTTATAAGTAGTCTTTCTAGTTGTCAATAAGCAGGCTTGACTACAAAATTTGATACTTCGGAACATCCAAATATCCATAAAAAAAGTATTGAAAAATAAAACAATTAGTCATCTTCGTGTTTAGAATACATGATAACATGACATCTAATGCAAACAGTTCTACAAAAGGTACCATTAAGCACATATAAATATGAAAAGTAACTTTAATACCTGATCAAGTGTCAGTGCGTCATTGTCAACTAAGTCCTCAGGAAGAATAATCTTGTGAACTTGAGAGACATAGGCAAGAATCTGAAAATTAAAGACTTTTAGCCAAGGATATTATTTCTTAAAAAGTTGGCAAATAAAACATGTTAAAGGCACATATATCCAAATCAAGCATGCATTGGTGAGTGAAAAATTTAGAGAGAAAGACAGAGGAGAGGAGAGATCTAGTTAAACTAGGCTCAGTCAAGTACATGCACATGCACACACCGACACGATACATATTGCACGAGATCAGTATGGATAAGAGGATGCCAATTTGGTGATCCTCGCAACTAATTCTATTCAATTGAAGTTTAGTTCTTAGGGTACTATTTATTTTAGGCAAAATGCATCTCGCGGTCTTTTAAGTTACACAAAAATAACATATTAGTCCTTTATCTTTTTTTGTAACAAGTTAGTCTTTTATCTTTCTTTTAGTGTCAAGTTCGTTCCTTATGTTGTAAATATTTACACCAATGATCCTAATTTGAAACCAGCAAAATTGAAATCCAAAATTCTCCGAATTTTTTCAATAAACTAGTGTAATTCTTAAGGGATTTTGATTGCAATAATCATAAAAACATAAGCCCTCAATCAAATTTTAGAAAAATAATTAAACAAGAGAAAATTTGAGTGAGATAGATTTTAGGGTTCTTGAAATTAAACGTAAAATTCTCTCAATCTATGTCATGAAATCACATGGAAATTTATTATACTGTTCTTTATATGATTGATAACAAAACTCATAGTACCATTTTAAAAGTCACTAACTAAAAATGATTGAAATGAAGTTAGGACTAAAAATAGTTCAACATTATAACTTTTACAAACATAAAAGAATAACTTGATTAAAAAAAAAAAAAAAAGCTCAAGGATCAATTTGAAATTTTCGTGTAACTTAAAAGACTATACAATGTATTTTGCCTTTACTTTATATCACTGGTTTCATTCAATTCGAGTAAAGGTAATCGTATTGTTTGATAATCATATTTGAGAAAGAGTGAATATTTGACTCTGAAAGTTTTGACAGCCTGCCGCTGCCGCGGAACCACCATAGTACTCGCACAAAGGTGAATGCCATCTAGCAACTCCAAAACCTGTGAGTGAAGCCAAGCATGGTAAATAAGCTTCCATAGACAAAACTGCTAGATTTGGTTTCTGGTATGATGGATGATTGCAGAGGAGGTGTTGGCAAAAGACGTTGCTGCAGCAAAGCATGAATGGGAAAAAGGACAAAAGGGAAGCTGAAATTTGCATAGATGAGTCCATTTTTTTACCTAATGAACCAAGATAAAACCATTAGATAGTGATGGGATATCAATGGCAGACTATGGCGACCAGCCAAAAGTCCTCCATATAAACATGGTGTTGTGGCCTACGGCACACAATAGGATATAGAAGGACATTATTTTTTAAGGGTCAAGCACGACTCTCTAAGGAAGAGAAAGGGGTTAGAAAGCAGGACAATATGATAAGCGAAGCTTCAATGAAGAACCGGACCTAGTAGGTCACTTCACACTGTATTGAGCCATGGCTCATTAAGAAACTCGTTTTGGAGGATACCATTTCTGCTAGAATGATCAAAGTTTCTCTTGGTGAGCGATTCTATTTTGGCATTCCAAGTGACCTGCGAATTCAATCTTGCTGAAACATATGCTAATGTTGCAGCAGCAATAGATGAGAGATACAATAGAATTATTTGCCAGAATTCTTTAGAGACATGCATGGCAGAAAGGATGCCATTACACTACTAAACTATTGAACTAGCTATTGTTGTGGGCACTGAAGAGGGTCAATGGGATGGATCATGGGACCTTGTCACCTTGAAGACCATTACTTTTTTGCGACTTAAATATGTTATTTTCTTACATTTCGGTCTTTGTTATTTTGTTTTAGTACCTGCAATATACTTTTTGTGTTTGAGTCCTATCATAAAAGCACTAATTTACCGTACTTTAAATATTAAAGGGACTAAAAAAACAATGACTAAAATAAAAAAGTACATATTATAGGGTACCATTTTGACCAAAAAAGTAGAGGGACTAAAACAAAACAACAATGACTAAGATGAAAAAGTATAATTATAGACACCATTTTAGCCCAAAACATTATAGGGGCTAAAACACAATAATCAGTACATTATAATGCGAAATAACATATTTAATCCTTATTTGTATTGTTCATCGTGTTTCCAATATTGGGGACCATGGTGGAATAATGAGGGTGGGTGGGGTGTATTAGGTGTTTGTTGGGACATTTGGTTAGACTAAAGGGTTTGTCAAGTAGTTAGTTGGTTTTGTTGCGCTGAGATAGCTATAAGAAATGAGGCATGTTGCCCATAAATAAGAGAGCGGTTGAGAGGGGAGTGGCATCTAGTCACTTAATAGGAAATAGGAGCCTTTAGGAAAGGAGGTTGCCAACCTTCAAAGTTCTGTGATCAAGGGAGATTTTCCCAATATCAAATTTCCATCGGACGGTTAAAAAAAGCCAACACATTCCTAATATGATATATCATTCTTGGCCTGTTAAAAAAGTTTGAAGAAAAATAACATAAGAAGTATAGCTAAACTTATGAGACAAGTAACACACCTCAGTCCCAGAGAAGTTTTTAAGGATTTTCTTAGCTACAGCACCAGAAGCAACCCTTCCAATAGTTTCTCTAGCAGAAGATCTACCGCCACCCTAAATATAAGAGTTCCGATCTATGAGCTTAATGCATGTCTCATCGAACGGAAACGCCTAGCTCATTGCATTGTAAAGGACAATACCTGAACTGATCTGACACCATACTTCATGTCATAGGTTGCATCTGCATGGGAAGGCCTATAAGCTAATGACATCTCGCTATAGTCCTGAAAAAGTCACCAAAAGTACAACATTTTTTCAACCCCAGAAATGAAGGTCGTGGTTGCTTGTCTTTATTGAATATTTCTTAACATGAAAATATACTCACATTTCCTCTTTGATCAGTATTGGGCACAAATACATGGATTGGAGTTCCTGTAGTGAGTCCTGAAATTAAAAGATTATACTTTAAGACCTTTTGTCAAGAAACATATAACTTCCCAGTTAAAAGTAGTAGGAAGAAATATTGACCTTCTGAAACTCCTGAAAATATTTTACATGTATCAGTCTCCTTTCTGGGAGTAGTAATTCGGCTCTGACCTGGTCTCCTAAACACAAGAACTATACACTGTTATTCTTTAAAAACGTGTTATATCAGAAGCAATCATGCCTATCAGCTACTCCTTATGTCTCATATTATATGTCTCGTTTAGAATGTCCACACTTCTTAAAAATATGGTTACTTAAACCAATTTTCAATGAAAAATAATGTGTAAAGACTAAAATATCTTTGCACGTCATTAATTATTTGTCCACCATATACTTGCAACTACTTTAATAAATAAGAACATTGGAAAAAAGTAATCAATGTAGTATTATAAAATAACAAATAATTTGAGACAAAAATATTCCAAATGACACAATATGAGACGGAGGAAGTATCATTCATAAATGTCACACTCCCTATTCCCTTATTAGCAGGTTAGAACGCATTTCAATAAAATCCATCTTATACAGTATTCCTCTATAGCCTCCAAAGGGCTTATAATAGTGCAAGTGGTTATGTGAAGACAGTGAGATAGTGATGAAGGCAAATACCTTCTGTCAAGATCCTCTTGCATGTCAGCTTCAGAAAGAGGGATGCGAGGAGGACATCCATCAATGACACAGCCAACACCTCCTCCGTGAGATTCTCCATATGTTGTAACCCGAAAGTGGTTTCCATAGGAACTCCCAGCTGCCTGAATCTCTGTAATACATCAATGATTTCAAAAACTTAAATACCCAGAGAGATGCAACCGACATGAGAAGTAGTAGTAACAGTTTCCTTAATTCATTGGGTTTAAGTAACATAGTCTCGAACCAAACTTAACACAATTTGAAGTTAAAAACAAAGTTGGAAACAGCAATTTAACTGAAAAGTTTCTATATTTTTCCAATTCTCATTGGGTAAAATATTTCTAGACTCTGCCTATATCAGGAGACAGTTTAAGGGAAGTTAGCACTAGTAGCCATGAAATAGAATTTCACATAATCTAATATATGCTATTTAAGAAATTCTTACATGACATGAATTTCATAATAAGAATAACAATGTCACAATGCCTTCCAAAAATCTAGATACCGAAAATTTCAGGTTGCACAAGCACTCAATCAAAGCAGCAGAAAATAAGTTGGAAAATTCAGTTAACGATTCCCAAAGTTTAGATGAAAAAATCGATTCAGCAAATAAATAAATAGAAAAGAGAAACACGGAAAAATAACAATAAGCATATTCTAGTAGACAAGTAATTCTCCAATTCCATAAAATTAATAGCAACAATTCAAACAAACAAAACGCATATATAAGCAATGAAGAACAAAGGATGAATCGAAAATAAAAAAATAAAAAAAACAAAATTAACAGAGAGAGAGGGGGGGGGCTAACGGAGTTTCTTGGGGAAGCGATAACGGAGGTAAACGAAGGAGATAGATCGGAGATCGGAAGTAGGAGAACCGAGAGCGGAGAAAGAATCGGTTCTGGAAGCGGTGAGGAAGGGTTTGGTGGAGAGAGAAGAAGCCATTGGTATTGAGAATAGAGAATTGGTTTGATTGTTGAGTTCACAAAGTTAAAGAGGAAAAAGAGAATTGGTTGGTGGCAATGGCAAAAAGTGTAATTTATTATTGCACGGAGTGAAATCGTAGTCAAGTTGTCACTACTCGCTACCTACCCCCAACCCAACCCTTCCCCTCTCGGCAATTTTAATAGTGAATGCCACGTGGGCCTTTATCCTTTGTTTGGTCATTGGTGTTGGTGGTCTCTGCTTTTCTACTATGCCACTTTCCTAACTGCAAGTTTGGTGGGTTGGTGAATCTGGCTGGAATCGAAACATGAACAATTCTTGTATCGTTTTGGATTCACCGAATATTTCAAATTCAGATAACCATTTAACGTATGCAAATTTTAGAAAAAAGTATGATAATAAAAGTATTATTAAAATAATATATTAATTCGGAGAGTTTGACCCATTGATTGATATTGCTGGTCAAATACAATTATTAAAATAAGGGAAATTGTATCATTAAATATTACAAGTACTGTTTAGTTTAACTCCTTTAATATTTTAAAATTGTTTTTAATTTATGTAAAAAACTTATATTTTTTATTCTCTTTAAAAAATTTCTACATTTAGTTTCATTCTTTATTGGAACGTCAACATACATTTATCTAAACTCTTATATTTGGTGGTGATGTTTGAGAACTTATAGTTTTTGGGCTTTGAAAGTGTCGATTTTTAATAGTTTTTGGGTTAGTGATAGGTTAGGTCTTTTTGGTTTGGGACACTTTTGTTGGACAAATTTCTATTATCAAACTACTTGCACTTGCTACATCTCTCTGCCATTCCTTTTGTGGTCGCCAAACATATTTCAGCCATCTTTTCATCAACATCCTTGTTATTTAACTTGTTTGTCGTCCCTTAGGCCTTTTTAGTGGAGGTGGTAGTATGCTTGAGTTCGGTGTTTCAACCCATGAGTTTTGACCATTTGTTGGAAAAAAATTAGCTAGTAACATATTTCATTATCTATATCAAATTCCAATTATTTTGTATGGCAACCTTTGTTGGGTAGACCTCTATCTACTACCCTACTATTGCTTTTAGAATGTTCCGTAAATCAAGTGAATCTTTATCACTTTCTTACTAGTCATCCATGAAATAGGTTTTGTGGTGTCTATCCTCGATGGTTTGTTGGTATTTTATTGTTTTAAGGAGATTTATTCTTATTTTTCTTGTACCTCTCCCACCTTTTTTTTCCCCTTTTAACTTTTTGCACCTAATTCTACACCATCATTCATATCTTTATCTCACATCACCGTTCATTTTCACACTCGTAGATTGCACCAATGTCATTTACTGTAATCTCGTCGTCATTCAATGCAACTTCATCATTTGAATCCTCAAACCTAACCTTGAGTGCACTACCTTCACTATTCACGCCATCCTCACTTTATGTCTCCATGTTGTGTAATTTCAACTTCCATTTGGGTCTCAAGTTAGACTTCATTTTCAAAGGGAAGCACATTTTCAAGGAAAATGGTCATCCTCACAATTAGGTATTGAAAATGGGAATTTGGACTACATGTTCAATTTGTCTTACATTTCAATTTTTGGTTCATTCTAAACATTATATTTAAGTGATCGTGTTTTGGTCCAATTTTTTCAATAAATTGAAGTTGAGATATCGGGTAGATTAGATATAAATCTACTTTTTTTTAGTAGTCTTAGCTTCATTAATTACATTTATAGTATCAAATATAATTTTCTAAAAAATTTCAATAGTCCAACAAAGTCATATGGCATCCCAACCATATTAAAGTAATTAATTTCCTTCACAAAATTCAAAATCTCAAATAACCTATTAGCATCGCGTTTCCGCTTACATTCCATCATTAATTATTAAAAGACCAGAAATGAAAATGCTCTAAACGACCCAATTCATTTGTTTATTATTGAATATGCAAACTAAGATACAAAATTTTAAGCATAAGCTAAATTACTTTATGAATTTTGTGAATTGACAAATACATTATTAAATTGTAAAATATCAATAGTTTATAAGTAAATTTTTGTCGTTAAATATTATGATGTAACACTTAAATTGAATATGTGATTTATTAACCTATTTCAAAAATAAATTTGTTGATAAAATTTTATTATCTCAGATATACATCTTTAAGTAATTGTGAATTATAAATAATTTAATCTATAAAACATCTTCATTATAAAATTAATCTAACATTATGATAACATTAATACCAACAACTAGAATAATTCAAATATAACCAAAAAAAAATTTAAATGGATTAATTTCAATTTCTATTATTATATATTTTCTTTTATGAAACCGACCGAACTGATGGGATCAAATACTAAAATGTTTTCAACATAATAATAATTAATTCAGAAAATCAGTCCTCCTTGATAAGCCGCCAGTTCCCTACACACACCATCCGCTTCGAATCTACACACCGTCACAATCAACAATAACATCTTTCTTCTCTTCTCTATCCGCGCATTCATCTTCTCCCTTCCTCTGATCCATAAAACCTCAACACCTCGTTTATTTTCATTTTTCAAATATCTTCTCCCACGTCATTTCGTCATGGATGTTTGTTTGCATCTCTTTACCATCTCTTAAATCTGCAAATCCTCTTTCACAAAACAACAACAACAAAAATACATGTAAGTTCCTAATCTACGTCTCTGTTTTTTTATTGTTTATTCGTATTTCTACTTTTAATTTTTGTTCACTCATAAACAATAACGACGTAACCAAATGGATTTTTTTTTCTTTAGTGTAACAAGCTAAAAACCTACCAACTTTATTTTATTAAATGGATTCATATTCTTAGACATAAATAAGCTTAACAATCAATTTTCATCTAACATTGAGTATATTATAGACTAATAATAAGTATGTGCATATTTATATGCAGCGATTGGACATTTTTCCTGCAAAAAAATGAACCTGTCCTTGTGTTTGTTGTCTTCTGAGCTCACGTGTCCTACAAGTGAAGCAATGCAATACAAAAATGTGAATTTTCTTTTGTCCAAACCCTCAGCAAGGGTTTCTTGTTTCATCAATAAAGATGTATGTTACCGCGATAGAAGAAATGTGAGGGTGTCTTGCCAATTGATGCATGACCATTTAGAAGAATCTTATAAAAGAAATAAACGACTGCAAATGTCTCTCCCGAAGCAGGATTTTGTGAGGACTTTGTTGATTGATAATTATGACAGTTACACATACAATATATATCAGGAACTATCTATTATTAATGGTGGTAAGTTTAACTTACTTTGTTCTCTCTGTTTTTTTATCTCTCATTTAAATGTGGACGTGGGTGGTGGTAAACAATTGAAAGTGTGGAATTATAGTAAACGTTTTGGATTAGTTTATTTTGGAGTAGATATCTTCTCCATTTCTTGAACAAAATGGACATCTCCATAACTATACTTTTGCTATTTAAAAGCCTAATTAATGTATCAATTTTAAAAATGTGTGTATTTATATCCTTTATAAATTTCACACCACTTTATTTCTATTAGGAAATAGAAGGGATTTCTACTCTTTATTTCGTGTTTATAATAGCTTCCTTTAAAAAAAAGAAACCAGATCTTTTGGACAGAAAAAACAATTTTCCTCAAAAGTGAATCTAGTCCAAAATGCCAAATCTGTTGTCAAGTTGCACGAAATAAAGAAATAATGTTGAAAGCTCACCCGGAATATTTATCTGTGAAAGTTTTATTTGATATTGCAGAAATCTGCCACTTTAATGGCTGATTGAGCATTATTTGTTTCCTAGAATAATAAGAGGATTTGCTCATTATGTTGCCATCTCTCCTCATTAATTTATTTTTTCTGTTTATTCTAGCTTTTTGAGGAATTATTGTATTAATTGTATTTGATGAGGATGACTGAGTGCCTACCTCCTCTACATATTCCTCCCTGTAACCTATTGTTTAATATATGAGAATATAACAATTCTATTCTCTAATTTACTATATGGTATCAGAGCAAATCGATCCTTCTCATGATCAAATAGGGAATGATTATAAAAATAGAAACCAACATACTCAAGGAGCTTGAGGACGACAATGGATCCTTCTCACCTCAAATCAATACCAATCATGGTGTAACATTCGAGACCACAACTCATCTTCCCATTATAGGACACAGACTGAATGGGAACAACTATCTTCAATGGTCACAATCAGTTTTGATGTTCATTAGTGACAAAGGAAAATATGAATATCTTACTGGTGAAAAAGTTGCACCAAAAACAGAAGATCCGGCCTACGAAAACTGAAAGATCGGGAACAACATGGTCATGTCATGTCTAATAAATTCCATGACAAATGAAATAGATGAGAATTTCTTGTTGTACACCACAACAAATGAAATTTGGAATTATCCAAAGGAATTTTACTCGAGCAAAGAAAACACATCAACCATTTTTGAGATTGAACCAACTTTGCAGGATTTGCGTCAAGGGGATCTATTAGTCACACAGTTCTATAACTCTCTCACGTATCAATGGCAGCAACTTGATGTGTTTGAAGAACATAGTTGGACATATTTGGCTGATTCCAAGAAATCAATGAGATTGTTAAGAAGAAAAGAATTTTCAAGTTCTTGATGGGACTTAACAAGAACTTGGATGAAGTGCGAGGAAGGATACTTGAAACCAAGCCTTTACCAAGTATCAAAGAAGTTTTCTCTGAAGTACGAAGAGAAGAAAACAAGAAAAAAGTGATGCTGGGATAGTCCTCTACAATAGCTGCCATGGAAAATCAGTTAACACTTGCTACCCTAGGAGTACACCATTATTCTGGAGATAATCGGTTGAAGAAGAAGAGGTCTTGGTGTGATCATTGCCAAAGAACTTGCCATGGTAAAGACACATGCTGGAAAATACATGGGAAACCTGCTGATTGGAAACCTTCAAAATCCACCATGGACAGGGAAAGTCGAGGCAATCATGTCTCAACTAAAGAAGGTTAATCGCATAGTTGCTCCCCAATCCACTCCATTTAGTCAAGAGCAAATTGAAGCCCTCCAAACGATGTTCTCTCAGGTGTCCTCCCAACGTGGTGAAGGTGCAAAAACACGAGAAGGGGGTTGAATTGTGTTCTGCCTTATTAAAAATTTCTTTTCAAAAATCTGATTTTGGATACTAGAATAGATATAACATATCAAAGACAACAATAAAACTTTGTATCAGGGCAGATGAAAAAACATCAAAATTTATACTGATTTACTACCAACGTGGCAGTTACGTCCAATCCCCTCACACAGAAGGATTTATCTACTGATTCAGAACCTGAATTACAACCCTGGTCTTACAAGTCAGTCTTCTCAACTTCCAGCCTGAAACTTACAGACCGTTGAGGCACTACAACTCCTTGACCCTACAAGTCAAGTCTTCTCAACTTCCAACTTGAAAACTTACAAGTCGTTGAGGCAGAATAACTACTGAGCTGGGTTACAAAGCCTGAGTTCTTTTTTGCTTCTTCTAAGTGGATTGATTACAATGAACTTCACACTAAAATAGAGTACTGAACACTAAATAATATGAAGTTGAACGAGTGCCTTTCCTAAAATTGAAACCTTGAATTATAAAAAATTTTGAGTTCGTAAGGTTTTCTGAGTTGTTGTGTTTTATTTTCTTCTTTAGATTTGATCCCTTTATATAGCATGAATTAGGGTTTCAATATTGTGCCAAACAAATTTTGAGCGTATCTTCCATCAGAGATCTTCACAAAAAAAATACACCTTGATAGATACGGTTTAAGAATATGACCGTTGAAGCTTGATTAATTCCAAAACGAATCTTCAACCAAATCTTCTAGAATGATTATGTGCGAGAATGTCCAAATAGCACTTGAAAATAATTCACCTTGAATTTCTTTCATACATTTGTTTAAGAGCAGTGGAAACTGATCATAATCTGTTCTTGGACCATCAGAATTATGAAACAGTTCAGTTTTCATCAGAGCGTTGACTTTCCATCATGGCTTTCTGCATTAGAACATAACATGATCATCAGAGTTAGATGTTGTGTTGCTTGGTTCATGTAGTCAGAGGCAGAGGTATAATTGCATGACTTAGAATTAGTAGTATGGGCAACGTCACCTTGTTGCATCTTCAGAGCATGTTACATATCGAAGGCACATCTTGGAATAAGTTGCAGTCTTCAGAGCAAGCTAAACATGAGCTTTAAAGGCAACTCAAATAGAAGCTTCAGAGTTACTGTAGTAGGCGCTTCAGAGGCATACTAGGCAGACGTTTTTGAGATAAATCTTCCGAGGCAAATGCGCACACACAACGCGTGTAATAACCAGAGTTTGAACATTGCGTTGACTTCACTTGACTTTGATGTCATCGTTTGCTGTGTTTTCTAGTTCTATTTACTGCACACTCAATGAAATCATTAGTGCATTAAATTGTTCTCACAAAGTACCTTTGCTATCATCAGAACATGATGAAAGAATTATTCCTAGAACCAACCTGGTGGTACCAAAGTTGCCTCATTAGCACACATAACAACTTAACTACTTTTATTGCTAACGATATGACGGGGATAGTTGATTCGAGTGCTTCAGATCACATGACGGGGGATAAATCACTATTTCATCATTACAGTCAATGTTATGATGGACTATCTGTAAAAATTGCTGATGGTTCATTCTCTAAAGTGGTACTAGTTTGGTCACTCTGTCAAAAGATAGAGTTAAAATCTGTTCTACATGTTCCAAACTTGGATTGCAATTTGTTATCTATGAGTAAGTTTTCTAATGATCTTAACTGTGTTGCTAACTTTGCCTCAAATTTGTGTGAAGTTCAAACTTTTGATTCGGGGAGGACGATTGGCGGTGCTAAGATTTGCTCAGGACTCTACCTTCTTCAAACAAATCATCCTCCTAAAGCCTGAATGGAAGAAAGCCATATTGGAGGAGATTCATGCACTTGAAAAGAACGGGACTTGGGAGTTATCTGATATGCCATCAGGAAAACGTCCAGTGGGATGCAAGCAGATTTTTACCATTAAACAAAACTCAGATGGCAGCATCAACAGATTCAAGGCATGGTTGGTTGCAAAAGGGTTTACGCAATCCTATGGGATTGACTATCTAGAGACATTTGCACTTGTTGTAAAACTAATAACAGTCCTGAATTTTACTCTCACTTGCCTCAAATCTTGACCGGCCTCTCGATTAGATGGATGTAAAAAATGATATCCTAAATGGTCATCTTGAAGAGGAAGTTTACATGGAGATTCCCCCAAGTTTTGAGACCTCTACTAATACAAATAAAGTTTGCAAACTCAAGAAATCTTTGTATGGATTGGAACAATCACCTAGAGTTTGGTTTGACAGATTCACAAAGGTGGTAAGGAAGTTTGGATATATTCAATGTCAGACAGATCATACAATGTTTACGAAACAATCACTGTCAGGGAAGAAGACGATTCTTATTGCATATGTTAATGATATTTTTCTAACAGGAGATCATGATGAAGAAATTAAGAGATTAAAGAGTCTCCTAGCCAAAGAATTTGAGATCAAAGACTTGGGAAATCTCAAATATTTCCTTGGGATGGAGGTTGCTCGATCTAAGAAAGGTATTTCAATTTCTGAACAAAAATATGTCCTAGATCTCCTAAAAGAGACAAGTATGCTTGGATGTAAACCATCTGAAACTCCTAAGGATGCAACTATGAAGGTAGGGACTCTAGACAATAGTGCATCGTTTGATTAAGGAAGATATCAACGGTTAGTTGGAAAACTCATTTATTTATCTCATATTAGACCAGACATTAGTTTTGCAGTGAGTACAGTGAGCCAATTCATGAACAGTCTGATAGAAGAACATATGGAAACAATATACAAAATTCTCAGATATTTGAAAATGACACCAGGTCGGGGATTATTTTTTCAAAAGACAATAAATGGAGATATTGAAATATTCACAGATGTTGATTGGACTGGCTCTATGACTGACCGACGCTCAACATCAGGATATTGTACCTTTGTTTGGGGAAACTTCGTCACTTGGCGGAGTAAAAAACAACCTGTTGTGTCTCGTAGTTCAGTAGAAGTCGAATTTAGAGCTTTATCTCAAGGTATTTGTGAGGGAGTATGGTTAAAGAGGGTGCTTCATGAAATTGGAATCCTAAATTCAGTTCCCATAAAGGTGTTGTGTGATAATCAATCTACCATCAGCATTGCTAAGAATCCTGTTCATCACGATAGGATGAAAAATGTTGAGATTGATTGTCATTTTATCAAAGAAAATATTGAAAATGGGAATATATCACTCCAGTATACTCTTACAAGCCAACAAACTGTTGACATTCTCACCAATGTAGTGCCAAGGAAAACATTTGAGAATCTTACATCCAAGCTAGGATTGCTAAACATCTACAACCTAGCTTGAGGGAGAGTGTGGAAATATGCCACTTTAATACGATTGAATAAGCATTATTTATTTCCTAGAATAAGAGGGATTTGTTCATTATGTTGCCATATCTCCTCGTTAGTTTATTTCCTTTTCTGTTTATTCTAGTTTTTGAAGAGTTAATTGTATCAGTTGTGTTTCTTTTTTGATGAGGATGGCTGAGTGACTACCTTCTCTGTATATTCCTTCTCTGTAACCCTATTGTTTAATATAACATTTCTATTCTCTGATTTACTATAGATATGATGATTCATATTGTTTATTATTGCAAATTGCTTGTAGCAATCAATTGAAAAAAATAAAAGCGTATATAATCTCAGAACAATTCCACTGGAAGACATGATTGATTACAGTTATATCATGTCTAATTATCTTTTCTTCGATATACAGGATACATTCCTCCTTTTCATAAAACCATTTGTTCATTCTAATATGACTTCCACAGGCGACTTCTAAACTGGAGCTGTAATGGTCAATCGTTGGGTGGACGCCTTAGAGTTAATGTTACTAAAAAACAAATATTTATTATGTAAAAATTAGAATACTATTGGCAAATATGTTTGTTTGCAGTGTGTACCCCTCCTATTTTTGAAAATAAATTTAGATTATATGAATCTAGATGGGGCTATTTTGCAAGAATATCAAGCATTTTTTTAGCATTCTAAAATACCGTACAGAAATACTCTATGTTTGGAAAGTTTAAGAAGTTGATGCTAGGGTTTTATGTCCCTTTTAACACCTGGTTTTGGTTTTCATTTTTCCAGTCCCTCCTGTGGTGATTCAAAATGATGATTGGACATGGGAAGAACTTTGCTATTACTTGTACGAAGAAAATGCATTTGATAACATTGTAATATCACCTGGACCTGGTTCTCCAGCATGCCCAGAAGATATAGGTGAGAATCATGAAATGTCCTCGTGGTCTGATAATTTCATAACAATTATATACTGCTCCTGAAGAAGCAATAGAAAAATTAACTGATTCAATTGTCTGTAAATGTTTGTTTGAGTGGGTATATAATCCATGTTTTTCTCACATTCAAAGACCTAGAATCATTGTATGATACGTGCATTGTAAATCTATGCCTGCACCCATTATGAATTACGATGTTTCACGTACCATCATGAAGTACTCTGGTGCCCTGATACCCATGGTGGTGAGATCTCATCACGTGGTGGCAGCGTGCGTGTTAGGAACCCAAGAATTCGTCCCTGATTTTTATTGATTGAAAGAAAATGATACACGAGCGGATACGCTCCTACAATAGTTTACACCACTCAATTTCTAAAGTTAATCAAAAGATGATTTCTAAAGAGGTGGAAGCTTCTATTTAAAGACTTCCAATACATTAGGATAGAGATTTGGTCCAGGTAACTAACTAATAACAAACACCAAAACAGTTACACCTATACAACTGCTAACAACCTAGGAACACAACTACTAACTAACTCCTAATCATCCCTATTTGTATATCTTAGCATTACACCCTCTTCAAAACAACTTTGTCCTCAAGGTTGACATATACTAAATTCTTCTTGTTCAATGGTTAAAAAAAATTTTTAAAAAAATTTCCTCCAGGATCCCATTGTTGAGGACTCAACTTCAGCTTCAGGCACTTTCATATTCCCTTTTTCAGCACTTTCCTGCCATAGCTGCAAAACCGCTGAGTTCTGAATTGCCCAACAAAATATGGCCTCTATTTAATGGCGGTTGGACCAATCTGGTTGTGTCGGATTTCTCGAACGCGGGATTGGACAGACCAAAGGTGGTGGCGGAAGGCAAATGTTCGAGAAGCTTTTCAGCCACAATTTCGAGTGTGAGGAACAAGGAGACAAAGTTTGAATTGAAGAGAACATTTGCTGTGTTGAGTATGGCTTAACGGGGGAAAGCTCCGCAAAAAGAAAAATAGATGATAAATAAGGACAAGACAAGAAAAAGGAACAATGCCATTGATGAACCTTGAGATGTGGCAACTCGTTGCTGCTGTCCTTCAGGTCTGGTGGTTTTGGTGGCGGTAGGTCTGGTGGTTTTGGTGGTGGTGGGGGAGCTACAATCAGCGAATAAGCCATGTAGTTTCTGCGTGGTTGGTTTCCCTATAACTGCGATCCCTGTTGTTTCTAATTGCACTTTCCAATCTGACGACTTCACAAGGTTTGCCGGAATCTTAAAGGACACAGAACCAGGGCCTTTGCACAGGATGCAGTGGCTGCTTCCTTCTTCCTCTGCCACCGTTGTTTGTTTGTCGCTAAACATTATTTCCTCCATATCCAAATTTCCAGAATTTAAGTCTTTGATAGAAAGCTCATCTTCCATAAAATTTCTGAATCAAAAAGAACTTCCTAGCACTGTTCATCCAACCAAACGGGTCATTTAAGGCGTGTGATGTTTCCTTCTTCAACCACAAACGTGAGACTGGATTTTCTTCCTTTTCTGAATCTTTCTTCATAGATTCTTGCTCTGTTAACTTCCCACTCTTTATTGATTCTGATTTTTCTGATGGTTCTTGGTTTTCCGACGGCAACCCCCTTGCATTACACAGCTGATTTGCTGATGTGGCTTCTTCGAGGGCCTCTTGTACTCCCTTCTTGGCTTTGTTTTCTAGTTCTTGATTGCCAAATCTACGGATCAGACCTATGCAAAAAGATTCCCAGGTTGGATCTGGGTTTTCTTGATCCCAAGAACGAAACCAAAACAGTATCCATGTATCCAAGCTCATGAGCGCTCACTGCACTTTATCGAACCGGTGAATTTCATGCTCCAGAAAGAACCTTTCAGCCTTTGCGATCCACCCTGGAGGATCAGTCCCTGAAAACTTGGGCAGCTCCGCCTTCTTAGCCCACCAATCCTCCATTTCCATGCACACTGGCCCTCCTTTGAATCCGGCAGGTCAGACCAATGGTTAGGAACCCAAGAATTCGTCCTTGATTTTTATTGATTGAAAGAAAATGATACACAAGAGTGGATACACTCCTACAATGGTTTACACTACTCAATTTCTAAAGTTGATCAAAAGATGATTTCTAAAGGGGGTGGAAGCTTCTATTTAAAGACTTCCAATACATTAGGATAGAGATTTGGTCCAATACATTAGGATAGAGATTTGGTCCAAGTAACTAACTAATAACAAACACCAAAATAGTTACACTTATACAACTACTAACAACCTAGGAACACAACTACTAACAAACTCCTAATTATCCCTATTTGTATATCCTAACAGTGCGGCTCAATAAATAGGTTAAAGGGTAACCTCACTAATAAAGATTTTGCTAAAAGTCTAATGACTACTGTTAATTCTTATGATCAAATTTGATCTTCAGATTTCAAGAACTTAAAATATTGAAACATTCAATCTGAAAACAACAACCAAGGCTTTGCACCAGATGAGAGTGAGACTTTTTACACAAATCAATCAACAATTTAGGCTCCTTCAAAACATTTTTTTTCAACAGATTCATTTAGAGTCAGGTCGATTTTAATGGTTTCTCCTAAAGTATACTAAATCTATCCCCTTTGTATTAGCCTATCTATCACCTGATTCACTTTCCTCACAAGAGCCTTGAACCCTTGATCTATCTTCTTCTCGCATGAAGAAAACATCTTAGGCTAGTTTTTATCATTTTCTTATCAAAAGGTGCTACTCCATCTTTCCCCTAAATACAATTGTTCCTGATTTTATATTTTCTTATATGTCAAGTGTCAGCTTATACTCCTCAATATTCTCATCTCTATCGCACTCAAAGGGAGTATAACCATGTAAGTGAAACACTCTCAAACTACATGAACTGTAGGTCTGTAAGTATAACTATGCATACGTGTGTTTTGAAAGGACACCTGATATGTTCTGAAGAATTTGATATCTATGATTTATTTTAATAGGTTATCCTGATTGTTGTTTAATGAGTTGTAGAAGATTCTTTATGCTGACCATTTGTCTTTAAATGATTTTATATGCTTCAGGCATTTGTCTTCAGATATTGCTTAAATGCAGGGATATTCCTGTTCTGGGTGTTTGCCTAGGACACCAGGTATTTCTCTCTTCTGTATTCTAAATTGTACCCCTCTTTCCCTATCTAATTTAATCACTCTCTTTCTGAGCAAATCTTTAATGTATTGCACTTTCTTCTTTTCTAGAAAATTACATCAACCTTTCAATGTTGCAATTTTTTATGTTAATAACACGCACAAGTTTCAATTGAGTGCAGTGCACTATGTTTCTTGAATTTAGGTCATGTTAACTTCAGAGGAACTTTATCTGTCTGATTTTTGTTTTACCTTCCATATTAGGGGAGTGTTTGGTAGAGCTTATTTGGGCTAATATTATGACATAAACCCTTATGTTTGTTTTTGGATATACTTATAAAAATAACTCGTGACACGTCCATAAACTATTTTCAGCCTTGTCAATAAGCTCTTCCAGAATAGCTAATAAATATGAGCTAAATTAAATTCTCTAGAATAGCTTATCGAATAAGCGCTTGATTAAACTATTTACTTGTATGCCTCCTAGAACAATATGCACTCATATTAGGATAGAATCTAATTAGGGTTTGTCACAATTTGTTCACTCTCTATTTTGTTTCTTCTTGTTTGTCTTATAGCTACATTAGTTCTATAATATTTTTTTGATAGGAATGAATGTTCGTTCGAATTAAATAAATAATCGCTTGCAGTGCAGTCAAAGTAATGGGTGTTTGTGCTCTCACAGTCTAGTATAAATAGAAATGTTGGGCCTGCTTATGTATTTCATGCATTTACTATTCCGAGAAGTTAGTGAAATAATGTGTTTTATTTAATGAACAATTTTTAAGTCAATTATTTGAACTCTCATCTTCAACACAATTAGTGCATTTAATTATACATTATCGAGAAATCTCCCATTTTGTGAACAATGTTTTCTTTGATTGAAGGCCAATCAAAACATATTGGGAATATTAAAACTTAAAAATCATTTGTTGGGGCTTCCATAAGTTTTGCTGAAAGTTACTTCTGAAGAATAATATGGAATTGCTATCAAATTTCCTAGAAAAACGTCTTTTGATTTAGATTTTCTATATCTCTGAAAAGGTAGTAAACAATATACAAGTTATATTACTATTATGCCTGATGTTGGTCATTGCTTTGATAAGATGGTGGAGGAGCTCTTGTCTACCTCATAGTGACTATGAACTTATTCACACACCCCTTTCTAATATTATGTTTATGCTGTTAATCATGGTTTGTCTAATGTGCACAAGTAAAATAGTCTTGTACCATGGACAAGTTTATTTTCCACCATTGAATCAAAAAAGTTTCATCATATCTCATTTGATCCAATGATGAAATTTATTGAACCAATGGCGGAAACAAGTTTGTGCATAGTGCAAGACTTATCTCACTTGTATACCATAGAATTGACCGTTAATCATTTATTAAAGTAAATCCTGCTGTGGTTCATTTTTTAATTCATAATCTCAAATGTCATACTTCTGTGTTTCGTATATTGTTTACATTATATTTTTTGTTAATTAATCTCTTAATCTGTGATTTGATAGGCGTTGGGTTATGTGCATGGAGCTCAAATTATCCATGCATCTGAACCGGTTCATGGGCGCCTGAGGTATGCTTGAACATTTTAAAAAAATTCTGTTGTTTTTTCATAACATTATGTCATCGCCACACTCAGGAAAATGAATATACTTAAAACAAATTTGTCATTTAAAAGTTCTGATATCTGTTCCATTCCCTTCCTTTTTAATTTTAAGTTTTAACTAGTTCTTTGTACTGTGCAGTGAAGTTGAGCACAATGGATGCCAGCTTTTTCATGGCATACCTTCTGGTAGAAATTCTGGTTTCAAGGTGGGTTGCCACTATATATTTGAAAGAATGTGAATTTGATTTATTTTTAGAGAATTTGAATCTTAGTGTAGAATTCAATATTTAGCTTATCATATTCATATTTGAGACATACATGACATTCAGATGCTAGGAAACTCTAAATTTTAAACTGAATTTTTCTGGATTGTTGATGTTACTTAGCAATTATGGACTAAGTTGTTTGGGAATCTTGGTGAATTACTGAATTTTCTATGATATGATGATGTGTTGTGTAACAAATCTGATTTTCCCAGATTCTTCATCCAACTAATGAAGAAATCTTGGCAAGACCACCAAATATGAAATTTAGCACAATTGCTTTGTGGTATTGTGTGTTCATTTTGCAAAAACGTGGCACATTTGGTCAAAGAGATATCTTTTGCTTTTTTCGTATGGATTCTTTAAGGGGGTTTCTTTACCCATTTACAAGGATTACTGTGTTCTTTCAGCGGATGTTTTCATTTTCATTTGTCTTTTTTCCTTTTCTCCTTTGTTTTAGGAGGATCCCTCGTCTTCTTGGCCTACATTTTTCTTCTCTCTTAATACATTATTTTCGTTTTCTTATTCAAAATGAGGATTAGCAGATAAGGAAGACATCTTTCTTCTAGTTGGTGGGTTTTTTTTCTTCTAGTTTTGTTTCTTATTTTTTCCAGGCGAAATGGAGATGTTGGGCGGCTGGGTGAGTGTGGAAGGAATGCAACACATGGTGTTGAATTCATGGAGTGCCGCCAAAAGTATTTTGGTTTGCGTGGTATACTCCTAAGATGTTGAAATTCCGAGGAAAGTTTGATTCATTTGTTTGGTCAATTCAATTTTAATCAGAAGAGAGCGATTTTTAGGAATTCGAAAACTTGTCCAAAAAAATGTCTCTGTGGTAGCCCTTTACCATAGTATGAATTCCAACAAAAATGACTAGTTGACAATATTCGAATAAATTACATATGATTCCAGATTCAGCAGTGCCACCATCCTTAATCTATAACCTGTACTGTATGCACAAATGCAAACTACTGCCTTGCAATTTTTTTATATATTTTTGTTCTCCTTTTGTCGAATTTTAGTTAAGATCTATCTTCTACCACTACAAATCATGATACTTGTTTGTCACGCATTTCAGGTGGTTCGATATCATTCACTGGTGATAGATTCTGAATCACTTCCTGAAGTGCTCATTCCCATTGCATGGACATCCACAGGCACACTTCCGTTTATTGGATCCAAGGTTTCTGACAAGTACAATAGTTGTGAAATTCAGATTGATCAAAGCATTTCCGTTGATGATGGAAGTTCAAACATTATTGTTTATGGAAAAACTAGAAATGCAAAAGTTCTTATGGGAGTCAAGCACTCTACAAGGCCACACTATGGTGTGCAGGTGTTAAGTACAGAAATGATCTGTCTATAGTTTTAGCTTTGTGTTTCTATTTATTTATTTACAAATTTATTGTCTACTAACCATGTTCAATTCAATTTTGACCTTCAGTTTCATCCAGAGAGTGTTGCAACCTGCCATGGAAGTCAAATATTCAAGAATTTTAGAGAGATCACGGATGATTATTGGCTGAGATTTAGGTCATCATACAAGAAAGAAAAACGCGTTAATTCTGATGGTAAACTGAACAATTGTGCTCCCCCTTCACCCCACACAAAAAACTGAAGAATCTTTTTAACTATAATTCATCTATCTGTCATATGTGCTTATCAAATTATTTTCATGGAAATAATTTGTGGATTAATGTTTACTTGAATATTGAGGAAACCACTCTGTCGTTTCTGCGATGTTTAGACTTCTTTTAAATGAAAAAAATGGTCTGTTACAAATATTACATTGTATCTTGTCCAGTCTCTGTCAGGGTCTAGTTCTAGAAAATATTTAGACCTTCTAAACTAGAGTGAAATCTCTTTATTGTTGTGTTCATGCTGCTTAGTTTTGTTATAAATTTCAACTGACCTTCAGCTTAATATGGTAGTTCCGCATAATTTACCTGAGCAGTAAACTTTCTTTAGCACACATGCAGGTTTCAAGTGCTAGTAGACTCTACAGAGATTTTAACAGAAGTATTAGTTCAGATAATAATGCAGCGGATCGGCCAAGAAAGGAAAATCACGGAGATAAAGATTTGACAAATAATAATACCGACATGAAGTGTTTGGAAATGTTCAACATGGTAAATGCTCACCATGCAAGCACTGGTTTTAAATGTTTGAAGTTGAAATGGAGGAAATTTAGTCACTTGGCTGGCCAAGTTGGTGGAGCAAAAAGTATATTCTGTCAGTTGTTTGAACATGAAGCTGAAAACACCTTTTGGTTGGATAGTTCCTCCACTGAGATGGTATTTATATGAATTTATGTTAGTTTATCTTTGATTCTATGGACTTGATGCTGAAAATACCTTTGTCATCATGAAGCCATTCCTCAACTCTGTTTTTAATACACAGTAAATAGATCTTTTTTTCATTTGGATCTCTTCATATTTTGGTAACATACTCATTATATAATATTTTTTTTTATCATCTCAATATTCTTCTCATGCCAACTAGGGAAGAGCACGCTTTTCGTTCATGGGAGGAAAAGGTGGACCACTTTGGAAGCAGTTAAAGTTCAGATTGTCTGATCAGAGGTTTAGAATTAATTCTCCTAACTGTTAATTTTTAATTATTTAGTATATGTCTTCAATTCTCTTCCAAATTCATATTTCAGATTCCCTTCTTTTATGATGCATTGACCTGGAAAAAATATTTCAGTCGCACCAGTTGAACCTTCTTACCCTTTGGCATTGACAATAGTATATATAATAAACAAAATATAATACATTCCTTTTCCAGTGATGGGTGTTCAAAAGGTGGTGGCTATTTATCACTGGAAGATTCCGAAGGTTCTGCCAAAACAATATTCTTGGAAGGAGGTTTTCTTGACTATTTGAACAAGGTATGCACTGAAACTATGCTTGCCATTTAATGCTGATAGAGAAGTGGGCCTAGATCTGAGTGCTAATGCAAATCCCAAAGTGTATGTAAGGAAGGGTAAGAAATGGAAAGCGGAGGATGAGGTGGCAACTAGTGTAACTGAATTGCCAAATGTGTGAGCATGAGAGAAGGGAATCTGTTACATGTAAGAGGGAGGTGAGAGTCATTCAGAAAGTTTGTTACATTTTGTTAGGCAGAGAGCCCTTGATTCTCTGTAGGGGCACTGCTCTGGGCAGCTTAAGAATATTCATTCCGAGCTGAATTTATCTTCAATTGATACACATCATTCCTCTCACCTAGTGTTTTATTACTTTGCTGCAATTTCTGTTTTCCTATTAAATGCTTCATTCTTGCATATCAACTTCTCAATTAGGACATGCCATATTGTTAGAGATATGACATGCTATTAGACTCTATCAGGTGTTCGGTCGTTGTTACCCTCATTCTTCATAATGAAGTCAAGTCAACTCTACATAAAAATGAGCCTATGCTTGTATATGATTCGAGTCTAAAAAGATCTTGCATGAAGGGGTGTTCTAGAGATATAAATCATTATTGGGTTCTACATAACAGTTCAAGCTTTTGGTAGCTTTGGTCCCTGATGCTATTTTGGTGAAACCCTTGCTCTTTTTCAGGACTGGAAAAGTGGATTTTTCATCTAGTTTCTATTTTTACTTGGCTATACCACCCCTGTTTTTCTCCAACTAAATTTCTTTTTGTACCCTAAACATGAAATATGCTAGCTGAACAAATATTCTGAAAGTTTCAAAAAAAGATCCTTGTCACCCATTCTTCTGTGATTTAGACCAGTAAAATGCCATGTATTGCTTTGAATGTTTTTCGCTTTTAGATATGAAGTTAAGAAATGAAGAAAGGGGTGGGGTAGGATAGAGGATAGCAAACAGGACAAAGACATAAGAAAAGAGTCAAAAGACAATTTCTGGGTATTGAATCATCAGCATGTATTCATTTTCTTGGGGCATATTTAAATTTTATGACATACTTAGAGATATTCCCAATTGCAATACGCTTCTTTTTGTACAAGCATAATGAAACGTTAGTTCTTTTTCCTTTTTATTAATATCTCCCTCATAAATATGTTTTAATAATGTTACAGGAGCTTCAGTCATATCGTTATGATAAGGATGAATATGAAAGTTTACCATTCGATTTTCACGGCGGATATGTTGGTTACATCGGGTAGGTGATAAATTCAAGTAAATATATGCCTACATTGAATCAAGCAAAATGCAAATGTATTCTGTTGTATCAACAAGAAAACAACAAAGGGGACAAAACTCTAAATCTAACACTGCCTAAAGCATCAGCCTGCAGAATTTGCATAAGCTGAGAAAGACAGTTCGGCTAAATCATCAAATGTTGATCCATAGCTGTACCAAACCGTGCCAGCCAATCAACGAATTCATTTCCCTCCCTCAAAGTATGTTTGAAGGAAAGGGACCAGGCCATGTAAGAGAACTTGGGAATGTGGTTGATTAAAGGAGCATATGGATTATATAATGGAGTGTCATCTGCAATGAAATTTAGAGCATATTTTGTGGAAATTAATCGAATAACAAAAAACAGTCCTGGTGCATTGCATGGGTTCCATACTTGTTATGTACAAAATCCCTCTAGTGAACTAACAAATAATTGATTTCTTATGTTGCAGGTATGACCTCAAAGTAGAATGTGGTGTGACATCTAACCATCACAAATCTAAAACTCCGGATGCATGTTTTTTCTTTGCTGATAATCTGATAGCTATTGATCACAAAAATGATGATGTTTATTTGTTGGTTATACATGAAGAAAGTTCAAGTATGACACAATGGTTGGATGATACTGAGGAGAAGCTTCTGAGCTTAACTGGTTCTATGAGGATAGATTTAGAAAGACAGTATTCTCATCCTTCAACATTTTCCTCACGCAATGCTGGTTTCACAGCTGAAAAATCTAGAGAGCATTACATTAGAGATGTTAAGAAGTGTCTTAACTACATTAGAGATGGAGAGAGCTATGAGTTGTGCCTCACAACCCAGATAAGGAAACCAATTGAGGCATTAAATTATCTTGGAATTTACCTGCATTTGAGAGAAAGGAATCCAGCACCTTATGCTGCTTGGCTTAATTTTTCAAAGGAAGATCTGTGTATTTGCTGTTCTTCCCCTGAGAGGTTCCTGCAGTTGGATAGGAATGATATGCTAGAAGCCAAGCCCATTAAGGGTACTGTAGCTCGCGGTGATACTGAAGAGGAAGATGAACAACTCAAATTGAAATTACAGCTCAGGTAACATTTATTTCTAGAAACTTTTGAGTCTATAAACCACCAATTTAACACGTGTTTCTTTGACTTCAGTTTACATATTGGAATTATTTGTCTTACTACGTCTTTTTTCATGACATCAAATTTCCAAGTATATTTGATGATTCAGCAATTTAGTACTAATTAGGACTCCTTGAAATCCTTTTTGGATGCAAAGAAGTCGAAATGAGATTCAGTTTGGTGATCCTGTTATGAACTGTCTTGTTTCTCTATTTCAGTGAAAAGGATCAGGCTGAAAACCTGATGATTGTTGACCTTCTAAGGAATGACCTTGGTCGTGTATGTGATCCTGGATCTGTTCATGTGCCGCATCTCATGGATATACAATCATATGCAACTGTTCACACAATGGTTAGTACAATTTGTGGGAAAAAGAGGTCAGATGTAAGTGCTGTAGACTGTGTCAAAGCTGCATTTCCTGGTGGTTCAATGACAGGTGCACCAAAGTTGAGATCAATGGAACTTCTTGATTCTCTTGAAACTTGTTCTCGAGGCATCTACTCGGGCTGTATTGGATTTTTCTCATATAATCAGACATTTGATCTAAATATTGTCATAAGAACAGTTGTTATACATGAGGGTGAAGCTTCCATAGGGGCTGGAGGGGCAATTGTTGCTCTGTCAAACCCGGAAGACGAGTATGAAGAGATGATCTTGAAAACAAAAGCCCCAGTGAACACTATTATAGATTTTGAATAGAGATCAATAAAATCAAACAATAATTTTTTCCCTTGGCCCAAGGTTAGACAACAAGGATTTGATGCATTCTATACTACTAATCATTTTTTAGATTTTCACAAACAGGTTTACAAATGGGGTCCTCTTCTTCCTGGATCCGTTACGACAGAAGCTTTTTTGGGGTTAGGTTTTCTTTTCAACAGGAGGATTCTTTTTAAGTTTATAGTGTAAGCTTGATTTGATATGTGTAATATATTGATAATATTTATGCATTATGAACTTGGCTCTAATTTAGGCTTGCTGGGTTATGTTTCTGGTTTATCTATACTGTAATTTGTGGTGAATGAGAGTTCCCAATAGTTTCATTGGATACTCTTCTTTCCTGATGGTATCTGCAATGTGTTGCTGCCTTATTGAGGTATATATATTCATGTTATGACAGTTGTGTATTTGAGATGAAAGTGAAACCGTCATTGCCTGGAAGTGGAATACGAGAAATATCCTCAAATGAGTGTTGGTAGGATTGTCCTCTTCAAACAAAAGAAGAAAATGGTTGGGAAAAATTATCAGCAACATCCTGTTTGATACTATAATTCAGATATTAGACCTACTAATTCTAATTATAAAAAGAAGTCTAGGTTATATTACTTAGCGGAGCCACAAGAATTTCACCAATAATAGTGTGAAAAATAATCAGATAATATGTTATGCTTATCTAAGATCTCTCTACTGTGTTTGAAAGGAGGGAAGGAATGCCTCTATCCCTAATAGCATTTTTTTTTTTACTCTTCTCCAAACTCAACCGATCCAAAAAATCGGTAGTAATTTTTTTCTCCGAAGAGTTTAATGATAAAATTCACAAGATATTGAATGCAGAGAAGGTGAATAATACAAATTCGAATACTTGCTCAAGCATATTAAATTTTTCTACGATCATTTACGTTGTACTTACAGACCAAAACACGTATTTATCAATTGATTAACGGGAACACTCTTTTCTTTAACTTTAAAATGAATGTGGTTATTGTTTATTTAAAGTATCATTTTTCCTTTTTGACTTGGTCACAATCAAATGTATCCACGTTTTCTTCTCTAAGTTTGTTTAGTTATCAGATTTTAAAGAATATTTGTTTAAGAATTTTTTAAAATCATTTTAATTTTATATATTTTAAAGATGGTTATTATGAGAATTTATCTAAAAATAATAGAAGTTAATTTATTTTTTACCGTAAATAAACTTCTATTATGAAATAAGGATTAAAACAATATGTTGGAACGTTCCCTTTCACATAGAAAAGTCAACATAATTAAAAGGTTCACCCAAGTACTTGACGATGATACATACAAAAAGAACTTTAGTATATATAGTCTATTTAATTATTATCATAATCCTATTTAACAAGAGAGATTTAGGGCTTCTTTGATTCTCTTCTCAAAAACTCTATTTTAATTTTTTAAAAGTTAAAAACTAAAAAATTTGTTTGGATTACTTGTTTTTAAAAACTGTTTTGTAAAACTATTTTTAATATTATACTTTTTAAAACTAAAAAAACAAAACAGATAAATGATGTTTTACTTCTCAATTTTCAGTTTTTTAAATTCTCTAGTAAAAAATTATTTTAAAAATTTAGATTACCAAATAGGTTTTTTATTTTTCTCATCTCTAAAACTGTTTTTAAAACAAGTATATCAAACAAGTTTTTTCTTTAATTCTATTATTTAAAACAATTTTTAAAATCAAATTTATAAAACAATTTTTAAAAACTAAAATGCAAAAGTGATTCAAATAGGCCTTTATTATCCACCCTCTCATTTTTACTTTTCCACATATAAAAATATCATTTTACATTTTTTTAACCTCCTCTGACTTGATACACAAAACTTTTGAAAAATTAAAAAAAAGATAAAAACTTTGGGTGAATGTAAAACATTTGATATATAATTTTTCTAAAATTTTTTTAAAAAAATTGAAATTTCTGTAATGCAATTTTTTTTAAAAAAAATTTAAAAAATTGAAAGTTTAGATGAATGTGAAACTTCTGAAATGTTTTTTCCAAAAGTTTAAAAAGTATCGAAATTTTGGAAGAATATGAAACTTTTTATTACAATTTTTTCTGAAGTTTACAAAAAAAAAAATTTAAAATTTTGGATAAATATGAAACTTTCAAAATGTAATTTTTTCAAAAATTTTAAATTTTTTTGAAATTGTCGAAATGTTAATAATTTTGACTATCAAATATGAAGGGGTAAAATGATTTTTTCACGTGCTTTGGAGGGGTGAGAGAATGAGTGGTAGATTTCTCATCAAACAATCCAATAATTTCCATACATGGTTAGTGGCCCAATATAAATGAGAATCCATAGTCTAGAAGATATTGCTGATCATTTGTTGTCAATAAAAAAATAATTTTCATGAAGAGCTTATCAAAATAACTTTTTATTTTAATTATTTTTTAAAATTTAATTATTTTAAAAAATTATAAAAAATTAATGAACTATTTAAAATAGTCTTTTATGATAAACTATTCAAATCAATTTTTTATTTGAAATTCTATTTTTAAAAAAGTTATAACAAAAGAAAAAAATCTATAAAAATTATTTTTAAAAAATCTTAAACCATATTGTTCAAAAATGGATATCTAATGTAAGTTATGTATCTACTAGCATTCTTACATTGAATTATTTGTTTTTAGTTTATTGGTTGTTTGGAACAGCCAGTTGTTAAACAATATTCATATTATTAGTAATAGTTTAAGGATTATGATGAAATTATTGACCTCCCTTTTCATTCTACTCTTAACTCTCTCATCCCGGTGTGACGCCTAATGATAATGATAAAGAGTGATCGAAGATGCACAAAACATGTATAATTAGTGGCTCTTGAGATGCTTATTGCAATTTGTTTAGCGGTGCAATGTGTCATGATAGAGATATCATGGATAAGCTCATTCACTTTTAGGTTTAACCAATCTTAGTAAATTTTACATTATTAAAAATGGTAGTTTTTTCAAAAATACAGCAGTCATTGGTGGCGGTTAAGAAAAAAAATATTAAAACTTTGAGGGCTAATATTTGAACAATATGTCTTTAATTTCGTAAATTTTACATTATTCATGTTTTGGTAACAGGTTGTGTTATGCCGTTGGACCAATCATTATCTTTAGTACATATGTGCACAATATTATATATATTTTCTCTTTTATAATAAGTATTATTTAAATTTTTTATTCACATTTTTAAAAATATAAAAATTATAAAAAATTATTTTATTAAATTATTTATTATAGTTATTGATGTATTTTATATTATCATTAATACAAAATACAATAATATTTTAAAACATGTGTATATAATACTAACGAAAAAATACTATAAAAAATATAATTAAAATTATATTAAAAATTAAAAATAACATTCATTTTATAATAAATTATTTTTTTGGATAAAAAAATTGAAGGATGCATGGCTCCCTAACCCTTTAAAATATCCACCATTAACAATAATTTAATGTAATTATAATAAATTTACAGTGATACTAATGAAGCACTGCATGATGTGATAGTATCACTTGTGCAAAGAAAATTAGAAAGAATCTCGAATTAATAGTGTTGTAGTACTTTGTACCATATTTTGCTTGTAACATAATGAAACATACTACACATTCTTACTAGACAGGAGGACAGGGCACTGCAGTTTTCTTATAGCTGTGAAGAATCTTATCTTACAAAATTAGCCATATATATCTGTAGAGATTTTTTTAGCATCATTCAAAATAATTTTTCTACCTAGTCGACGAAGATTTTGGAGAATCATTTTTGTTCATCAAAACCACTAATTAAAAGGACAAGAAAGTAAAATACATATATAGAAAATATGAAGTTAAAAGCACAAGTATATAGTTATATCCACAACACGAAAAGACTTTAGATAGAAAAGAAAAGGGTAGAATAGGTAATATATGCATTTGAATAGAAGAGATGACGGGACCCGGGGAGGAGTGATAAAAAAAAATGAAGGAAAAAAGATATATTACAGTTTTCACGATAAGGGAAAGAAAGAATCATTGAGAAGAAAATAGATTAAAAAGAAGAGAAAAAAAAAAGGAAAATGAGGAAAGTGAGACAGGAATAGTATAGAATCTACTTTTCTGAGAGTTGAAGAGTACAATTAATCTGCCAAGCAGAGGCATCAAACACTGAGGAACCGGCCCTAGCCAACACACATGCAATGCATCATCATATCATTCATTACTCTAATTATTATTATTATTTTTTTTTATTCTCTCTCTTTTCTTTCACCTATGCAATGTAATGTAACTGCAGGTTATTACTTTGCATCACCATAAAACCATTGTTTGCTTCCATATAATTCAAATTTCCTACCTACCTAAACGTTCTCTCTTTTTTTTTTTTTTTAATAAGTTTTTATTTCTTATATATATTTTTTTTAATTTCTGTAAAAAAAATCACATATTTTAATTTTTACAAAATTATTTTATAAGTTGTTTAGTCTTAAACGAAACATATTTTAATTTTAAATTTTTTGAATAATTTTTTATTAAAATGTTTAAAATATTATTAAAAATTCATCTATACAAATATATAACTTTTTTAACTTAGAATAAATTAAATATAAATTTTTTAAATGTCATATATTTAAGATAAAAGTCATTAAAATATAGATTAAAAAATCAACTTTTGAATTCATTTTTTATAAAAGAACTTTAGAGTATTATAAATATGTATATAAAATAATTATTTAAAAACATATGGTCATACTTCAACAATGATAAAAACTGATTGGATAATAACTTTATAAATACTAAAATTTATAATTTCCTTATAAATTTCAAAATGTTATAAGTACGGATAACTTATTTAACCATTTTTTTATTGACAGATAGGTGTTATTTTGTTATGGAGGAAACATCTATCTATCGACAGTAGGGATTGAACTATGAATATCCTATCCTTCTTGAGATTTATTCGTGTTACAGTTATACCAAATATTTATTTTATGATAACTGTTGAAAATGCATTTTTTGTATAATATATTATAATCAGGTATTCTAGGGCTACAAATATTAATTTTTAGGTAAGTAAGATTATATAACTATAAAAGTTCTCTTTCAATAATCTAAACAATGGTATATTTTTAAAGTTGGATTTGAAGTCAAGAAACTATTTAAGCTATAATTTTTTATTTATTTGTTGAACACAAATTGATAATGAAAAAAGATACTATAAAATTAATACTTAGTGTAATTAAGTTTGAATGACCGTAATTTTGAGAAAAACATAAATAAATCACAATATCACTTAAATATATGGAGAAAAAAAAGTTATTTTGTTATTTAGAATTACATATGATTAAATTACAATAAACGATCTATAGTAGTACCAAAAAAAAAACATTGCATGTATGAATTGGAGAGGTGGAGAAGAGAAATAGAGAAATAGAAAATGAAGAAGTGAAATTCAGAGGAGGTGTGGTCCCACAAAAGAAAAGGCTGAAGCATAATGTCCTTTTGTAAGCTTTTTGAGGTGCTTTGACCGTATAACATATTCCCTTAAAACCAATTGAAAATAGAGAGAGAAGGAGAGAGAAAGTGGTCCAATTCCTTTTTGCAAATGAGATTCCATTCCCTCACTGGCCATCATCATAATAATAATCCTTCTTCTTCTCCTTCCTACACATGACCTGCTGCTGCTACAAATTACTTTACAATCATGCTTTTGCTTTTCCCAGGATCCTTGCTTTTTTTTTTTTATATATATTTTTTTGATTCAAGCCCTGTCCCTAACTAGACATGCGTGTGTGTATTACAGACACACCTAATATTGTGATTCAGTGTCTCTCAACAACACCAATATATACCTACCTTCATATTAATGTTGCACCTAGCAACATAATGTAATTTATATATTTTTTTTATGAAATAATTTTAGATGAAGAGATCATCCCTAAAGTAAGGAAGAATTTTATATTTTTTTACTTAATTGATTCATAAAAGATAAATTGAGTGATATGTAACTAACTAATGAAGTTAAGTCATTGTTAAATTAAGTTAACAAAATATTTGTCTTAAAATAAATTAACAACATACAGATTTCACTACTCCCGTATTTTATGCATATCAAAGAATATGGATGTACATTTTTTTTATGAAAAGAAATGATTGTTTTAAACAACAATGTGTTGATTAATAGTATTAACAAGAAAAACGACAATGTTCATTATAGAAATGACTAATTTTATATAAAAAAAAAATATCAATGGTATGTTTCTTTTTTAAATTATTAGTGGTATACTTCTTTTGATCTTGAATGTAAGAAAAAGTTAAATCAACAAAAATAATAAGTGATGCATTTAATTTAAAATTTGAATCAAATACATTTATTTTTGTTAACTCATTTTATTTTTTATTTTTATTGATAGGAGTAATATTTTTTATCTTGCTAATTCCTAATAATGAGTATCTTTGTACTATTAAAGAAAGTTTTGAATATTTTATGGTTCCATATGTTTCTTCATTTAAACGGTTAGTTATTGGTCGTCGTATAAATGAAATTTTAATGACAAATAAATAACGATGAAATTACGGTCCATTGTGTCCATAAAACCACTGATATCATCATGCACGGTTAATTGTAGATATATTCACAACTTAACGACCCTTAAGTAAGGGTAAAAAAAAAGGAATTTACCCTGAAAATGGAACAAATTAATCATCAAATTACTCTTGTTAGTATAATGATTATATTAATTCATATGGAATCAAAAAGCATTTTTTAGACAATGTACAGAATTCTGTAAAAAAAAAAAAGACTATGTATAGAATCAATTAAAAATGCCCATAATTTATCAAAAATAAAAATAATGTACATAAGTGAAAAATTTAAAGTAAGTTTTTTGTTCCAAACCAACAATGATAGTGTAACCAATTAGATGAACATCAACCATAGTAACGTCTCTTGAGTAAAAAAAAACATTAGTAACGACTCTTAAATAGTAAATATTTAATTTAATTATAAAGTTTGAATGCAGTAACTGTACACATGACACAGTATATTGGTTCTTTTTAGGTTATTGTATTGTGTTGGTATTATGTTTTGACAAGAGTGTTGGTATAATGTGATAGTCATATGAAATGTCCATGAGACAGAGAAGCTATAAGCTAGCATGGTGAATCAATAAAAAGGGCAGCAAATAATTATAATTAATAATAATAATTTTTATAACTTCCATGATGTTAATTTAATTGACTGTCACCAAAAGTTTCTATTTACCGTAAAACCCCCTTCTTGCACTTTTCGCGTGCCCTCGTTTCATGTGTGAGTAATGAAATCATTACTTCTACTAGTATCTCATTATTAAAATAAAATAAATAATAAGATTACAAACATACAATATGTGTGAAGGAAGGAATATTTTCCCCCGGTTTAACGCTATGCAAATCGCATATCATGCATCACAACAAATCAAATAACTATATATTACCTTATAGAAAAATATTTTCCATTGTAATAAGTTGTTTGCAATGATGAAAAAGGAAGATAATTGATGTACCTTTGTTCAGTGATGAGGAATCACAACCTGTGATTTTGAAAATGACAATGCTGTGACTCCTTTGTTGAATAATTAGCGCCTATACATATAGACTCTATGTGTATGTCCTTCACTATACTTACTACAATCAATATTTGGTTAATACTAACTATTACCGCGTATTGGATTCAAATAAATTATTATTTTTTTATTTATAAATTTTTGTTTATATTTTAAAATGGAGAGAATAAAATTGAAAAGAATATTTTAAACAAAAAATATGTATTCATATATATCAAAATTTGATGTTATTGATATATGATCTCCATGTACTAATATAGAATATGCTTGGCTCCTCATACGCCATCCACAAAGGTCATTGATGTTTCGATGAGCTTTGTATATGGCATACAGGGAGCCAGGCACATACTCATATGTATGCATGATGCCACTATGATATAAATTTTTAATTTGATGCAAAAGAAAACTAAAAAGTTATGTTTTTCTTCCTAGTTCCTAATTAAGTTCAATAAATCTCTATTCACCCTAAGGTTATAGAATTTGTGTGCACATGTGTGTATGCAAATCAAGATAGCTAAACATATGCATATGACTATATATATAAGGAGATGGATAATCATGAAGTTGTTGAAATTGTTTCATGGTGAGAAAGTTGAAGGTGGAATTTGTGGAGAAAGAAAGAGAGAAAGGGACAAAAAGAGTGATAGCAAGAGAGAAAGTGAGAATTAAGGAGAGAGTTGTAGTACTAGTAGTACTATAGCTAGAGAGTGTGAGAGTGAAGGGGGTGAAGAGAATGAGGTATATATTGTGGTTGAGAATGAGATCTATAGAGAGATACATATGGAAGGAGAGGGAGAGAAGAAGAATTACTAGCTAGGTCAAAATCAAATGGGGTTTGAAAGCCCCACAAATAAAAATAAAAACCCTACTCAATTGGCATAAAACAAGCAAAACTAGTGTAGAAACATATTAAGGTGTGGCTAATAATAGTGTGTGTGAGGGAAAGATGGAAGATTGTGGGGTTGTGGGTGCACCCTGAAGCCAACTTCACCCACTAAATATAGACACCAACACATACTAGGGAAGCATTATCAATTTTTGTTTTTATTTAAAAAAAAAAAAAATAGTCCAACTAGGGAAATGGTAAGAAAGAGAAAAATAAAATAAAAAATAAAAAATGAGTTGGGTTGGGTTACTAACCACGCAATTTCCTAAGCTAGCCTTATGTTGTTTGAAATCTCCTTTTCTGGGTCGTAAAGCTAAGTGTGCTTTTCTCTTCTCTGAACCTCATTTTGTCTTTGAGTGTTTGGAGGACATGGATTCCTCATCACTCAACACTTTCTTTAAATCAAAATAAAGCTAAAAAAAGAAAAAGGAAATTAAGTATTACCAAAATGTACCCTTCTTTTTCTTTTTCTTCCATCACCTTTATAATATATTTTTTTAATTAATTTGCTTTTTATGTAAATAATATCATATTTTATTACCAATTGATTATACAATTACTTCCTTCTAGGGACAGCATTGCACTAACCTTTTTTGTTTATATTTTAGAATAATAATCCTCCTAGCCTCCCCCCAACCCTTAAATCTCACCTAATTCACCACTTTTATTTTTGTCCACTCAGATATACTTATAGCAACTCATATTACCGCCTCTAATTGCGTTTTCTTTTCCTTTTTTGCTCTAACATGCTACATTTGTATATACATGTGTTTTAAGGGGAGTTGTTGGCCAATATAGCTAGGGTATGTCCCTTCCAAAACTTTAACTGTTAATCCTTCTTTAAAGATCTTCATCACTTAATTGCTAATAAAATATAAGTCTTTAGAACTTAAGTTTAGGGTATTATTTTAAATTTTTTTAGGACATATTAAAGTTAAATATGAGAAAGAAAACTAGTAAAAACATCAAAGTGTAATGACATTTAACATGTTGAGATACGAGCTTCAATTTGGGACACTCAATTTACTTCATATTTAATGTGTACAAGTTTTGTTGTTAATTTCTTTAGCTAAAAATATATATAATATGTATGTTCCACTATAGTGCGGCACTATCGTATGTTGTATAAAATATTGGATGAACGATAATTATTAACTAAAATATTATATTTCAAATTCATAAAAGTTATATAGTTTTTTTTAGATTTTCACACAATTCCATTAAATAAAATATTTCTGCTTTACAATTTTTATCTTTGTCGAAAACTTTCTTTTTAAAAAATGTTTCAATTTTTTTATGTTTAAACACTATATCACTATTAAAAAAGGTACAAATTAATTACACAACGTATTCAAATAAACAGTTCACAATTCTCAAGGTTACAACATTTATAAAGTAAAACAATTCTTAAATTTACAATCCTACATCCACTCTATACTAACGAGAAAAATAGTAAACAATTCACAATCAAAAAGTCACAATTAGCACACTAAAGTTCACAATTCCAATTCTCACACTAAAACCATTCACAATTCACAAAGTCACAAATATAATTCACACACTACTACTAATTCATATTCTTAAACTAAAACAACTCATAATTAACAAATAGTAGATGAAAAAAATAATAAAAATCTAAAAAATATAAGAAGCAGATTGTGATAATACGAAGACTAAAATCAAGATACGACACTTATGGCAATAACCACTTCGCAAGCAACAAACAATTTGAGAAACAAACATATAGTTAAAGTTATAGAGGTATCCAACTCATTACATAGAGTTCAAATTTCGCACTTTACAAACAAAATTATTCAACCAATTTAAAAAATAAAGACTAAAATTCCTGCAACATTTGCTAAAACACCAAATCCAAGAAATGACTTTTTTAATGTTGTTCAATGTTGAGTCAAGGCATGCTATACCGTCTTTGAACAAAATATAATTTTTCAAATTGAAAATAATGCAAACTATATTAATTACACTAAAAGATACTAATAATATTAATTATTAATATTAACTATTAAAAAAACTATTTGATTAAATATGTGTAATATATTTACATGGTTAATGTCTAACAATCAATCTCATATATAGTATAATACATTAAATTCGAGTCTTATTTTGTTTTTAGTCAAAAAAAAGACTTATTTTCTTAGATTGTAGTGAAACCTCCCGCACCTACTTTTTAATATTAATTTTTTGAACAAACAAAACTGTAAAATTTTAATTAATTATATCCACTTAATTTTTGTTTTCTTCTTCATCAATTTTTAACTTAGAAAATTATCAAATGAAAAATTAACTTTTTATCAAATAAATTTGTAGAGACATTCAATCATATCGTAACATTTAGATTATAACAATAGCAAAGTGGTGAGATCTAATTTGACATTTGTGCAAAAATAATTTAACATGTCGGGGCATACAAATTGTATTAATTTTTTTTAAAAAAATTGTATCAAATATTTAAAATCTCTTTTATAATTATTAGAAATAATGATATTTGTAGATCATCGTTAAAATACTTATCTATTATTTACATTATTTTCTTAAAATAGTTAAACATGTCCAACAAATAAAATAATCACTAAACCTAACATTGATTAAATATATTACCTTGTTTTCACCCATATTTTAATTCATTTTTATTATTATGAAAAAAATTCTCAAATTTTATATACTACAAATAATTTTAAGTCAAAAAATATACTACTTATACTTTTCTTAATATATTTCGTCAAAACAAAAAGTTTCTTATTAAGGATTTAAGGCATATATATCAATGTAATATGTCCGTCAATTACAATCGTTAGATTATTATATATATATGTTGATTTTTACTATAATTACCTCTAAAATAATATCCATAAATATTCACGATATCTTTAACAATATAAATTTTTTTACATCAAGTACGTGACAATTAAACTCTTTTAATTAGTTTATATATGTGAATTTTATTAAAACATTCTTAAAATAGTATTGAGTGAATTAATTTCTTAAACTCTTTTTAGTTTATTTATTTATTTTAATTTCGCTGCGTTTAGTGCGAAGTTGTTTTGGTTTTCCAGTTTGGTGCAGTATTATTTTAGTTTTCTGTCTTATTGTAGTGTTCGTTTAATTGAGATTTGACATATCAACTTTGATCCAATGTACATTTAGTATTCAATAATTTTGATCATCGTTACATATTTGAAGAAATAAATATTATGGACACTTCAACTTTGTCGTATTTGTATGCTTTGTAACATTTATAGATATTTTGTCATTTCATGCTATTAACCTAGATATTTTGAGTTTATTTGCAAATTCATTATTTTTTTTCAGAAACTTTGAATTATATTTTTTATCCATGTAATTTTTATTAATCTAAATGAATATTATTTTTTAATAAATAAAAAAGAAGATGATCCATTGACTCCAAGAATAACTCTATGATGAGTTACTCCGCGTTCGATAATTCAATATAAAAGATGACTTTTGCTAATCCAACCGTTAAATCAAAATAACATAAAATCAAAAGTTCTTATTGAGTAGATCAACACCACAATTTAAAAAAAAAATTAAACTATTAAATAACTAAATAAATGTATAATAAACTTTTAAAAATATAAGCAAATATCGACAATTAGATCACATAGCTAATAATCGACAGGACGATTTAAGAAATTTATCATTTATTAAGTTATCAACGGAAATAAACAGATTTATTTTTGCAGCTAACGAATATATATATATATATATATATATATATATATATATATATATATATATATATATCAAATTGACCGGTCCTCATGTGATTCATTCCTATTTGTGCGTTTTTTTCTTTTTCTTTTTCTCCTACTATATATTGTAGTGCTAACACAAATATTGAATTTGATGGGTACTATAATGATTGTTTTTGACGAAATAATTACGCCTGACATCAAGCAAAACAATAATAACTCTAAATGTAGATGTGAATGCAATTGTTTCGTTTTACTTTTAGTTTTTTTAATTGTCATTTTTTTAGAAAAAAAAAACTATTTTTATTTGTCATTTTCAATATTTAAAATAGTATTAAACAATGTTTTATTAAAATTGTCCCTGTTATTTATTACATAATGAAATAAATAGGTTGAAATAATAAATAGTTAATAGTAATATTAAAAAAGATTACATTGTTTATGAAAAGTAATAAAATTTACTAATTTTAGTGATTTTTATAAATTATCTTAAAGAATATTCGTACTTCTTATATAAATTTACTTAAACCAATTATTTTAAAGTGTTGGAGTATCATTGTAATCCTTTAATTAAAGTTTATTATAAAAAAAAAAAAGTTGTATCTATAGTGTAGGTTTTTATCTTATCTAGATATTTTTGTGGACTCTCAGTGTCTGGGTTCAATTTTTCCCAGTTGTAAAGATAATTGGATGGTGGAGTTAGAAGTGTGTTTTATGTTTTTTTATAGGATTAATTATTTAAATAGAATATTACAATAAATCCATATTTGCGGAAATTGAAATAAAAAGCTAAACTATGAGTCCATGACTTTGCGAGAAAGAAAAAGAGAGAAACCAATACACGAAGGACTTTATGATGTGATTTGCACATTAATTATATATTTTGTCTGTTTGAATTTTGGAACTACTTCATAAAAAAAAAAAAAAAGATAAAATATGTATGCAAATCAGCAAAAGGGTGATGGACACATTCTACAATTTTTGACAAATAATCACATTGACGGACTTTTGTTCCGAAAAAATCCAACATTCAACCTATGGCCATGAGCAGAATCATATCACACACTGCATATAATGAAGAAATTTATTTAAATAAAAAATATAAGGAAAATTCTTAAATATTCATAAAAAAAATTACGTTATTGATATTTTTAGGTAAAATTAATTTAAAATTTAAATTTATTTAAAAAATAACTAAATATTAAAAAAGGACGTGACATTTAATAATTAAAAATTGAGTATTATATACTCAATAAAACTTTAAGAGTGTTATTCAAAAAACAAGATTTTTAGGTTAGATGCCCTCGTCTAGATGTTTTCTTTTTATTTTTCTTTACTTTTCTATCCAAATAAGATCAGTGATTTAAGACAATTTTTAATTAAACGTCACTCTTTTAATTTTTTTTTCTTTTAATTAAATAAGTGTTTTTCACACATTTATATAGTTTTTTCTCGTCTTGTTGCATTGTTTAATTTTCTTTTTTGTTGTGGTGTTTTTTTATTTAAATTGATAGATTAATTAGTGCACATTCAGATTCAATCAACATTTTGATGTTTTCAACGTTACAGCTCCAAATGAGATATGTATATTTCGGATACTTCGGTTTTGTCATATTGATAGACTTTGTCACAATTGTAGGCATTATGTCATTTTATGCGGTTATTATAGGTATTACAAGTTTGTTCGTAAATTTATTCCTTTTAGTTTTAACAACTTTAAATTATATTATTCAATGTAAGTTTTATCAATTTAAATAAAAAAATATCATTGTTTTATAAATAAATAAATAAATTAATAGTGTTCACGGAAAAATAATACTACGTATGAACTATAAAAAACAAAACATCATCATGGTGTTAGTCTGTTAGACTCTATTAACATGACTTTATAAATTCGGCTTTATTGTAATTTAACAAAAAGACTAGTTCTAACAAGTGCTCTTATTAAAAAAAAAAAATAGAAATTTCATATTAAATAAAATTTGAATTTTCAAAAATTAAATTCACAATTTTTGAATATACTCTTCAGTGAAAAAATTTGTATTTAAATATTTAATAAATGTTTTTAGAATATTTATTAACATTTTCCTTAACAAATTTACTATTTAAAACAATCATGATAGGGTGTTGAGTGCATATATTTTTACGGTTATGTTATTAAACACATAACTACGAAATAATTATTAGATATCATATGGATGCCCATATTTTTGTTTGGATAAATATGTAGGGATATTTTTGTAGAGGTATATTTGATTAATTACTTAAACTACTTTGTTTATCAGTAAAATACAAATTATTAACTATTATTTAATTTTTTTTAAATTGAATTAAGTAGTATAATATTTCATTAACCACATAAAATACTTTATTAATTATTAAAATGTGAGTTATTAATAACTTATTTAACATAATTATAAAATTAGAAAAGAATAGAAATATTTCATTAATCACTTAGTGTAAACTAATTTATTTACAACTATATAATCGTTTAGTATCAATTAAATAAATGCATTTTCTCTTCCTTTTATTTTTATGGAAAAACATATAATTAAAATATATATCTTCGCGATAGTATAATATTCTCTTAATCTCATGATAAATATCATTTTTATTTTTTTTAATGTATCCATATTACCAAATGACAATAAATAAATAAAAATAATAATAATTTTATTATAAATGTAAAATAAATACAATATTATAAAATTGTATATACAATATTAATTAAATAGTACAATTCAAAATATAATAATTAATCTTGTCTTAAAAACTAAAAATAACATTTATTTTGAGATTTTTTTATTTATTAAAGTAACTCTATTTAAGACAAAATGACTATTGTGTGGACAAAATTAAGCAACGTGATTGATCTAAGAATGGTCGATATCTTAAGATAATATTTGCCTGTCAAAATATGACGACCAATAGAAAGTTATGGTTGACAAGGAAAACAACAAGTGTTAGGAATTCTATTATCTTCCATTTTCAACCTTCATTGTTTATTACTAGTATTTCTTACACCTTACACAACAACTGTGAATTCATTTGCTTAGTTTCGGTGTACAGAGAAATTACAACACAAGAACGTGCATAACAAATCTTTAATTTTGTTTCTGCTTAAGATTTGGATTTGAATTTATTGACCAAACAATTAAGGAACGAACATTAGGATGTGACATTATATGATATTAGATTGAATATCCCAATCTAGTTACATTTCCTTTCCTTTTCTTCTATCTGTCTTTGTACACATTTGGTGTCTTTTCTCTCAAAAACATTAAATCGCTTTCAAATTCAAAGGTAGCTAGCTAGCATGCATTTATACTTTTCAAACGGGTACGAGGGGTTTCAATAATTTTTTAAATGGAAAATGTTTGGTGTCCACCCAAACACGTTTTAGACACATTTAGAGAGATAGTTGGGTGATGTGAAAAGAAGAGACATATAAAAATGAAAATTATTTAACTTAAAGAGAGGGGTAAGAGAATATATGTCACTTTTTAATTGTCATTTTAAGATTTTTGGTGATAGATATAAATTAAATTACCCTTTTAGTCTTTTAATTTATTTTCTAGTTTTATTTTGTTTTTCTAATTAATTTTCGTTCTATTTTAGTCCATTGACTTTTAGTTTTAGCTAAAAAAAGTTAACTTTTAATTAAGTTAATATTTTCCTTTAGTTTTAGCTAAAAAAAATTAACTTTTGTTGACGTGATATTTAAGGTATAAGAAATGGAAAAATACTTTTTCCTTATTTTTTATCTCTCTTTTTCTTCTTCAATTTAAGATTAATCTTTTTATTCTTCTTAATCATTCTTCATTTGCAATTTTTCATATCTTAAAATTTCTTGCAATTCTCAAAATCAATCGTTCAAACACCAACATCTCTAATTAGTCACTAAGATCAAAATTCACACTCATTTTTTACCTTATTAAATTCAATTACTTCTTTGTCTCTAGTGCATCATATGTCTCACTTGTTTGTTTCTTCAATAAGAACAACAGAAGTTATGTTAGTCACAAACCAACATAGATTATTAATAGCAACAATACATTTCACTAACAAAATCACAGTCAACAAATAAACAACACTATCCATTAAATCAATGTAATTATTGATTAAATTATTTGTCTTTTCTTATAATAATTTTAACTATTATTATTTTTATTTCACTAATTTATCTTTGTGCAATAAATAATTAAGAATAGTTTTTACAAAATAATAAAAGCATATGAATAAAAATAAAAGGATAAAAAATTCCTGAAAAATAAACTTTTTTTTTGCCGAATCCTAAAAAACTTCAAAAGGAATTGAGGGACTACTAATTTTTTTAATTTATCAGTTGATCAAATAGCTAGTTACTACTATACGGATCTTTTTAGTGAAAGTCAATATTTTTAAGAAGAAAGGATAATTTTCTATTAACTAGATACATAGATACATCTTATAATAAATTTCGCATAGTTAAACTTCAAAAGTGAATATTTTAAAGAGAAATGATAATTTTTTATTAAATAAAATATATTAAATTATGCATTCAATTTTTTAATTTTAAAATTTTGTTTGAATTAGTATCATAAAATATTAAGGTCTAATTGAAACATCACAGCAAATTGACTGTCCAAGCTACTTTGCATGTGGAAAAAATTAAATATATTGATTATTAAGATAAACATTTACTACCTTATTTTTAAGGTTATAAGTGCGGCTAAACTGATGTAGAAAAAATTAAAAAATATAAATTATATAAAATTTGATGATTGTTTTTTTTTTGAATGATTACTACGAGGACGTATTATTACAACATTTGATAAAATTTTAAATGATCAAAAAATTTATTGAAACTAATTGTTGTCAAAATTAAAATAAATGACTAATAGTATAAACATAATATAACTTAAAAGATTACATTAAAATAAAATAAATTTAGAAAACTAAATAAAAATTGAATTAGACTTAAATCACTGTATATATTTTTGCCTCTTATAATATTGAAGTTTGTGCGGTAGAAAAACTTATAACATAATTTTAACAGATTTAAATTATTAAATATTCTTACAATAATATGAAAAGTTAACGACAATCCACACATCAGACATATAATATAATGAAGAACATTACAAAGAGAATATAAAAGGAACTGTAAGCAAACTTTTATACGTGTAAGTGTAAGTATGTTGGCTATGAAAATAAAACGACGAAAAGGTGAAAAAGATGAGAGGGGAGGGCCACATAAAGATAAAATATGATGTGAAAGGAAGAAAAGTAATGAAAAGTTATTTCTTTTCTTTTGTTTTCATTTTTTTGACAAATTTTCTTTTGTTTTCATGAACAGTAAAATTAATAAAAATATGGAATATTGAAAAGTCACCTAACTTCCAAAACGTTGTTTTGGTGGAGACAAGCTTTTTGCTAGAAAAAAGATATGCAACATGGATATTTAAACCTATTTCCAATAATAATGTATAAACAAATTACTCTCGCAATAAATAATCTACTTTACCATTTAACACATATTTAAAAATATTTAAATAAAGTAGTAATACTTTTACTAATAATAGTATATTATTGGTTTATTCCACGTTATTATAAATGTGAAAGGGCATCTATTGAGTTAAGGATAATATACAATAATTAAAAGATATAATTATAAAAATATTAATATTATATTAAAATTTTAAAAATTTATTTATTTTAAAACAACTTTTTACAAATAAATTGTACAAAAAGAATTACAAATAGATCGTTTGAGACAAAACGAATATTGTTTTATGAAAGGATTTTATTTTGCTCCTTATCGGAATGAAATGAGATTTTAAGAAAATTTTGTTCATGATTGATGACTTTGAGTGCTCCCTTTGTTACTTTTTAGTTATTATTTTTAACTTTTATATATATCAAAATAATAATTAATAAATTTTTTTATTAGCATTTATTTTTTTATAGTAGTCTTAATAATTTATTATCTATTACATTTATTTTTTTCTATAATAAATAATTAAAGGTATTATTAACAACTAAATAATATACATTAAATTTAAAAAATTATATGTAAATAGGAATGAGATTTTCGTACAAATACAATAATTAAAAAAAAATAGAGAAAATATATATCATGCTCAAAAGTGTCATTTCTATATATATAGTATGTAACTTATAACTTATTAATTGGTTGTGGACTAAGTATAGTTAATTATATAACAATTGAAAATAAACATGAACAAATCAGTACCCCAAAACCTTAACCAACTAAAGTCGATATAATAATTACTCAAGAGAACGGTAAAATATTGTGGTTGCCCATACTAACCCGAACTAATATCAACATGGCTCTAATCAAACATAGTAACTAAAAAATAAAGCAAATAAAATATACAGCTCCATGATCGCACACTTCTTAAAAATATTAACTTGACATTCTATGATAGTTCAAAAATCCTAAACATGCAAGGGAGTTGCTAGGCCACTATGAAATGGGGGTGTAAAAAGCATTTCACCTTCGCTAGAATCCAATTCAAGAATACAATTTTATATTTTCCACTAGATCTTCTAACAATATATCTTTGTTTTGAAAAATTATTTGGTTCATTGCTTTTTGAATTGTTCAAATGCACTTGATATTCAATAGTAATTTTGAATTGAGATATTTTATCTTTATCCACTTGATATTAAATTAAAAAATTTACAAAATGAGTGATGTGCACTAGATTTGTATAAGCATCCAAATGGGTGAGGTTCATGTTGATATTCTTAATCTTTGATTTTTGTGTTTTCCAAAATTTTATTTGATTTAGAAAAATAAACACAATTAGCATGTCTTTTTTTTAAATTTGTACCCATACAAAAATAATCATATATTAAATAAATTTTATTAAATTAAGTAAAGATAAATGAATCAATATTTATCTTAATTTATTATTATCAATAATAGTAGTTTTATCTTAATGAATCAATATTTATCTTAAAAAATAATAACTTTATCTTTAAAAAAATTTAAATACTTTAACATTTGAATACACAATTTTAATAAAAATTTCTATATACAGATCACTAACAAAAACTCTATTATTAATATATAAGGGCTTAAATTACTTATTTATTTAAATTTATTAATTATGTATGAGGAAACCTTTTTTCTTCTATAAAGTGGAGATGTTTGACCGGTTCGAATGAATGCAAAGACAATGCTATCGACCAACAACAATAGATCAAAGATTATTTGTCGGTCAAAAGTCATCAACACAAAGCCAAAAGCAATTTTTACAAGTCATCACTGGCAAATTGAAAGTAAAATCCTTTTTAGGATGTGAAATAAAGTATCATGACATGATATGTACTCGATGATTATTGATTACTTTGATTAATTTAATTATATATGCAATAAATAGTCCACTGCCTCTTGAGTGTGTTAGATACTACCTCTCACAGTGTTACTTCAGCTCTAAACAAAACATACTCAAAATGTTACTTCAGCTCTAAAAAGAACATACACATCATTGAATGATACCCACTATTTTAAAATAATTGAATAATTTTATTATTTTACAAAAATATATATAAATAAAAAAGATAAAATATTATTTTTATGAAATTATTATTATTAATTATTTGTATATTATTAATATTATAAATACATAATCTCATAAATGCATAGTAAGAAATATTGTATATTAAAAATGATGTAAGTGGTATTAATTAAAAGTTATAATTAGAAAAGAAATGTATTGAAAATGTCAATTATTTTAGGATAATTTTTTTGATAAATAAATCAATTATTTTAAAATTTATTTTTAAATGAATTAATTATTTTGAGACGAATGTAATTATAAAAAAAACTGAAAAAAAACAAGACAAATTCATTGTTTGATAACTCTATTTTATTGTTTTTCTCCTTTTTCATTATTATTATATAAACAAAAACATTATTTTACTTTCATTAAAAAGTTCAGTTAATTTTTAGATTTTATGTAAATCATAAGTCCATTTCTAATGTTTGTTGAGAAGAATAGTAGAGTCAACAAAAAGAAAAATAATACAAAAAATAATTGAGTTATCTGAAATTGATTAATTGAGAAAGATCCATTACAATGACCTAAAAAATATACTTTCCATTAAAATTAGTCACATGAATTTTTTTTTAGGTAGGGAAATGGTAAAAGAACTCACACACAACTGCAATGTTATGTGTTAGAATCCGAGATATAGTATTAAGTTTAACATTCGAGATTTGTCAATTAAGTTAGATCTTACGGATAGTCGCATCTATTTTATTAATTTTTTGTTGTTGATAATTTTAGCTTTGACATAATTAGTGAATTACATTTGGTTTAATTGGTTGTAGATAATTTACAATAATTTTTCAAAGATAACCTATTTCTAGTGAATATATGATAAACTATACAGTAATCATAATCAAATTATATAATCTTTACTATCTTGTTGTAACATTAACAACCACCAATATATAACGTCGTTCCGTAAATTGAAAAAGTGGATTAACGTTTTTAATTTAGGATCATCAGTACAATTCAAGTAAAAAGGAGAATACAATATAACTAAATATTGAAAATTATAGAAGAACTACAAGTTGTAATTACATAAGAAAAACAAAAAAGTAGTGTAGAAAATAGTAGCAGTTGAAATTATTAGACCTATATTTTTGACTTCTTTAAATTTCTTGTAGCGTCTTCATGACACTCAAATTTAATAAACAAATTTAACTACCATACAGTTTAAGCAGAATGGAAATTGACAAATATTTTACTATCATACACTAAAAACATATATAGAATTAAAGATACTTAACTACTACTAGTACCTCTATCCCTAATTATAACTACTCTTTAAGAAAAAAAATATATAAATATAAACACTATTTTAATTTACTATATATATTTATTATTATTTTTCATATATAAACTTAATTAATACTATTAATTTATTTTAAAATATAAAAAGTCGAGTCGAATTTAACACGTTCAAATACAAAAATTATTTTAAAAACTCTGACACAATAAAGACACTACTGACTTTTCTTAATAACAGTGAAAAAATAATAAGTTACTAAAATAAAGTCGATAATGACCTGTTAACAATCAACAAGTTACTAAAAGAAAGTGTAAATGCATCTATAGCTCCATCACTAATCTCCAACGGTGTAAAAAACAACCTGTTTTTGTAACCAGACCAATAAAATGTTGTCGAGCGTGGGAAGAAAGTCAACAACAAAAGATATTTTATATAAAAATAAATAAAAATTGAGTAATGGATCTTCCACTGAGTAAATGTGTTGCATGCATTTATATTTAAAACTAAAGCAATTAGCTATAAAATTATATATTGGAAAAGAATAAAGTAAGCTAGAATAAACTTTTTAGCTATATAAGGTTTAAAAATAATAAAGTAAGCTATAATTTGTAAATCGTAAAAACATAATAGCTAAGCTTAAGCATGTTCAAATAAATGTTTTTTCCACCAAAATTCAAAGAATATGACATTCTCTCCATCTTACGATATTATTTTAATAAAAAATAATATCTCAAATAAATGTGATTTTTAATTTTTAATATAATTTTAATTATTATTTTTTTATACTACTTTTTAACAATTACTGTATACATTATTTTCAAAATATTATTATATTTTGTAATGATAATTGTGAAAAATTCATCAATAGTTAAGATGAATAGTTTAATAAAATTACTTTTCTCTTACGTATAATTATTACATTTTTAATATATATATACAAAAATATTAAATAATACTTAGTATGAGATGAAGAGGTATATTAATTCTTCCGTCTCATAGTGAACATTACTTTAGCAAAAAAAATTATCTCAAAATAAATATCATTTATAATTTTCCATATAACTTTATTTATTATTTTTTCTAGAGTACCCTTTAATTATTATCATATACACAATTTATATAACATTATTATATTTTGTATTAATAATAATAAAAAAACTCATCAATAGTTAAAAAGAATAGTTTGATAAAATGACTTCTTTTTTTTTCTTCTAATTATTGTATTTTTTAAAATGTGTGCAAAAATCTTAAACGACACTTAGTAGTACTTTCTCTATCTTATAGTGGTGTCATTTAAAATTTTTGCATATATATTAAAAAATATAATAATTAAGAGAAAAATATAAGTCATTTTACTAAAACTGCACATGTTAACTGTTAGTAAATTATTTACTATTATCAATAAAAAATACTTATAGTAATGCTTTAAAATTTATGTATAGTAATAATTCAACGGTAGTATAAAAAAAATAATTAAAAAATTATGTGATAATGCAAAATCTGACTTCAAAAGTGCTGGCTAGCGAGTAGTTAGCATGTTTTGGGTCAGGCATATTATTGGTGAAGAATGAAGATTATGCTTTAAATTAATTTAATTTAATTGCAATGCGACGGGGTGAAACGTGTTTGTAAAAAACGATCGAAAGCACATAAAACTATGTCAAAAGAAAAAAACCGATAACAATTCCCAGTCATACATTTATTCTAAATAAAAACACTTAATGGGCATAGGTACAGGGAGCTTTGAACTAACGACGGTTTGTTAATAATTCCAAATTAGTACGCTGAAACATATATTTATTCTGCTGCTATAAAAATTGTTTTTTAGTGAATTAATTTTATAAAATTGATTTTAGTTAAATGTAATTTGAATATAATAATTCATATTTAAATATTTTTACATAAAAATTTAAAAATTAATTTAAAAATAAAAAATTATAAATACTAATTAAAAATAATTATGTTCAATAACATCCAAATACTACTAATCAATTTTAAATTTTTGAAATTTTACAAAAGTGGAACAATAAGATGATACATAGCCGCAAGTACAGTATATTTTTTAATTAATATATAATTATACGATGAATAACTTATACCATATGATACTATTCTATAATGGGATGAGATAGTTGGGAAGAAGAAATAGTATTTGTACATACTTCTTGAATACGTAACAACATCAGAAAAGTTAAATTCCATAGACATTATATTACTATTTGTAGTCCAGGGGAGAACATGGTATTGGGGACAATAGGGAAGAGTGGGAATAAGACAACTTAGATCTATAAAAGTCACATACATACATTCATATTAAAATATATACTAAGAATTTAATTTATATAGATAGTTTGTATAAAAAAATTTATATATATTATAAGTATAAAATAAATTTACAAGGTCAATTAGTCACAAATGTTAAATTATTAATAATATTTGATTTTTTTTCATAACTACTTATAAATCCATCCAAATAATTGATTATAATTTATCGATTGTATAAAACTTTTTACACTAATATTACATACAAATCAAACTCTACTATTAATTAATAATAATTAATGAGTAATGTACGTATTAGAAATACGTACAAATAATAAATTTTAAGCACCGGTAGCAACTAACACATCCATTTGGTCATTTGAAATTAGGATGGTAAAGCAGGTTAACTTGCACCTTAGTTAGTCTGCCAAAAAGTAAAATTGAGTAGGGCATTTTAAGTTGTCAAGTCGAAAGTATTATTCTGCCCTATCACATGGTGAGATTGCAAGTTGACCCGTCAAATTTTTTTTTTCACATTTCAAAAAAACAATTAAGACAACAATCATCAATAAACAACGTTAATGTCAAAACAAAATCACCACTAACATAAAAAATTTCAAAATAAATTCACAACATTAAACAATCTCAAATAAATGTAATAAAGTCTACTTACTATTAAGATCTATTAATAAATAAAAATTTATAAATTTAATAAATGTATTATGACTTACTGTATAGTTTAACTCTGCATTATGAACATGAAAATGTATATCTTGACATCCGTAATTTATTGACAAACTAAAGTTACATGGTTCAGTATTTTCATTCTTGTACATAAAACACATATCCTCGTTAGCTTTTGTAGTATGAAATTCACCACCATAACCCCTAACACTTTACTAATCTGGAATTAAATATAAGCGATAAGAGAAATTAAAAAGATAATGTATCTTATCTTAATTTTAATTAGATAGATCAACTTTTCAACTATCAATTTGACTTATATTTCATTATAAAGGGAGTATTCTTCTAATTGGATTGAGTAAATTAATAGACTGATTTTAGTCTTTAAATTTGGTTGAATTAGTATAAACGAGTACAGACATTATGTTTAAAATAGCAAGCAAAACATGTCAGTGTGACATTTTCAATCTGTTTTACCACCTTATTTGAAATGCACCAATTTGACAAATAAATAATAATTTTGGTTGTCAAAATGTCCTAATTATTTTTAGTCTAATTAATATTTGAATTTATCCAAACTACAAAAATTAATGTACTTGAATTTGTCTTTTATTAGTCAAGACTTCGTATCTATTTTTTCTTAGTTAATTTAGTATTCAATTGTATCTTTCATTAAATAATTTAATTCATAAAATTACTGACAAAAAATATATTTAAAAATATTTTTATAATTTTGATACATTTAAATATTATAAATATATTATAGTCACATATATAAATATCAAAATAATTGTGTATGAGTTAAAAAACAATACTTTAAACATGTGGTGTGAAGAAATTAGAGTAAAAAAAAAAAAAAGGAAGTGAAGTAGAATTGAGAGTGGTTATAGAAAAGGATGCAGAATTTGATTTTGGTTGTACGTAGAAAATGGTAAAGGATTAAGAAGAAAAAGATAAAAAGCAAGGGATTAAAAATGGTAAAGAGAATATTGGAAGCTTTATTAATTTATCGTGTAGAGTGTTGGAAGCAACAAGTGTGGGAATCAAATCCTGGTGTGTCAGTCAGATAATAATAATATTGGCTTTGTGCATTACTCTGTCTCTTGCTAGCTGCACTTGCAGTCTTTGTGTTGTTCTTATGCTTTCTTTGTGTTTTAATATATTAACTAAAGTAACTCTCACGGTAAGATTCTACTCCATCATTTCATTCTATGTTTTCTTTCTCCTAACTCTTACTTTTTTTACATTCAACTCGCTAAACTGTTTTTCAAATTTATTGAACTCATTTTTATAATTGCGCTGCATTTTTACGGTAAAAAGTATTTTTACCATAATTTTTACCGCTTAATATATCATTATCATTCATTGATATAATTCTAGATATGATTATAATAAAAGTTAAATATTTTTAATAATTTAATAATTATAATTGATCGATAGTATAAAAATATTATAGATTAATATTGTATATAAATCAAAAAAATTATGTAAATATATCCAAACATACATTATTTTATATTTAATTTACCTTTAACTAAAATCTATTAATTCAAAATAAAATTTTGTCCCAGAAGAAGAAGCAACTTAATTGATTGATGTTTATTTATTTTAAGAAGAAGCAACTTAATTGATGTTTATTTAAGTTTTCTAAAAGCTATTCAAAGTTGGCACCTAGCTAATACTAGTACTACACTTTCACAATCACACCTACATTTCACATGAGTTGGTGAGCTAAAATATATGAAATAAATTTTAATATCCAAAATTCAAAACCATTAATTAATGTTATTCAATTCTTTATTTTTGTTTGATATATGTAATTGTAGTATGATTAAGAAACGTATAATGGAGGGAGGTTATGTTAAAGGTTGGTATGTGTATGGTTGTATTAGCAAAAGCCTCGAATATCACGCAAACAATATTCTCAAACACTCACACACACAGCTATTGGTTTTGGGATGTGGATGGTAAGGGTGAGGGCCGGTGGTGCAGACAAGCATGTGTTGTGTTGTGTTGTGTTGTGTTGTGCACTACTAGAGAGAGAAATGTGGTTAAGAATAAAAGGTTTTATATTGGTGATTAAATTCTTGGATTTAACACAAGTATACACACATGTTATGTTATGCTTAATGTATTTGTATGTACCCTGCCCTGCCCAATAAGGCACAACCCTTTTCCATTCTTTTGCTCCCCTTTTGAGGAGATACCAAATTGGTTAGGTTACATTATTATGCCTTCTATCTTTCTCCCTCCCTCCTCTCTTTTCTCTCACAACAAAAAGATGTATTTTATTGATATAGGTAATATTAATCAATTTTTATAAATTTTTTTTTTTTATCAATTGTACATTATCACATTTCCAGTGCTTTAAGATGCCACTCATTCTGATGTGAATTTTGATTATTCATTTATCTATTTGTCTAGAAGTATCTTTAGAGTTATTTATTGAACATTTCTCTATTCATTTATCTATTTGTCTAGAAGTATCTTTAGAATTATTTATTGAACATTTCTCGTGCACCGATAACTAATCAGCCTTGAGTGTCACATGCCTAACAAATTATGTATGTTTATCCCCAACCAACATTGTACTGGGATAGATTTTCTATAATATTATAACGTCCCATATTGCTTTAAGGATTTTCGATTGTCGCTACAAATCAACATGAGTTTTGTCCTCACTCCCATGTTTTATGGGAAATACCTAGAAGGACATCAATCCCACAAGTGCTTTAAGTCAAACACGTTTAACCATGAAGTTCTTATGCTACTGGCGATTAATTGAAACGAATATGCATTTTGTTGATAGTATCAACCAATTCTTATAAGTCTTCTATAACTATATAGAGTCTCATACTTGAACGACCTCAAGATCCATCTCATTCCAATGTGAATTTAGTTCATTCATATGTCATTTTCTTAGAAACATAGTTGAAGTTTCTCATTGAACATATCTTGTGTACCAACGGTCTTTGATCCCAACCCTATTCATCCTTTGGTGTCTTTGTAGTCACCTTTTGATTGCATTAATTTATCTACCTTTTGCAAATGGAATAATTTATCGTTTTAGTAAAGGCTACTAAAAAAAATTGAGTCAATTAACTCCTCTAAGGTGGCATTGATATGACATATACATAGAGTGATTCATATGTCCTTTTAATATGTCACCTCTCTCTCTCAATATATACATATATATAATGGTAGATAAATAATAATAAGTTGATAATGAGCCCGAAATATGGGATTATAAATTTGAATTAGGAGAGCCACATCTCATACAAGGTTATAGAGAGTTGTCGAATTCATTGAAAATTTACAAAATAATTGGTGTATAACTTGTCAATTGTGAAATTTTAAACTTAAACCAAGTCACATTGAATATGAGGGAAATGTCTAACTATATCTCTCAACCACAATTACTATATTATTATTATTATTATTATTATTATTATTATTATTATTAGTGTGAAGACGTGCACCTTTTTTTTATTAAAATAATAGAAGAAAAATATTGTAAATTATAAAAATCGTTGAAAAATGAAGGGCAAAATTGTTAAGAAAAATGTTATACCAAAATTTTGTATCCTTTTATAGATAAATGTAAATGTTTCAAAGTTAAGCTATCTAAAAATTAAAAAGATAATAAGATAAAAATGTATATAAAATAGTTTAAAAGAATGATGAAGAAAAAGTTAAAAGACAGGTATGTCTGTTTTTTGTGATAAATATATCAGAAGTAATAAAATAATTTGAATGAAGTATAAAATTGAAAGGAAAAAAAGTTATATAAAAATTTGTATTCTTTTATATATATAAATAAAAGTATATATTGTAGAGAGAGAAATAAGTAGAATAAGATAATAAAAAATAAGAGAATTGTAGAAAAATAACAATTAATTTCATAAAAAAAGTAATCAATTTATTACAATGATATAATAAGTAACCTTAAAACAACACCTCAAAATAAACATATTTAACTTCTCTAAAATAAAATGTTACTAAAGTGAATAAATAAATAGTTAATATTGTGATTGTCTATATTTAATTATGCATATATATATATATATATAATTATAATATCAATCATTAATTTATTTATGAACAATTAATATGATCACGAAGATTAACATAATCTATAAGCCATAAGGAACCTAATTTATACAAGTTCCATACAGCTAATGGAATCATGAACAATAAAGTTCTAACTATTAAGAAGCTTCAAGCCGACGCAAGACATTGCGGTATTTTTAAGGCTGAATTTGAGCCACAACTTTTGATTAAGTTAAAATATGCTCAAACAATCTCATAAAAACACTCTCGAGTTAGAGTGTACCACTTTAATCATAAATCATGTTATGCATAATTTAGTATGCATATTATTATGTTATTAAAAAAATTAAATTTACAAAACCTATCACAAAGCCTTAACTATTTTGAAGGCTTGCTACCACAATACTACCTGTTTTGTAATTGATTGTTATGTATTTATAATGAAATTATAATTTTTTTTACACATATATTCAATTCATTATCACTATATAAATAGTCATTTTGTTAATTATGTTAGTTACTAATTAAAACATATCAATAAATATATCTACGTTATAAAAATATGATTAATGTACATATTAAAAAATGTACACTAATTAATAGTCTATATAAGTTAAATCCTTTATTATTTTATGGATTATAAGTTTGATTTTGAAAATACTTACAAATTTGAGAATGACTGTATACACATAAACCAACAAATATAAAGAAAACCACGTTATCAAGTTCTCTTCAAAACAATTGCAGAGGTATGAGTAATCTTAATTAATAATATCCCGTAACTACCCTTTAATTCAATTGGTAGTCATAAGAATATCAATATGCATGTATCTATGTTTAAATTCGGGATTCTTTATTTATCTATGCTTAAGATGTAAATTTAACCATTAAGCTATTTAAATAAAAATCTTAACTTATAATTGGCCAAGTACCGATTTGCATGCATCCATGCATTAGTTAATTATGAATGCAACATTTAACAAAATTTCAAGCCTACAAATGAAATTGATCAATCAATTTAATTTTGCTTGTCTTTACTTTTGTATCTTTATGAATTGCTTTAGTCCTAAATTTCAACCACACATTTAATATTACAAAAATAATTTGACACTTTTGTATGATCATATAGTATAGTATTTATGAGTAAAGATTCTCTTTCATTTTTGAAATTGATAAGCGTTCTCATTATATTTTTAGAAGAACGAAAATTAAAATAAAGTCTATGAATGAATGCTTCGTTAATTAAAATGGTTTTTGATATTAAATGTCATCTACAAAACTGTTAGTTTCAATGACATGTATTAATAGTCGACACATCAAATGTCATATGAGTCAATATTGTTTATAAAATTTGAACCCACTAACATAAGAAATAAAATGACATAAAATCTAATGTTTTTTGTCTTCTAAAATAGAAGAAACATTAAATTTCATTCTTCCATTTTCGATCTAAAATTAATCTTCATAGCAAAGAAGTTGAGCAATATCATTAACACCAACATCTGGTCCCAAACTTGAGAAACAAAAACTCAAACAAAAACGTTTTTAACCTTCATCAAGAAAACAAAAAAGCTTCTTTCGTTTTTAACTGTTGTTTTTGAAACCATGTAGTTTTTTAGATGATATTTAATGTGAATAACTATTTTAATTAATGGAGTATTGAATAAAATATTTGAATGCATATGAATGAATGAAACTAATGGGTAAATTTGTAAAACTTTGAAGGACGCGCCATTATATTAAAGTTGAGTCTAGTCAATTGTAGTGTACAGAGTTAATAACAAGAAATGAAATTTGTTCGTTTTGAATTTTGATTTTGATGTGCCTAAAAGAGAAGTGGGGGTGCATAGCATAGTTTCAATCCAAATCCATCAAGGAAAGAGGTAGCAGCAAAGTACCATAAGCATATGCTATCTGTCAAACCTCGCAGGTGGAGGGGCCAATTTTGGCATTGAGCATTGTTTGCCAATTGCAAGTCCCATCTCACATTTCATGCTTTCAACTCTTGGATACTGCTCAACTCATTTATAATGTTATAACCCCAAATATTGCTTCTGCTAATCATTTCCATTCATTCTAATCTTATAAAATGCACTCATATGCTATATGGTATATGGTATGTAGTCGCATGTATGTCAATTTAGATGCTTTTGATTTTAAGGTCAAATTTTATTTTTATTTAAATAAAATTCTAATTTTAAAATTTGAATTGTCCGATCTGAATTAAACGATCGAGATGGTGCTCATAAGGTTGTGGCCATATACAATCCATTTTCAATTAATTGTTTTATGTGTTTTAGAATTTAGATCAAATTTTGAAAATTGTTAAAACTTTGACGAGTGAGATTGGTGTTTATTTGACAAAAATACGATAAAATAAATTTAAAATAAATCGTGAGACAACCATATATGTTTTTATTGTTTTTTTGTGTAAATCCGTATTGATTGATTCATTGTCTCGATCATGTTAAGAGTAATATGTTTTTACTTTAGAAGGAATGTCATCGATCGTTTATTGTTATAGTTTCAAACTATTTTTAAATATTGATTTACTTTAAACCATACAAGAGACTTCTAAACCTAAGTTTTTTGTAATCCTCTAGTTTTTAAGGTAAATGGACTAAATTAATCCGATGTTCGATCAAGAGATAAATAAAATCTGATCAATAATTATTTCAATCACGACTCGAATTCGAATCCTTCCAAATAATTTATTATTAACTTAAATTAATAATTACTTACATCCAATATTAAAACTTCTCTACTTTAGAAGTCATCAATAACCAATCATTGTATTGTATTTATTCTTTTATAAAAAAAAAAATGAATGTAAATGTGGGAGACAGCTGTATTTATTAAAATAAAATAAAAATATAATATAATATAATAAAGAGTTGTCAAATACGCAATTACAATGAATTAGATTGATTGATTTAGATTTCACATACACATAATTACATATTTATATTACATAAAATAACATTACAAATTAATAAATCAATAATATATAATATACTTAAAATTAACGATACAAAGTAATAACTATCAATTATTTTAGAACATATGAAATAATAATAAAGGATACATTAAACTAATTAATATTATTAAAAAATATCACAAATAATAAAATACTACAATATCTCATATTAAATATGATCTAAACAGATTTTACAAAAGAATGTTCAAACAGTTTTGTTTGGTTTTTATATCATTTTGTGGTTGTTTATTTTTGTACCAATTTGGATGTGAACACTCTAACATAAGTAAAAAAAAAGATCACAAACTAACAAGAAAGGACAAACTACTTCTCTTATTTATTTTGTTAAAAACTAGGACTTTTATAACCAAGAATATATGAAAAATGTTCTCAGCTTCTTATATATTATCTTATCTACCAAAATTTGAGTTTTTGAAGCCATACCATCATAAAGTATACATAAAATGATTATCACTGGTCAAATCTAAGTTGACTTATTTGTATTTTCCTTGCTCACTTTTAGAATTTATATTTAGGATCTTGCTAACAATTTAATATTAAAGACGCATGTTATATATCCCCTTCTTGGTTCATAACATTGGAACTAACTATTTATAATCCAAGATCAAGCTTAAAATCCATACCAGAACCACAGCCCAACTTTATCATTAGAACGTACCAGCCCAGAAAGTCAAGAAAGCTGAATTGATCTTCCTCGTGTGCATGAGGCCAATCAAGACACAAGTGTTGGCGTCTTAAAAGCTGACAAAAAAGCCCAACCCATTTTACCTGACTATTATTTTACTATGGATCGATGTAAAACTTTTTATTCTTTGACAACAGTGGTATACATCTTCTTCTCTCACCCCCAATATTCTCAAAAGTTCTTAAATATATGATTGGTCAATCTAGATATGTAAAAATGGTCAATCCATACACAATTTGAAAGCTTTTGAGAACATTAGAGAGTGAAAGAAGAAACCACCTACATTATGGAGTATGTCAATTCCATGTAACATAAATGAAAGGGAGAGAAAATAAGCTTTCAAAAATGAAAGGGGGCCTTTCTTCTAATTTTTAGTTTGATTTCGTTCTTCTAAATTTTTTTAAAAACTAGTTTAAACTTATATAATTTTTTTAAAACATCTTTCATATAAAGTATAAGTAATTATCTATTTGATATCATAAAAATATTTTTATTGAGAGAACAATACAATTTTAATACTAAAAAATTACTAATATTTTTAAAATAATCATATATATTTCTTAATTTCAATTTTAAAAATTATGTAATCAGATTTGGTAAAAAAAAAGTGTTTGTTTAAGGAAAAAGTCGAACAATAATTCTCATTCTTCCACCTCAATAAATATATGAAAATTTTATAATGTATAATTTAAATTATCAAAATGTATTCATAGTCTCGCATCCCCATAATCCCTTCAGAAACACCTTTAAATACTTCCGGACCAAAAAAAAAACTCTTCTGTTAGCATGTTTTCTTTTCATGTCCAGCGAGTATCCAGTGTTTCCAATACTTGAACTCGTGGAATTTTATTGAGCCCAAGCTAACTCAACAAGTCAACATGAATGCTTGAGTTTTTTTTTTCTTTCAGTTTATGGGGGAGTCTATGGGTTAGAAGAAAATAATGAGAGAAAATAAAAAATATTAATGGATATATAGTATTGATAGAAAATCAGAATGATTGTAGGTATTTGGACAAGCTAGCTTGTTTTACACCCAAGTCATTTCTTCACAGCAACGCAAAGGGCCATAACTAAAACAATAACATAATAACATCCTTTGACATCAACAAAAATAACATGAACCTCATTCACTTCACAGTTCCCATTTTGTTCTACTCCCTTGACCAAAATTAAGATGCAGATCCCAAAAACACTTAATGCTCATTTTCGTCTATTGTTTTCACTCATCTCTCTTCTTTTTTCACCATCCTCCATTCAAGTTCAAGGTATATACATGCAAGGATATACGTGCTTAGTGTTTAGCGTTCATCTTCTCTAATACTCCCTTAATTTATTTCCATTTTTCAGGTTTCCAGCCATTGTCATCACCAAGCTCTGGTGATCATCAAGATGCATCAACCCCATCAGTTCACGAATTCCAACCTCCTCTTATGCCACCAGCACTTCCTCCAGTGGCTGCAGATGGTAGTCACAATGGTGGGTTAATATCCGGCGAGTCCGCTTCGCCGTCACCAATATTGATGAAGGAGTGGCACAATGGATCTCCTGAAGCTTCGGTGCCTGTGTCAGGAAATGGAGTGGGAGGTGATGGAGATGGGAGTGCCGGAGAGATTGCACTCAATGATCCGGCAACGGTTGATGGCAGAGTGAGGTGGTGCACGGTGAGGGACGAAGTGGAAGAATGTCAGTCCTTTATAAGTGTCATTAACGAATTATTGGGATACACATGGAAATGGTAAGCTCTATTATAATGGTGTTTTTCTATTAAAGTGTATAATAACAAATAGAAAATAAAAACATGTATAATTAACGGGTAAAAAATGAACTTAAAAAGGATATACATATTCATGGTCACAAGTCACAGCTATGGTTAATCTTTATCTCTTAATAGGAAACTTGAAATTTTTGGTACTCTCAATTCTCAAATCCCTTTTAAGTTTCTTCTAGCAGCTAATTCAAGCAATTGAAAATGCAACAACATTTCAGTGATTCAATAACATGATTCTCAAACTTTTTATGTCATTAGCATCCAAAGAGAGAAAGTCCAAGATTGTCTAGAGTCAATCAAGAAAGGAGAAGCAGATTTAGTGAACTTAGAAGCAGGTCTTGCTTATATTGCATTCATAAACTATTCAATGAAAGCCATAGCCAATGAGATCTATTGTGATCATTCCAAAATCTATGAAGCTGTTGCAGTTGTAAACAGAAGGGTATGTGAGAACAATGAAAAGATCAGTTTAATGGATTTCAAAGGCCACAAATCTTGCCATGGTGGTTACTCCACAGCAGCAGGGTGGAACTACCCCATCAACCACATTAAAAATTTATTGAATGATGAAAAACTGAATGACAGAGAAATTGGAACTAGTTTCTTCTCAAGACTTTGTGCACCATCAGAGGTTGAAGGTTTTGATACATGTAATGTATGTGGCGAAGAGAATGAAACCTGCAATGAAATAGGTTTGTACTCTGGTCACTCAGGAGCTTTTAGGTGCCTAGTAGAGGAATTGGGAGATATTGCTTTTGTTAAGGGTGATACTGCCTTGTTCTATTCTATGGAGGGTCCTCATAACCAATCATGGTCAACAAAGTCTGTTAGAGACTTCATGTAAGTATCTTTTGCCTCGGGAAATTTCATGTGATGCATAAATTAGGTGTGTTTCCTCAACTAATATTAATCCATTGAATGATTGTAGGTATCTTTGTCCTCAAGGTGGTTGCAGAGAAATCAACGGTTATCCTAGAGATTGTTCGTAAGTCCAAAATCATTATTTCACATGTTTGTGTGTTTGTTATAGGTGTAAGAAATTTCTTTGTTGGTTCATAAAAAGAAAACATATGTCTTTGTAGGAAAGACATAAGAAACTAAACCTCATATCAAATACTCTATCACAAAGAAAATGGGAAGGAAAAAAAAGGTTGTCTTGTTGACATGAATTGACTGTAATTTCTTTTTGATAGAACGTTATTGTGGAACCATTTTGAGTTTAATGCATGTTTTTAATTGGAACATACTGATACTGTTGATGTTTATCCTATTCTCATTTTTAGTGACTAAAGTTGCTTGCTTCGCCCTGAATCTTCAGGTTCGGAACTGTTCCTGCAAATGTGATAATGGCACATAACTCAATGCCTAACAAGAAGAGAATGCATGTTTTAGAAACATTGACGAATACTAGTTTGGTAGATGAACTTTACGCCCCAATCGATATTCGGAGCAACCTATTTAGTCCAAGGTAAAATAGGATATCTGAGCATAGGAATATCTTTTGCTTGACTTATTTTGTGCTCTATAGCAGTTTTTAATGTTTGGCATGTGGTAACATATGATTCAAAATTAACTTAAATGTAAAAATTCAAAAGTTCCTGTATGTGTGAAGATCTGGATGGGAAATGTAATCAGCGCAATGGAACTCAGAAGTATGTCTCACAAATTCAATCCTTTATTGCAGTACCCAAGGACTAGACATGATTAAAAATGTCACAAGGTTATATCTGGGGAAATCAGCTTCAATCTCACAGATCATACAAAAATTAAATGACCCAGAAGCCAAAGTCACCTCACATACAACAGATAATGTTCCAGGTTAACTTTAATTTCATCATTTAGTTAGGGTTATAAATTTATGATAGGCTAAATCATAGTTCTATTGCTGTACTAACTTCATTCACACATGCCATAACAGATGAATCTTCTTCATCTTCACATGTTTGTTGCTCACAATTGATGGCTACGCTCTCAACCCTGATGCTACCATTGGTACTTGGAATATTTGCTCCAAAATAGAAACTTGGTTGTTTTCTACTCAGTGGTTCACTTTCATATGCAATGGAAGTTGACATCAATTACTAGTTTATCTGGTGTGCAGTATTGGCAAAAACCTAACATGACGAGCTAATGACAAAAACAATAGTTTGGTTGGTTGGATTCAAACCCTTGATATTAGCATGAAGAAAATGTACCAAGTTTCGATGAAAAATGTTTTTTTATATAAGTTTCTCACCTTGAGAGGCTCAAATGAGTGCAAAGAAGTGGTGTGAAAAAAAAACTACATTACATGAAAGTCCATAGTGGACTATATACTCAGAAGTCAGAATCAACCTATATCAGTTTTTATAGTTTAGTCACCCTATTAGAAAACCACTTCGTTAATTTGAATCAGCTTCCATTATTAATTATTTATCAAAGATGAGAAAGTTTTCCTGATCAATGATTTCTTAGCATGACATGACTATATTTGTGCATATTTAAATTTAGGAAGCCAAACCTGAATAACAAGCTATACACAATCGCCAAAATGCCTTTGAGAAGAGACGAGCATTCTGCAACTTCCGCCATTAATTCCATACTCCAGGAAACTTTCTTGGTAGATAATCTCTCCAATTATTTAAGGTTGAAATAAGCATGCTGAAAAACACAAACCAATCTAAAAAGTATAAGAAAATTGAGACATAATGCACTTTTTTATTTACTTAATTATAGACAACAGAACCTTTGCTTATATGTTGGGAGCTAACAAAGACCACAGACGTAGATACATAGTATCACCGAAAATTTATATAATTAAATAAAAGTAAACTAGGGCAATTGACACTGAAATTTTAAATGTACTTTAATTAAGCCAGCAGAATATCATAGTCTCACAACTTGTACTTTCAAAAACCCATTCAGTCTCTAGAGGAACTTTTTCAAAAAATAAAATTATGAAATTTAATGAGACACTTATAACAGTTTAAGATATCTCAGACCTATGCATTGGAATGGGCTGTTACAAATTGCAATACTTAATCAATTTTCTCCACGTGTGCAATTTTGAAATGAATTAAAGTATATATGCTTGTGTTGCTGTTATGTCCCTGACAATGGGAATTGCAAGTGGGAAGATTTTAACATAATTGTGTACCTTCCGAGAGCCATTTATGTCTTCTTTAACATAAAGAAGATTGGGCGCTAATGCAATTCTTCAAGCAATAAGGAACTACTTCAATATAAATTAGTAAAAGAAATATTGAGCCAAATCATCAATAATTTCAACAGGAACAAGAGCCAAATCCCCAATAACCACTTACCGTTACCATCCATGTAAAGACATATTGACCAACGAAACTAGTAAAAGAAAACCCGTTTATCATTCCTCCATTCACCTACATTTGGAATACATATCCACAAGGACTGTGCTAACATATTCATTTCCATCAATATCTGCATTTCAGAACATGAGTGTGATCTTGCTTCCAAAAGTCAATGTCAAAGAGGCTAGAACAAGACCTCAACACTGATAATTATATACATAATAATGGAACCAAAGCCTTCAACAAGCATCTGATGGAAAGTCTTGGGGTCCTGATTCAAGTAATCACAATCATGAAATCCAGACAACCAAGAATTCCACGAAACAAGGTCTGATTCTATCACACCGCAAATATATGAGCACCGTCATGCACGCAACCATGTTTCATGTACAGCTATCAGATTCAAACCTATATTTAAAAATACAAGCACGGATATTTTTTTCATAATGAAAGTCTCCCAATTAAGACGCAGCACTGACAACACTTGCAAAAGTAAATTGGTTTGATTCAACGCCGGTATGTCCCATCAAGTAAAACACTTAAGCTATTTTTCTGTTTTTCCCTAGTTGATCGAGGCAACCAATCATTTCATCCCACAGAACAATTGAATACCTTCCCAGCCATTTCCTTGAGCCGCAAAACATAGTTCAAGAGACAAAATCTTGTTCAGGCATTTCATCAAGCACCTGGCGTGCATAAATGGGGTTGCTACATTTGGCATAATAGTTTATCAGACAAGCCCAAAAATGTGAATCTGAGTCAACCCCATTATTTAACTGGTGTCCATGAATGACCATTCCATCGTTGTGAAAGCAACCAACAACGAAGAATATTGTTTGAGCAACCTATGATTGATATTCGCATTCATAATCGCAGGTTCATCCTCAATACATATTCTCCCTTTGAGGCACTTTGAACCACCATGGACTCTTATCGGTATCTTGCATGAGGTTCCGTGAGTTGAACTGATTGTTGGGTGGCACGATTTCCTGAGTTCAAAAGGTCTATGATATCGGGGAATTGAAGCCACGAGAATAGAGTCTCTGTTAAATATTAAATGGAGTAAAAAGTATTTTTCATTTGCTTGTTACAATTTAAAAAAAGAAATATAGAATCAGAAAATTAGAAAAAAGATTATCCTTATTTACACTTTTACCCTCACGTTCAATAAAAAATAAGTAAGTAGTGTTTCTATTTTTATTGTGTGTAGATGAGTACGCTTGATTGCACTCTTATAACAGTTTCTTTTGAACAATTTTTCTTCAAAATTATTTTTGATAACTAATTATTTTTTTTAAATATTTTTATTACAGTAGATAAATATAAAACAGTTTCTACATTTTAAAAAATATCTCTAATAAATAACTTCTAAATTATAGAATACTGAATTATTTTTTTTATAATTTATAACAAATGAATATTTAATCTATGAACTTAAATTTTCTCACTTACTTGATCTTCAAACTATTAAAATCAACTAAAAAACTCTAAATTATTGTATCAATCCACTGTATTAATCCTTATGTTAATTTAATAATCTTTCTTCTTAGTGTAAACAACTTTTAAATTTTATTATCCTCCTCTTATCATTCATATATACATCTTCTTCCTCCACTTTTTATGTCAATTACCATTACGAAAACTGCATATAAATTGTTCTTGGAGTTCATTGTTTTCGTCGTTTTTTGTTTTTGTTTTCTTCAATTCCTCTATTTTAGAATTTCTTTAAAGATTTTAGATAAATAATTTTATTTTTGTCTTCTCCATTATTTCTATTTCCTTCTTTGTTGTATCCGAATAATTTCTTATCCTCTATTTTGTAATAATTTATTTATTTTAATGAGTTTGTGTACCTATTTGCTCCTTTTTTTATACCCTTTGATATGTTAATATATTAATTTTAATGGGTTCGTGATAATCGTTTTTTAATCTTTTTAGGGTTTGTGGTCAGTTTTTATTCTACCAAGGTCTATGCTTGTTTGTTTTGTTTTTTTTAATCCTGGTGGTCCATTAATATGCTATTGTATTGGCTTTTTTTGTAATGTTTATTATGGCTCCTCTACTTGTAATCTGTTTCACACATTCACATGACAAATTTCCCCCCACATGATCCACTTATGACCAGTTTATTAATGAGTTAGTTTATTTATGGCCAATGCTTATTCGTTAATACTATATAGTACATATTTTATATCAGATCGTTGAAAATAGTGAAGAAAATATTGCATTCGACATTTATGAATCAAACATAAGACCATTTATATAGACATTCTTTTCATGCTAAAAGTGATGTTAATACAAGTGATAAAAAAAATTATCGTATTAATCGGAAGAAATTAGAGACTTTATTAGTTCATTTGTTAAAAATAATGAACCAGTAAGGATAATATACAATTCATATTCTTTAAGAGACTAAGTTTGCAATCTCAAAATTATAAACAATTATCCAAACTAAACTAAAATACAATTTGATTTTAGTATCTGTGAATTACATAAAGATTAAAATAAATATTTAATACATATTATAGAAAATTGACTTTAATATCAAGAAACTTTGCAAGGATTGAAATAAACAACAAAAACAAAATACAGTATATTTAAAAGATAAAAAATTTAGTATATTTTGAGAGATCAAATGCATATTTTTATTTTTGAAATTTATTTATAATTTGAGTAAATTATTGTCTTAGTCTCTTAAAATATATGATATTATTATTTGGGTATCTAACTTAATAAAATATTTAAATTAGTATTGGAAGTATTTAAATATCAATTAGTTAACAATTGATTATATTTTTTAATTATTGTATCATAGTATTTTGGAGTATTGAGTTTGACTAGTGTGAGTGTGTAGTAAGAACTAAGAATAATGCATTTCACAATGTATAGTGATCAACGACACATCATCGTAACTTTACCACACAGCCACACATCAAAACACCAATCTCTTCTCTTCAAAATTCCCAATCACCACTTTCACATGCAATCAACAACAAATGCACATTCAATTTCCAACTTTTTGACACCCTCTTCTCTCTCCTCCCACCATGTCGGCGAACGTGACTGCACCTCCGTTACTCCTCTTCGTACGCTCCTCAGCGGCGCCGTCGAGCAAAAAGAAGAAGAAGAATCATCATCAGCAACGAGCACTGGGAAATTTCGGTCACTTTGGTCAAGTGGTTCGCAAGGATATGGAGTTTCTCAAGAGAGGATTTAACAATGGTGTCTCGTGGGCCAATGATGCCTTTCGCGTTCCTCGTATTGCAAAGAAAATTGATGACCTTGTTTGGCTTCGTAATCTTGAAGACCCTCTTGCTACTTCCTTTTCTACCCCTTCTTGGCCTGAGCCTTGGTACCCAGGTAGAATAAAAATTGTTTTTTTATTTTGCTTATTGGGTGTGCTTATACGTCATTAATTTGGTGTGAGAGTGGGTTTGGTGAAATGGGTATTGAGTATTTTTGTGGTAGATGCTAATGGGTAACGTGTGATTGGCTTGAAATGTTGGAGGGTTGTTTTTTAACTTGCCCAATTCTCTCTCTGTGTGTGCTCTGTGAGATGGGTATTGTATATTGTTGTATTTAGCGTATGTTTGAATTCACTTATTTGAGCTTATTTAGTCTTATTATTAGTGGTATAAGCACATGCCAGACCATTTGGAAAAGCTTATGAAACAACTAATGACATTCCATAAGCTGGTTCAGTTTGTTTTCATAAACTCTTTTGGATAACTCATAGGAAAACAGTTTAAAACTTTATTATTAACTTATACATGAGCTTTTGTATGATAAGACGTTTAATTAAATTGTTTAACCAAACAAGATGTATTGCTTCCCACTTAAGAGTGTTATTGGGTCTGTTTGGTTGGTTGATGTTGAGAACGAGACTACTTGCGTTGGAAATTCTGGACTAAGACGGTGCAGTGTGCTGCTAGTTACATGGCTAAAACATGGGGGAGAATGTTATGCATATTCTAGGTTACTTTGTGGGGGTTAATGATGGGGATTCCTATGTGGATGTGATGCTATTGTGTGAATCAATCTCATGTTTTTTTTTTCTTGCTTTTGTAAATTAATTTGAACCCGTTCTGCTGGCTGTCCTTACATTTTATTGGAAAACATCAAGTTTCACTATTATATGGGTGTTGCTTTGTTGTCTTTAATTAGAAGATCACACATATATTTTTGAACTTTTGGAAAATGAACTGGATTTGAAAGGGAAGAGCTAATTCTTAAATATTCAGTCAACCTAAATCAAATTACTTTTGTAGATGTCTTCTTTGAGATTATGGGGTTTCCCATTGCATTCTTGTAAATTAAGATAATACAAATATTACGTATTGAACTGCATCATAGCACCACAATCAAAGATATGGTTTACCTATTTCTTCTTTGTCTTCCAGGACTGTCTGGAGTGGATCTGCTTATGTATGATCTTAAAGCCTTGGAAGCATATGCTAGTTACTTCTATCATTTGTCTAAGATTTGGTCAAAGCCACTGCCTGAAGCTTATGATCCCCAGGATGTTGCTCACTATTTCAGTGCTAGGCCCCATGTCGTGGCCCTTCGTCTTATTGAGGTAGTTGGATTGACAATTTGAATAAAAGTCTTCCCTTTTCCTTCATAAATAATTAGGTTAAGTTGTGGAATTTCCCCTTTTAATATCTCAAAATATTACTTTTATTAACTTTTTCTTTTAGCTTGAGTCACAGCACTTCTATTCTATGTCACCTACTTATTATAAAATAATTTTTGTCCTGTAATTCATTTTACGTATCAGTAAAAGGTAATTCGTTTCTGCAGATAAAATGGTATATAATTATATATAGGGACAAAAAGCTCAGGAAAGATTTTAGGACAAAAGTCCTGTCATGTATTAGGTCCACAAATAGACATCTGCTTCTAAATCTTTCTTGATGGTTTGACCTAGTTTCCCTTGGTCTCTGCCTATCTCTAACTATTCAACTATCCTCCATTTGGTATACTATTCTAACCGATGCTGCTACATGTCTTCTCCATGTATGCCTAAACTACCTTAAACGAGATTCTATCATCTTCCCTACTATGGAGGCCACTCTAACTCTCTCTCTAATGGTTGTATTTCTAATTGTTTTTCTTTGTTGTACTCACACATCCATCATAACATTCTCATCTTTGCAAGACTGCAACACACATTTATTTTCTTATTGCCCTTTTACTGCACAATAGGTAGTTCCATGCAACACTGCTGGTCTTATAGCTATATGATTCCTTTATTTTATTTAAGTTGGAGATGTATTTGTTATCACATTATCACACCCTAAGCATTCCTCCATATCCATCCTATGTGGACCCTATGGTTGACATCTCCTTGTCACTTTTTATGATGGACCATGGTACCTAAATCATGAAACTTGGGGTATAGTATGTTCTCCAATTTTCACCTTGACACTAGAATTTGTTTCTCTTTTACTAAACTTACATTCCATATTATTTATTTTATTTCTACGCACATTCAAATACTAATATAAGTGCTTATGGTATGAGATAAACCCAAATGAGTTCTAAATAAATTTTTACAACCGCCTCCCATAGTAATTGAAAGATTCTAGTAATTGAATTATGGAATAAGATGTTTGATCCTTTACATTATTTTTTTATTTATATTATGGAGTATTTCATGTTTATGTACTGCATGCTTATAGGACAAAACAAAAACAAAAACTGATCCATATCAAATCAAACTGCTGTAGATTGGATTGGAATTAAATTTAAAACGAAATTGATGAACGAAAAATAAGAAAACTGATGGGATTGGATCAAATATCCTTTCCTTGCAAAATCGATCCATTCAATTACGTGTACTACTGTATGCAGATTTTTAGGATTGAGTTAGCTGCAGTCCTTTCTCAATTTTTATATGGCATCAAAGTCTATCCCCCTCCTGCTTGTCAAACTTCACACTACAAATGTCTAGTCTTGAGTGTGAGGGGGATGTGTCAGAATCTCACATCGGTTGGGTTTATAGATAAAGCACCCCTGATAATGACTTTCACAATCCTTCCTCAGAGAGTCAGCTTTTTGTGGTTAAGTTAGACTAAGTTTTTTTTTATCAATCCGTATTTGTCTCAATTAACTTCACATAATGGCAAAATTGAGCCTATATTAGATTTTTGATAGATGCATTTGAAACTGATGATAAGATGCTTTCTTGACTGTTCCATGAAGTGTATCCTTATTGAGCTATTTTTCATTTTGGAAGGTGTGTTCCTCCTTTGCCTCTGCCATGGTCAGTATTCGAACTTCCGGGCTTAGAAAGTTTCTACCAACGAATGCAGAAGAGGACGCGGACGATAAAACATCGGAATATAATTTTGGTTTAGTGTTAAAGGAAACAATGCTTAAACTTGGACCCACCTTTATAAAAGGTAAGGAGTCTGATCTATTTGTACAAATGTTAAGTTAATTCACTGTCATCATTTCACTATTATTCTTTTTTTTTTTGTAATGCATAGCACTTCAAAGGTTTTCCGTGGGCGCTTTCATTTCTCTTCTGCATTAACAAGATTTCCAATATCCTTTTTACACTCATTTGATTAATGATGCAGTTGGTCAATCGCTTTCTACAAGGCCAGATATCATTGGTTTTGAGATGTCCAAGGTTAGATTAAAAACTGTTATCTTTTTCGCGACTTATTTAGTTCTGAACATTTCTTTCTTGCGATGAACATGGAAAAATATCGGCTGTTATCGGTTAGGGCAGTGATGATGTCTTGTTAGAGGATGATAACGTGTGGCTATATATCAAATTTATTGGTGACTGCACTTCAAATATGTTCTTTAGCTGTAAAACTGATTTGCATGGAAATAATATTTGTGTTCCTTTCATGTGGGTTCTATCTCTGTTTCAAATGAAAATTTTGGTGTCCAGAACGTACCTTGATTGTAATGATGCTAAAGTTTGAATATATATATTTATATATTTTTATTGTATTCTTCTTGTAGGCATTGTCACAATTGCATGATCAAATCCCTCCTTTTCCCAGGAACATTGCTATGAAGATTCTTGAGGAAGAATTAGGATCGCCTCTGGAATCATTTTTCAATTACATTTCTGAGGAACCTATAGCCGCTGCATCATTTGGTCAGGTACTTTTTTGTTATGGCAACATAACTACATATCATTGTATTCGTGCGGTTACATTTATTTAGAAGTATTGGTATGATGATTTATGTCTTGCTCACTTATTTGATTACACTTTCTAGGTTTACTTTGCTCGTACTATTGACGGTGTTAATGTTGCTGTAAAAGTTCAACGTCCTAATTTGCATCATGTTGTGGTGCGGGATATATACATTCTTCGTCTTGGGGTTAGTATTGACTATTGATCTTTACTTGAATTTTTACCTGTATTATTCTATCCTACATGGAATTCTTAAACGAGTGTATATGAACCATCTCAGTTGGGACTGCTGCAAAAGATTGCCAAGAGAAAGAGTGACCCTCGCTTTTATGCCGATGAGCTTGGGAAAGGTTTTGTTGGTGAATTGGATTACACTTTAGAGGCTGCAAATGCTTTGAAGTTTCAGGTAATTGCTGACACATAGTTGGAGCTTAATTATGTTTACATTTTGATGAGTTCTAGAAATTGGAAAATCTGGCGCATTGATGAAATATTTTATTAGTGTCTAAACTTATACTGTGAACCTTGGTTTTGGGGTTTGTCAACGTTGATTAACATTTTGCTCCTTCAATGGACTTTTTGTTGCCGCATGCAGGAAGTTCACTCATCATTTTCTTTCATGCGTGTGCCAAAAATATTTTTACATTTAAGTCGAAAGAGAGTTCTCACCATGGAGTGGATGGTTGGTGAAAGTCCCACGGAATTGCTCTCTGTATCTGCCGCAAAATCTACTGGAGAGGTCTCTGAATATTCAGAAAGGCAAAAAGTAGATGCAAAAAGGCGTCTTCTTGACATGGTACATAAACCGAAATGCAATTATCCACTTTTTTGTTTACGTTTTGCAAAAATATGGAATATCTTGGATGGTTGATAATCCCCTGACAATTGGATTATGGTAGGAGTCAATTTTATTACTGAACATGATTGATATTTTTCAAATATAATTGCAAGTACGAGTTAAAAGGACACTTTTGACTTTCTGATACTACATCTGGACTTAATTATAAGGAAAAGTCAAAATGTATTTGGTCCACATCCGGACTTAACTATAAGCAAAAGTCAAATGTATTTAAGTCCGGAGGGAGTACTAAAGAGTTTCAATTACAAAACAGTATGACTCTGGATCTAGATTGAGGTAGTGGTAAAATTTCTTCACCAAACTTCCATTAGCGAATTTTAACCGTTATTTTTCAACTGAAAATTGTTCAATCAAGAGACGCCGATTCTACTAAAACCTCACTCTGTCTAGCTAGTCACTAGTGTATGATAATCATTGATTCGCCATTATGAAAGCGCCACATTTGTTGAATGTTTACTTCTATTACTCATTGGTTAATTCAGGTCAATAAAGGTGTTGAAGCAACGTTGGTGCAACTTCTTGAAACGGGCTTATTACATGCTGATCCACATCCTGGTAACTTGCGCTACACTTCATCAGGACAAATAGGGTTTGTGTCTTTCCTTTCCTTATTCAATCTGAATAAATTGTGGCTTTTCTTTCTTAAAAAAGTATTAAGGATTTTTTTAAACTTATTTGTGTGATAGGTTTCTAGATTTTGGTTTGCTCTGTCAAATGGAAAAAACACATCAATTTGCTATGCTGGCTTCAATAGTTCATATAGTAAATGGTGACTGGGCATCCCTTGTCCGCGCGCTGATTGATATGGATATGGTGAGGCCAGGGACAAATATCCGGCTTGTTACAATGGTATAATACTCGTATCTCAGGATTTGGTTATCTTGCAATTGTATATTTGAATCAAATAATAACATTCTTATATAAACAGTTTTTGTTGTATCGACTGCATCGTTCTGAAACTTACGTTCACACAATAACATTCTAAATTTCTATTCTCGATTTTATTTTCAGGAACTGGAACAGGCCTTGGGAGAAGTAGAATTTAAGGACGGAATTCCTGATGTGAAGTTCAGCAGGGTGAGAGTCATGAATAGAATGCATTATCCACTAAATTTTCATGTTTGCTCATGAATAATGAAAATTACGTAGATCATTGTCTTATTTTTCTCTTCAGTTGCTGATTTTTTTTCTATAAATTTTCCTCAAGGTTCTGGGAAGGATTTGGTCAGTTGCACTCAAGTATCATTTCCGTATGCCACCGTATTATACACTTGTCTTACGATCCCTAGCCTCCTTCGAAGGTAAACCATCAATACAACATTTAAATTGTATCTTGGGAGCCCATATTCTATTTTTATACTGATAACTTATATTCAACATGTATGTATCAACATGTAGTAATTTGAAATATTTGTATTGAACTTATATGTTTTTGTTTCATTGTCTTCCACCCATAATTTTCTTTGAAACAATTTCAGGTTTGGCTATAGCAGCAGATACAAACTTCAAGACTTTTGAAGCGGCCTACCCTTACGTTGTTCGAAAACTTCTGACAGAAAACTCAGCCGCGACAAGGAAAATATTGCATTCGGTATTGTATAATACCCATAACAGTGGATTTTATCACAATAGTCCACAGAACTGTAGCATGTTATTATCTATTTGCAGTTGTCTGTTGAAGATAAAACACCAGGAATAGATCCTGAACCCTTTTCCACACAAAAAATGAGAAGAAAGATAATGATATTTTTTTTATAAAGAGCAAATTATACTCACCTCCCTTGAGATCTTCTTAAATAACACTAACACTCCCTCTAGTTTTTAACTAAACACTAACCTCCCTCAATTTTTGTTGAAAGTGACAAGTACCTCCCTTCCCTTTAACTCAATTTTTGTTGAAAGTAACAAGTACCTCCCTTCCCTTTAACTTAATTTTTGTTGAAAGTGACAAGTACCTCCCTTCCCTTTAACATCGTTAACTCTCAGTTAACTTCTTCACTTTTATCCAACTCTTACAAGTTACAAACTATTACAGTCACTCTGTCTCTCTAGTGTATAAGCTGTTTTCCGATATTATTAAGCAGACTTCTTCCACTGCTGTACGTGTGTTTTTAAATTATTTTATTTTAATTAAGTCTTTTAATTCTGTAACTGCCTTTAATTTAGGTGCAAACTACAACAACAATTAATATATAATAACACCAATTAAAGGATTTTAGAGCTTTGACAAAAGAAGGGAGAAGAAAGGGTTCCAACACTCTTGTCAACTAATTTATGTAGACACTCCACCGTTTGACACCAATCTGTTATTCTGCTGAATGGTTTTCGGTTCGATTTCTTAATTGCTTCATGTTTCTGATTTTGTTTCAATTTAGCATTTTTAATTAATTTTGTTGAATGAAAAGGCAATAAGCTAGCGTCACTGATGCGCTTTGTTGGATTAATAGCGTATTCATATGGTTCTTGCTTTTATATGCTCCTACACTTCCATTCTTTTCCTTATAAGCTTTTTAAAATAAACTAATTTATGTAGATAAAAGACAATAAAACTCTAGGTTTTTTTCTCTATTTCTTTATCTAACAAGAACTTGACAGTGTCAAAGTGAGGGGGCGTTTATGATATATAAGAAGACTTCAGGGGTCTCGTTGTAATTTGCCCTTCTACAAAACAAATTAAATGATGTTTTTATATAAAATCTTGTCACATTTTTTTTCAATATTTTCATCACACCAATCTTTGTATTTTTGCATATTTATCCCAATGTCTTAAACTATCAAGATTCAATATTATTTGATCCTTAAAAAAATAAATTTCTAGCTGAAGTATCATATACTATGCACTTTTTTAAGCTTTGTTTTCTCCTGTTCAGGTGCTTCTAAATCGAAAGAAGGAGTTCCAGTGGCAAAGGCTTTCCCTATTCTTGAGGGTAGGGGCAACTAGGTATGTCAAAATGGCATGTCAGGAAGTAGCTATTTTTCTTTCATATCATATATGTCATGCTTAAAAATTCAAATTTCTATTGCACTAAAGTATATTTAAAATACAGCATCTGATTAGCTTGTGATACCTTCTCAGGAAAGCCTTGCAACTAGCAGCTTCAAATAGCGAGACTTCCTCCAATCGTTTACCGCATAAGGCCACTGGTACATTTGATATTGCATACTTGATCTTGAGGCTTTTACCATCCAAAGATGGCGCCGCTTTACGAAGGCTTCTCATGACTGCTGTGAGTTCCTACAAGCCCTCTGCTCTCTATCTTGCTTCTTTTTTTAATGTTCTTCAAGATTTTGTCACCATTCCTCGTGGTTTTCAATGTTTCTTTTTAGCATTCGGCTTTTTCAAAACTAGTCATAGATACATGGTTTGTTTATTTGTAGTATGGGGCTATGGGCAAGGAAAACTGAAAAGCTTGGAGATTTTATATACTTATCTGAACTATATATCTTATGTAAGAAACTTAATTTGCATGGAATGAACAGGATGGAGCTTCGTTAATCCGAGCAATGGTCTCAAAGGAGGGAAAGGTCATCCGCGAACAACTTTGCAAGGTCATAACCGATGCTTTGTGCCAATGGATGATTAAACTATTTGGACAAGGAGTTACAGATACTTCGTATCCCAGGGTGATGTTGGCTACTAATGGACCTAGCAACAAAGAATCAAGTCGATCCTCTCGTTCATCCTCGCCTGCATATGATTATAATTCCATCTTTAGAGATCGGCGACTTCGTGTGATATTTTCTAAGGTTGTGAAATCTGCAAGCAGTGATAAAATATTGATGCTTCGGTTCTGTTGGTCTTCCCTTCTTATATTCATTACAGCTTCAGCTTTGGCTTGCCACAGGGTTGTTCTGTCCCTGTCTGAGGTTTACTTGGGTCCGATATTCGATGCACCTAAGCGAAAGAGATATGCAGTCAGTGCATGAATATATACATTCATAGAACATTATTATTATCCAACAATTTTCAAAGAAAGCAATGTTTAGGCTTTGGAGGCAATTTAGTGTGAGAAAGGTGAAATATGGATATAGGATAACAGAGTCTTTTGGTTACAGTTACTTTTTTATATATGGGGGATACTCTGTATTCTGTGAGCTGATATTGTTGCAGTCCAGATTCGGGTACCCTACAATAATGTATAGTTTCATGTAAAGTGAGTGCTACATTATTTATTTTTATCTATTTCAGAATAAAGATAGATGTATTTAATTATTAATCTTTGAATTGGTCCTGTGTAGATCGGTATAGGGACTGGACTTGGTTTGACAATAACGGATAATAGATAAGTTAGTTAAGTTGGTCCCGATGAACTTATAATTTATTATGAATAAGTTAACGATAGATAAAAAATGTGGTTGATAATATTCAAAATCGTGATTAATTATATCGAGTATTTAATGAATTGCGATAATTTGGTACATTCATTAAGTAGTGAGTAGATTAACCATGAATTTAAACTTGTTGAAATTTGATTTGATGTAAAAAAAATTGTTTTAAAATAAATGAACTCATTTAATAAATTCTACTAATTAGATTATGAATTAAACTACTTTTAATTAAAGATACGTATTCATTTACCTATCGGGGATTTGGTTCCATAAATTAGTTGACGTGCTTCTTCGTTATCATATTTTAATTCCAAAATGCACATATCCGTGGGTAAATACAAAGTACTTGTGCTATGATTTTACCGTAAATGTGTTGTAGAGGTCTCACTCAATCTTTTATATTGAAAACAAGAAAAGCCTTTTTTTTTTTATAAAATGCAAATTTGAAATTTTAATTTTATTTTTAGTTTGCTTCTGGTGGGGTCTAAACCAAACGGAAATACATATTTCCATTTTAAAAGGGATAAGAATGAAGGGTAGTTACGGTGTAGAAGACCCCAAAAAAAGGTAGTAATTATTTCTAACATGTGATAGTACTTAAATAATATCAATTCAAATAAAAACAAATCAATATTTTATCTAATATAAATTAAATTTCATATTTAAAAAATTTCTATAAATTTTAAATATTAGTACACTTGTAAAACGAAATACTCCATTGTAGAAATAACCGATATTTGAAATCAGACTTTTTTTTTTTACTTATCTCACACGTTATATGTTGGTTTCTCGTACGTAGAAGCTAATAGTATTTATCGAAGTTAGTAGTAGTAATTTGTTATTGCTATTTTGAGAAATTAACCTTATAGTAGTAGTAGCAATTAGATCTGGGTGAAGTGAAGTGAAAATCATCTTCGTCTTCAATTCTTCATCCTCAGATTCAGATTTAGATTTGAGATTTAGATCTCAACGCATTGGTCATATCGATGAGCTCGCCTCCTCCTCTTCCCATCTCACAGTCACAGGTATCTATCCATATTTTTCGTTTACAATTGAGAATTGAAATTTGAAAATTGAGAATCAAATTGAATTGAATTGTAGGGCACAAGAACGTTATCGTCTGTGTCGGTGTCTGGATTCACGCGACTCTGCAAGGGTCTCGCTTTGATTCTCGTTGCAGCGCACCTTGTCCTTCATTTCTTCCCTTCCGCTATCACCTACCTCGCCCTCATTCCCGCCAGGTACCTTTTCGTTCAATTCAATCTGCGCTCTTTCTTTCTCTACTTAATTCATTCATATGTTTTCCCCTATACTTTATTATCAATCCGGAATAATGGAATATTAATAAGGTTCGCCTAGATTTATTTGACAAACTCTCATAAATATTAAGTAATGGTAAAATGGCATGATTAGCTTAGGTATAAGTATAACCATTAGCATTAGATTAAGCACAACCTACTACTACTGTGTGGAATCTCTAGGTTATAAGTTCGGCTTTGGCAGTTTTCCAACTTGTGGTGGTTGTCTCTGGCTTGTTAGATTCTAGTTTCTTTTAGTTAATACCAATGTTTTAAAACCGAACCGGAACTATCTATAATTCAGTTATTTGAGCGATTTCATACTTTCATTCTGGTTTGAGTGGTTTAAAGTAGTTGAAGTTGAATTGAACCATAACTTGAAAGTCTTGCCAGTTTGATGTCCAGTTCGGTTTTTAAAACACTGCATAATATAATTCGCTGTGATATCATAAAAAAAATTGATTCATTTGTTTACATAACATTATTATTAATGTATGATGCTTTCACGCTTAAGAATACACTCCTACCAAATACAAGTTCAGGGTCTTTGGAAGTTATTTTACTGTTGGTTTCTTTTTGCAGGACAATACCATTTGCCTGGAACCTCATTACAGCTGGTTACGTTGAACAAACTGTACATGGGGTATGATTTGCTGTTCTATTCAACTATGTTGCAATATTTCATTCATTGCTTTCCTAAAATGCATCTGTTGCTTCAAGGAAAACTTCTCAATTAACGTTAGTATGTGTTTTTATAGGTAGTTATCAGCATAGTTTGTCTTCTATTCATTGGCAAGCTGCTTGAACCAGTATGGGGTCCCAGGGAATTTCTTAAGTTCATCTTTATAGTTAACTTCTTAACTTCTGTGTGCATTTTCATCACCGCTATTGCTTTATACTACATTACAAGACAGGAGATTTATCTGTAAGTGTTTGAAATCCATTACCATATGAGATTATATTTTCTGTTGCTTGTGCTGTTATCTATCTTATCTTCTTCCCGTTTAATAGACTACCCTCTTTCCCATATCTTGCACTGCACTTTCAAACTCCATTTTTCTATTTGAAGCTTAATACAAGCCCATTTGAAGTTTGATTACTTGGTCTCTTTTTGCTTCAACACTAGAAAACATTGTTGGTCAAGTATTTATGAAGCTAAATTTAAATATTGAAAATTTGAAACAAGCCTTGGAGTAAGTTATATAGTATGCTATCTTTTAAAGTCATATTAGATGCTTTGCGTGCCATTTGCACATTATTGTTAATTTATCTTTATACTTTTGCAATGCTCTAGTTATACACCACTTTCTGGATTTCATGGAGTTATATCTGGCTTCTTGGTTAGCATCAAACAAATTATACCTGATCAAGAGATTCCTTTCCTCAAGATAAAAATGAAGGTTTGATGCTCTCACTTTGCTCCTTAACTTGTAATTCATTGCTTAATTTACTTTACAGCAACAATAGTTTATGAGGAGGCCCTAAATATGGTGTCACTTCTATTCTCTGTTTAGTGGCTACCATCTATCACTTTATTGGGTTCTATTGCTATGAGCTTCTGGATAATAGAGGCAACAACATATCTTCCAACTGTAATATTTGGTACATATATGAGCTGGATTTACCTGAGATACTGGCAGAGGAAGCCAGAAACAAAGTATAAGGGTGACCCAAGTGAGGATTTTGCATTCTCTACCTTTTTCCCAGAGTTTTTAAGGTAAGTTATGATTTTGGATACATTATGAACTAGAAATTCCTCTAATCTTTCTAAGCAACTTCTAAACTTCTACTCTTTATATCTGCTGCCTTGTAGACCAGTAATAGATCCTATTGCATCAATATTTCATCGAATGCTCTGTGGAAGATCTGATGCTTCTGTCGATGCTGAAGATTACAATCGGGGAAGTGAACCTTTGCCAGGCTCTGACCCCATTGAGGCATCCAGAAGACGGTAATTGCCCATTTCTGCGCTTGTAGTTGACCTAGTTGAGTATATAGTAGATTAGAAAATACTACTGTGCCAATTCATAAGGAAGGAAACAATTCAATAGATAAACAGTAGAAGTTGCTGGTCTAAAACTTTTTTTCTCTGCAAAGGTTGCTTGATGGTAAATGGTTTCAGCTAAAGAAAGGAGAAAAAATTGTTGACAAATGTCAAGTTTTTGCTTTCTTTCCTTATTTAATTGAGCTTTATTTTTGTAAATTGAAAGAAAAAAAAACATCTGCATAGCATTGTTGTAACAAGTACACTGCATAAAACAACTCACCATTGAGACTGTTTCTCTCTTGTAGAGAAAGAGGTGCCCGAGCACTGGAAGAAAGGTTGGCTTCGGAGAGGTTGGCTACTTCACGAAGTGCAGGGGAGTTGCAAACACATGCTGCAGGAAATGTATAATTCCTAGATTTTGTAAATTCAGAAAAGTTCGGCCAATATGAACTATCATGAGTGACATTTTCACAGTTGGTACAGAAATGAGAAATATTTTTGTTTGTCTTAAAGGAAGATTTTAATTTGCATTTGTCTTTGGACTGTGATCTTCATGAGAGTGAAGTTTCTTTTCAATGTGTCAGATAATTGAGATGTCTTGTGCACTTATCAAATATAATGATTATGCAACTGCACGGAAGGTTTAGAACATGTCATTAGTTGTTGCTATAATCTTGGACGGGAAGATATACCTATTGTTGGTCCTGCTCTACAAATAAATTGAATAGTTCTTTTTTAATCAAAAATCATCTTTTATAGGTGGATCACTTGTTTAAGCGGTGCACCCTAGAGTGCACTCCATAGCTTTCAGCTTTGTCCTTCATCATATTCATTCAGAATCATTAAAACGAAACAATTAAAATGTGGCATTTAGACATTTACTTTAATTTCCACTAACTATAAATGTCATTTTCTCCTGTCCAAAATGGTTTGGAACCTCCACCCAGGTTTGGATGGAATCACTTGCTCAAAAAGCTACCTTTCAAACCCATAAACCCAACCACTCCAATCTGGTACCAAAACATACTTCTCCCTATATAGCTTTATCCTCTTGTGGCTAGACGGTAACGGCATTAGCAGCAGCAAATTACGGAGGGAGGAGGCCATGGGCAACACCAAGTTGAGACAAATTCAAAGTAATGCCAAGCAATTCGGCAATGATTATAAGTACTGTAATGAGATGTTTTTTGGATGTTGCCTTAGCCTCTACCAATTGGAGGTTGCTATTTGTTCCCTTTGTTTCTAATGCCCCTCTCCGTGTAAATTTATTTATTCGTAAAATAATCATTTCTAGAAGTGTGATATTAAGAGGCATCAATAGCTGACTGAAATGAACTTATGGGACACAGAAGTCTCTATTCTAGAAATAATGTGCTCTGAAAGTTAATTTTCAGAAATACAGTATCGTATAATTGCGTAAAATGAATATAAAGAAATTTTCCAAAAGTTAAAGTTAATGTAGTCCTAACCCAAATTCGCAAGTGGAATCCAAGTATCAGCTCCAAAACATGGTATATACTGTATTATTACGTAAAATGAATATACTGATGTACATCCTGGCCATTGATTCATTCTGTACTTACACAACGAAATATTTTACAACTTTTATACACGGTCATCAGAAGTCTTATGTAATTTCATATTACAATACCAAAGCATCATACAACAAATGGGCAGATTTATAGGCTGCAGATATTTTCTTTCAACAAATGTTTACAACTATATATAGTACGGAAACTAGTTGGCCTTGCTTTGAAATTGTATCAATCAACTTTCAGGTGCTTCTCCAGCTAAATACTGTTTGTGAACCATTCTCTTGTAATCTGCATGATATATTCCACGAGTAGCATCAATTAGACAAATGCATTGGACAAAATATACAAGTAAAACCTCAAGTCTACTAGAGCAATAAGGAAGAAGATAAAGGTTCTAGAACCCTCCTGGAATAGAGTAATTGAAATAGAGAGATCAAATGAAGTAAACTTTATAGCAACAGAGCAATAGCAACAAATAGATGAAAGTTTAAATGATTAAATCAGAAAACAAATGTGTTTTACAATGAAAAAAATATATATCCAACCTTCCTTATCATTCCAAATTGCAGCAGCATAACTGTTTAGAGGACTCTCCAGGTTAGGCTCTGTTGTTAGAAAATAATCGATCAGACAAGCATGCAAAGGTGACTGTGAAACTCTTAAAATAAATTAAGTGAAGAACAGACCTTCTAATAGACTTTGAATAGATAGAAGAATAGTTCTGCAGTCATAAGCTGAAGACCACTTGTCCTATAAAAACAGATAAATATGAAAGAAATGAATATGTCATCTACATATACTAATAATGATAGGCATCCATAGTACAAATAATTGGTAGATCCAAAGCATTAAACACACAGGTAATGGAAAATATGGCTCTAATATATGCTCTTTTGTTCTCTAAAAGTTCACGAATACCTGAAGGATGTCGAGACATATGTTGCCAAACTGGTCAACATTTGGATGAAAGCACATCGTCTCAAACTTCACTTGAGGTGGCTTGAAAGGATAGTCCATGGGAAAACGTAAGGAGAGTTTATAAGACAAACCATCATACGGAGTTCCTTTTCCACCTTCAATTGTGCCAATCCATGTAAAAATACTCTCACCAACAGGAAATGCGGATACTCCAAGATCTCCTCCACTCATCTGCAGAAAACATAATCATCAACTGTTGTGAATAGAACGAAAGCAACTATACCCTTAGTTTTTTAATGATATAAGAACAGTACCCAACAACATATTTCACATGATTTCCCACCTCAATTCAATTGCATAGCATATGAAGCTTTTCAAAAATAAAATGAAGTTTTTGCACTTGGTCGGTTACACCTATTTTTCTTCCAATTACACCCAAATAGGCTACATGAACTTAATTTACTAAGTGTGTTCACGTAAGTAACCTGTAAGTAACCTATTTGGGTGTGATTGGAAAAAATAGGGGTGTGACTAACAAAAGTGAGATTTTTTTTTAAGAAAAAAAAGATGCCACTGTCCCCTCCTCAGGATAAAAAAAAAAGGGAAATGATAATAATTTTCAAGATTTTTTGGACAAAATAATAGTAATTTTCAAGTTGGTTCTTAATAATAATACCGATGATGATGATAAAAGCAAAGAGAGACATACCATGAGAGCCATTAATTCCTTCTGTAGTCTGCAATTACATAAAAAATAGAATGAATAAAACAATCAAAAGCTATATAAATGAAAAACCTCAATATATATATGAACTGCAAATTCGACCATATAAAAAAACTTCAAATAATAAAAAGAGTAAAAATGAATACTTTCATACATGGATCGAAAAAACTCAAATCAAAACTTCTAAATTAAAACCGGTTTACCATGAAGTAATCGAAAACCGATAAAGTAAAAAAAAAAAATATAACTAAATTACAGAAAGGAAAATCAAATTTAGAAAGGTTCAGGGAGTTTTAGGGGAACAAAGAACTCGTAGAGAGAGAGAGATTAACCGTTGAGAAACCGAGTTTGAGTCAACAGGAAGAGGAGACGCAAGCGGCTTCTTCGACGTGACGGCGGGTGTTCGACGGTAGCGAGTCGCCGGCGCTTGGTCAGAGGAGTTGTCGGCGGTGGGGTTAGATCGGACCTCCATGATCGTGATCAAGATCAAAAGCAGAAGACGAAAGATCAACGGCTCAGATTTCAAGCTACGGAAAGGATGACAGAGGGAAAGAGAGCGAGAAATTTTCTTTCTATTTCAGAATTTTCCGATGAAATATATGAAACGAAAAAAAGTTGGGAATTAGGTTTCTAGTGGCATGTGCGTTAGTTCACTTTCACTGTATCTATCTTTTCAATTTCATTACTCTCGTTATTATTTTTAAGAATAGCAATATAACCCCCATATATATATATATATATATATACACCTTTAAACTGGTTAATTTAAAAAGAGAAAATCCGTTTTAAATAAGTAGGAATGTGGATTTTTTCTAAAATTGAAATTTTTCTGCTATTAATATTATTATAATTTTATATAAATATATATGTTAAATATAATTATTTTTTTAAATATTAAAAATTAAAATTTTGTAAAAATGTTGTATTTGTTATTGATTTTGTACAAATACAAGTAAATCAGAAAGTTGATTAAATTCTAATTAACTCAATTAATTACAATAAATAAATATATTATAATGGTAGAATATTCTTATGATTGAAAAACTCTACAGTTGTCCCTCAATTGACATAATTGTAACCAACACTCCCTCTTAAGTTGGATCATAGATATCAATCATGTTCAATTTAAATCTTAAGTTTTCATAGATGGTTCTAGAAAATGCATTAGTCAAGATATCAGCAATTTAGTAGCTTAAAGATATGTGCTGGAGAGAAATTAGTCCATTATCAACAAAAAAAAATTATTAATCAAAAAAAATTTGTAACGTGATTTTGATTCCTTACATTAAAAAGTCTTGATTAAAGGGAGCTAAATATTGTTAATTTTTCTGGTAAAACATATATATTATGAATATTATAACATAGATAAACTTTTCAATCAAAAAACTAATAGAAAAATAATTTTAATTTGTATGTTTGTAAAAAAAGTGTTCTACACATTTATTCAATTATATCCTATTGCATAAATTACTATGGAAATGTTTTAAGAACTAATATTATAAAATAACATAATAGCCAAATAGAAGATCTTTTTAAAATATTCAATCCTACATAAATTATAATACTATTTTAATTGAAAATGTGAATATTGTATTGTTAATTTTGCAAAGGATGAAATAATTGTATTTGTAGAATGTGAGTGGACGTCAACCTCTTGAACTCTATGATCATCTTCAAGAATAATTCTCAAAAGATGGTCATTTTAGATTTTCATAACTCTTGAAAGATATTTATTCAATTAAACAAGGAGAAAATACGATTCTAAACTTTATTCGGGATAGTATCCTTTTGAAAAAATTGGTATTCAATAGAACCCTCATCTCATCTAAATGTCCTTACTTCATTCTTTTCAAAATTTTGATGATGAGTCACTTTAGTGACATCAATGTATTTTAAAGTAAAATTAGTTATTAAAATTAAACAATAAAAATTATTTAGATAGAGAGAGAATAATTATTTAAGAAAAATACATATAAAATCATTAAAAATATGAGATTCAAAGATAGAAAATCCTAACCCCTAATAGTTTCAATCATTCTTTCAATGAACAAAATTCCATCCTTGATAATATCCCTTCAATCTCTTGTATTCTTGACACATGTCACCGACCATGTCATTTGTACAATCAATTTTTTTCTACAACCTTTCCTCAAATTAAAATCTATTTTGTGTCGCGTTACCTATTGATAATAATATAATATAACATGTGGTATATTTCTTTGATTTAGTCTATTAGATGCATTTATTATTATTATTTTTAAAATAATTTTGATAATATTATTAATTTATCTTAAAATATAATTTTATTATTAAATACATCACTATTTGAAGGATAAGTTTTTTATTATCAATTTTTTTAGGCTAAATAGCATCCGTGGTCCTTAACTTAATTTCAGTTAACGTTTTAGTCTTTTATTTTTTTTTTTTTATTTGGTCATTTATTTTAATTTTAAGTGACAATTTGATCTTTTATGTTTTAAAATGTCAATAATATTATCCTTTTTTTTACAATAAATTAAAAAATTTATCAAAATTTTCAACCAAAACCCATAAAATTAATTATATTCTTTAACATAATACAAATTTCATAAGATTCGTAACTCAAATATTCAAATAAACTCATATTTTCATTTTTTATTTGATGTTGTTAGAGATGAAATTTTAAAAATCAAAGAAAGAATAAAAATATGAGTTTATTTGAATATTTGAGTTACGAATTTGATGAAATTTGTATTATATTAAAGAATATAATTAATTTTATGGGTTTTGGTTGAAAATTTTGATGAATTTTTGTAAAAAAAAAAGGGCAATATTGTTAACATTTTAAAATATAAATGATTAAATTGTCACTTAAAATTAAAATAAATGACCAAATCGAAAAAAAAAATAAAAGATTAAAACGTTAACTGAAATTAAGTTAAAGTACTCCGGGTGCTATTTAACCATTTTTTTAAATAAGAGTATAAAAGGTTTTTTTTTTTATTTAAATAAGAACAGAATAGCAAGTGGAATTAGGTTGCTTATTTTATTCTTTCCAATCCCAATGCATAATTCAGCCTACTTTATGTATTAAAATGGAAGGAAAAAAAAACTACTATAATGAGAAAAAGGCAAAATTGATAAAGCGAGTGTCTGCCATGAAATCTGAGATAAAGCAAAATTAAGTTTTGTACAAAAAAGTAGCCAATGAAGTAGGAAGCTAATACAGAAACAAAGACTTTGAGAGCATCTATGTATGTCCAATACCATAAACTGTAGAGCTAATAAAGCTGTTCTTTTCTGTCATGCAACCATCTCCACCTGTGGGGAAAAATAAAAGCAAAACAACAACAGTCATATATTAGCCAGCTTTCTGCAGGATTTATTTTTACCATTCATTTCTTGTATAAAGTTTCCCACAATTCCAAGTACCAAAAGATTCCTTTGAGAATTCAAATTTAAATGTTTAATAATTCAATTTAGAGCATTTCAAATCATTTTTGCCATGAAAAGAAAGTTACATTTTTGTGGATATTATTATAATAAGTTAGTACCATTTGAGTGATATTGGACTTACCAATGATAATCCCATCTGGGTCGGACTTTAGTCATCTGGTTTTCACCATATGGATAATCCGTTTCAGCTCTTCTTGCATTTCTGAAAGCACAGCAACCAATGCAATAAATACCAATGAGAAGAATAAGCATTGTAACAGTGAGAACAGATAGCTTATGCCAATTCCTTCTCATGTCTTCAAGTACACCAGCTTTGCAAGAATCACACTCATAGCATAACAATGTTGGAGCATTGTTCCACTTGTAGCAATCAGAATCTTGTGTCATCATCACTGATTCCATGTTGTACTTACAAGCAGTTGGTGGTTTACAACATCCAGACTGCATATAATAATACCAACAACATAATTATCACTTACCAATTCATCAGATGGTTCAAACAAACTTGAGTTTGGAATAGAAGACAATCTTAATATTTGAATGACTCAAATTCTCTATGGTTACAAAATGATGTTGTCACTATAGCAACCAACCATTAGATTTAGAGGGATACGATTTTATCTTTTTAAATCTAATGATTCTAAGAGTTGCTATAAAATATTTCTAAGAATAATTGATGTGTGGGTCATGTTACTTTCAAAATTTAAAAAAAAAATACCTCAAATATATATTTAATTATAGATTTAATTCTTTAAAATCCTCATAAATCCCTTCTCAAACGTACCTTTTACTGTGATAGTATATGATACAATTGAGTGAAATGAAATATGTTAGTTTGATTTTTTTTTTTTTAAAATGAATGTTATCTAATTCAATTTCATTCCAATTTATACCACCAATCTAAACATAACACCTTAGTTTCAAACAAAAGGAAGATAAAGGAGCACATCAAGATAGGAAAGGAAAGCTTGAACAAACCCCAAAGCTAAGCAAGAAATTAAGCCATTAAGCTATAGTTAATTAAACTAGCTAATCGTAATCTGTACCTGAATTGGAGTCAAATCCCCTTGCATATAATCCAAAGGTGTCCAAGAAGCAAGTTTGTCACAAGTTTTAGACCCCAAAATACAATTCTTAATAGTATTCCAATAACGAGGATTTTGTATTCTTTTCTTCAACCAAGGTGAATAATCCATTAGACGATACTCATAATAATTTCTACCAGTCACTTCCACACCACCACCTTGACTAGTGACACCAAAACCAAATATAGTCAAACCCAATAGTGCTATTATTAGGAACAACATAATCACCAAATACAACCATAGTGCACATGCCACATGAAAACAAGCACCGATGAATCCAGCTAATGATATCACTAGCACAATAAAACCTATTACAAGAAGTGGTGTTTGGAGGAAATTTGCACATGTTGTGCTACTTCTTGCCATCCATAGTCCTGCTCCAATTATTGGTATGGATGCTAAAAGTGTTAACAAGTTTAAGAAACCTATCACTGTGTTGCTAAACCTATACATATTTTCCACTCTTTCTTATTTCTATTGGTTGCTTCTTGTGGTGTTTTCTTTGTGCATTTAAAAGGAGGAGAGCCACGTTGATTTTGCATAGTGTATTCATAAACTTGAGTTGATGAAGTATGTGAAAGTTAGTGAATCATCATGACATTGTACTTCTTAGTTGTTAAGGAAGTTGTTTTTCTTTTGGAATGACGAATTTGTCCTTCTTTCTTACCATATTTCTTGCTTTTTTTTTCAAGTGGCTTATTTTTTTAAAAAGCTATCGTCAGTAGTTAATTTGTTATGAGACAATGAATTTTTTTTTAAACAAATGTTAGGATACTAGATATTAATTTCTCGTGAACGAATCTTAGAGCTTATACTTATATATTTTTTTTTTTTTGTATTCTTCAATTCACTAGTTAGATTATGTATTTGTGATACATGATAAATTTATTAACGGTAAAAATCAAATTTTATTTTATTTTTTAATATTATTTCGGTGTTCCAACAGATATCACTAGACTACAATTTCAAAGATTTTGATTGATATATTTATTCACATATGTCTCATTTGCAAAGGCATCAATTCCATGTGCAATTAGACAAGACAAGCAAAGAATTAAGAACTATTGATGGTCATTTTGGTAACTACAAATAATGCTATTGCTTTTGTGGTTATATGGACCCCATTTGAACTTCTTTGTGAAGCAAGATCATGAACCTGATTTGGGTTATTCTTGAATGGGTATTAGAATAGTATAATATATAGTATATATGGAATATGGATGCTCTTTCTTTCTTATCCTGTCTCATCTAATTAATCTTAATGTCATAATACATATCATATGTCTTTTTGGCTCCACGAAGGTACCCTAATTCTTTTTCTTTTTTACTTAAAAAGAAGTTCCACCAAGCTTAAATTCTTCAATGACAAATATACTTTAGCAAAGCACCTTGTGTTGTTGATATATTGTCTTCTACCATTTGAAATTTAAAATTCAAAAATAAAAAGAGAAATGTTATTTGAAGACGGTTTTGGACACAAATACAATATGGTTCACATTTATAAAAAAAGAGAGAATGAGGGAGTATGACCCACATTTATGTCATTATAGTATGTATAAAAATTAAGTATTATATTTGTGTCCAAAACTATATTCAAATAACATTTCTCAAATAAAAAAGCTATTTTGTAAAAGTAGACCCTCAATTCTTTTTCCCCGTATTACCCAATTTTGAGTGGAATGAAATCTTGTAAAAACTTTACTTAGTATTTCTATTACACGTAAACATGCACGTGGCATGTGCATAGCATAATAATGAATTAGAAAGGGATAATGCGATTTATAATCAATTTTAATAAATATTTAGTTTCAAAATTTGGAGGGCCTAAAATCAATTATATAATTGTAAAATTGATTTTGATATGTTTATATACTATCGATTAGAATTGATTTTAATTTGAAGTTAAGATTTGTAGTTTTTTAATCTAAAAGTGATTTTTACACCAAAATTAGTTGTTGAATTCACTTTTACTTAAATATATTTAAATATAAATCATTTTACATTCAACTCACTTTTAATTAAAATCAATTCACTTAAAATTAAATTAATTTTATTCAAAGTTAGACTTGAGTCCAAGCGAATATATTCTTGTTAGGTCGACTGGAAATAGAAAGTTTTACTCCATACCCTTACAATTATACCTATACCCCACAAATTTTTCAAAATGCCAAAATTACCCTTCACTTTTTTTACTATTTTATCAAATTAAAATTTACTTTTTTTTTTTACCTTCTACTGGAAAACTTGAAAAAAATTTGTGGGGGTATAGGTATAATTGATAAAATAGTAAAAAAAATAAATGGTAATTTTAGCATTTTAAAAAATTTGTGGGGGTATAGGTATAATTGTAGGGGTATGGGGTAAAACTTTTCTGGAATAATCCATGAAAAAAATATAATGGGCTCACATTTATAAAATGGGCAAAACATGTAGAAATTTATTATTAGCCCAACTCACGGTAGGAATGGGCCTTTTTTTATAACAAGCATGTTTTTCTCTATTAAATAACGAGAATTTCTTATTCTTTATTTATATTAGTCAATTTAGAGGTATATTTTGACAAAAAAATATTTTTGATCAATTGATTTGGAGGTGTATTTTGGAGACTTTCAAGAACATAAGAGATAATTTCCACTTTAGTCATTTCAAAAGATAACATTTGAAAAAGAAAAACACTATTTTTTTCAGTTTAGATGTGTACTTCCTAACAAGAACCACTTTTTCTTTCTCAAGATATAATTACTCTAAAATCATGTGTGATTTTTAGATATCGATTTGACCTCAAGTCAGCATCACCTTCTTTTTAGGTATTGTGTAATTTGAAATTTATATGAGCTCTCACGGTTTTGTCCGCCGTGAAAAAACGTCTCATTGACTTGAGGAGTGTGACCCTTAGCTTTGATTCCCAAGAAATGTGGGACTCTTTGGTACTAGAACAATAGTTCCAATGGAGGCTAAGAGGCTAAAGGGTCTATTATTTTTCATGTGTGGCGGAGACTCTTGTGGGTTTGTCCCCACAAACGGCACAAATGATACACAGTGGATCTGGAATCGTGGTCAGAGAGGTGGAGATGACGGCTTTGTAGTGATGATGACGACAATTGCTCCTCGATGGGGGTGGTGTACCTGCACACACTGAGACAAACAAGTTTGTGTCTTAAAGTGAGAGGTTTTAAAGTTAGAATGATGTGTACATTTGTTCTGCATCAAGTGTCCTTTTGTAGGATGTTTCCTATGGTTTATAGAATAAATATGTTAAAGTTATGAGCTGAAATGATCTGCCATTCACAGATCGTCTGAGTTCAGATGCATGTCCTTAACAATAGCTGATAATTATTGTTATCATGTGGCTGAGATCATATCATGGTTGCCATCTTGTGGTCTTGGGAGGAGGTGCAGGGGAATTTTTATGGTCACTCACCTTATATTCTCTTTGGACATGTTGTTACGTCCTAATTCGTGAATCTCTCATTCTTGTCTATGAATTGGGTTGGGTTGATCTGAGTCCTACCCAGAACAAATGGGTTGAGTGGATAAAGTTGCTCCCAAATTATTATATCTCTCGCAAGCCATTTACCTTAGGTTAATTCAAAAACAAAAAATGTATCACAAGATTATGCTGGTAATATTACTTGTTTAACCAATTCAATCCATTCTATATTATTATACATTCTCAAAAAGGGTATGTATCATCACTTCCATTTCTATGCAAATTTCAATTATAAGGGGACAGACAAATCTATAAAACAAATGAATAGGAACAGAAGCAGGAACAATGTGTGCAGTAATACCACATAAAAAAAATAATTTGAGCGCTAATGTTCCGACATCCAGGAGCTAAATGCAAAGTTTAAACTTTTCATTTATGAGAACAGTTTTACACAAGATATCACATTAATCTTGCATAGTGAAACTATATATAAAGAATAACACTGTCATAAAAATAATCACATTTTCAATAACAAATAAAAATAGAATAACTGACTACTATATTGGTACATTTATCAAATTTTAATTTCCAGGCAGAGAGAGGCAAGATGGAACTCATGAGAAATGCATTCCTTTATTCTGTCTCAGCCTGTGTTCCATGTATATAAATTGTAATTATTTTTCTTAAGAATGTAAATTACTACTTTTTTGGTTGTACTATACTTGTATGATCATGAACTTGATGATGGCATGTACTTGTTCTCCAAGAATGATCTAAAAAGAATAAACGATTCCCGAGGCCTATGAAGAGGAACTTCATGTCCCGCGCCTCTTACTGTAACAAATGTGAGTCCTTTGTAAACTTGACTCCATCCACCAACCTTCAAACAAGAGCAAATTAGTGTTATTTGATAGAAAAAAACAACACAATACTAATTAGCGTCATTTATTTTGATCAATTTTTAGTTATAGAAAAGAAAGTTAGCACCAACCTTGCCACTATCATACCAAGGGTACCAGTTGATGATGGTTGGTAGCTTCAAGGCATCAATCGAATGTCGTGTGGCGGTCAATGGAACTACAGCATCAGTGTCTCCACTGCAGCCAAAATATTATGAAAGTTATGTAAGAGTTCCAGTTCTGGATTTGATTTGTATACACTATCAGTGGAAAACAATTTTATACTTGCATCTAATTACATTTCAACATGTAGATATTTGTGGAGATATTTTAAGAATTATCATATTCTCTCAGAAAAATAATAGTAATGGAAGATAAAAAGAAAAGGTTGGTACCTGTATACCCATATCCGAAGACTAGCATTAATAAGTTCTTGATATATAGGAAGCATGGACAGTGGAGAATCAGTCCAATAGTTCCCAACAATATCACTGTCAAGAAAAATCTTCTTAATCAAAATTCCGATAGACTAGACCTCAGTAGAACATGTTAAATACTATGTAGCACCAACACTTTAGATTGAAGGTGTGTTCAGTGTCCGCACAGCATCAGCATGACACTCGACACATGTTATTACATTCAATCATATTCATTTTCTTAAAGTATTACTGGTGTCAATGTTCAGTGCCATTGTGTTTGTGTTAGTACTTCATAAGCTAAATGTTACTTTAAAATAATAATATACCTGCATGTCTTCCATGGATAAGAAATCCCAGTTACATTGGCATGAAGTGCCTTCTGAACTTCTGGACGATTGAAATACAAATCAGAATACCTTTCAGTACAGGGATCATATGCTCTTGACATCCATGGCTAAGTTTGGAAAACAAGAAAAAATTATCATCAAACCAGGAGTGACTAAAATCTAAACAACTACTAATATATATTGTACAAAGTTCAAACACTTCTTTGTTAGAGTATTATTACATGTGTTCTTTTAAAAGATCAAAAGGAACCAAAACACAATTGATTGGATTCACCATAGATAAACCAATATGTTCCATTTTGAAAGGACTTATTCGGGTTTGACAACTACAATGGAGTCAAATGACTTGCAATTCTAAATTGCAGTTGCATCAGCCGCATTTTTCCACAATATCAAGTTTTGCAGCAGAATTGCGTCTGCAATTTAGAACCATTTGCAACTAGACATAGTGTTTATATGCAAGGTGAGTGAGTTGAAAGCATATATAGACTTACATAACGACCGTTCAAGCCACGTCTGAGCGATGCTGTATCGTTACAAGGCGGTGTATAAATGCTATATGGATCGATGTTTCCTTGCTCCGCGACCGCAACTCTAAGAGCAGTCATGCATTGGACTGATGGATGCTGGGAAGATCCAAAGTCACAAGCAATTCTTAGAATCCTGTATGTGGAATCTGAGATCAAACCATGTGTCCACCAGTACTCAAATGTTCCAACATAATCATGATAATCATCAGTAACACCATTTCCAACCTGCATCATCAATCATAGAATAATCAAACTCACTATATGATTATAATCAGTATCGTTTTTCCAAATGAACATAACAACCTTACCATAAATCCTTTAAAATTTATAACTGGATTACTGATTCCCTTATTTCTCTGATAAACAATTTGAGCCAACTGAGGAACATAATGACCTGAGAAAATCATTAAACATCTAAGAAATTGAATAATTCTTCATTGTAAAAATCATTCAATTGATATATCAACTATGAAATGTAGATTCACCTGCATAACTTTCCCCAGCAATGTAGAATTCTCTATGCTTATACTGAGGAAATCTTTCAAACCAATTAACAAGAAAAATATATGCATCCTCAGCTACAAAGTAAAAAAAAAAACAGATCTCAGATACATATCAGCATGTCAAATCTCATTGCTAAAACAAAAAAGGTACGAAAAATGCAAACAAAAAACATGTGAGATTTGATAACAGAATTTGGACAATTGTATCTACGTGAAGTGTCTTTCTATATTGAAATCAAACTTATGATTTACACTGTACAACTTTCAAGTTTACAAGATTACCCTTAAACTGTACCATTGGGACGAAATATGAGCCATATCCAAACAAAAAATTACCTGTTTTCTGGTCACCAAATGTGTACAGATCTGTTGTTTTATTACAGTAAGAAAAGCCAACACCAGCAGGAGAATCAAGGAACAATATATTTGCCACTGCACACCCAAAATAACAAATGAAGCAAAAAATTACTAGAATTAACAAAATGTTGGTGATGATGAGAATTTAACTTACAATTATTCCAAGCATAAGGATTCAAGTAAAGTGATTTTCCATCAGGCCTAATATGAAAAGGGCCAATTTCTTCAGAAGCACCATAAGCAATAGAAGAGCAACCAGGACCACCATTAAGCCATAAAACTAATGGCCTTAAGTTAGGTCCACGATTCATTGGTGATTCAATCAACCAATAAAACAATGCTCTTCCATTCTCTTCATTCACTGTCACGTAACCTGAATACTGTTCAAATCCAACATTCTTTGGTTGTCCTGGTAACAACTTAATCTTATCTCTCCTTTGATCTTCCATTGAAGAAGAAACCAAAGAAATTCCAACACAAAAAATTGACAATAAATGTAAAACTACATAGCATATTGAATGACCCATTATTCTAAAAATCAATTTTTTTAAAAAAAAATTAAATATTTATTGGTTTCCTACTACCCTTTTAAGTTCTTAATTAAAAGAAGAAGAAAAAAACATTTGAGAGAGAATGAATGAGAGAACCAATGGAAGTAGTAAAAGAAGTAAGAATCAAAGACCAAATCTAGAAACACACATCCCAATACAGTTACACATAAATCTAAAAGATCTAATCTTTGAAGCAAGTGAAAAACAAAAGCAGCTGAAAGAAACAAGGAAAGACGGTGAGAAAGAGAGGGTGAGGAAGTGAGAGGCTTAAAACTATGTTGGTATTTATTTAGAAACAAAAGTACAAAAAAAATGTTTGTAATAATGAGTTGTTAACAAATTGGAACCATGCAGTTGGTATTTTCACTCAATCATCATTAATGCTTTGAATTTTATGGATTAATTCTTGTATATTAGCATGCCAGTTGACTGAACAGTTGAGTGGAGCACATGCGATTGTTTCAAAGTTTCTATATTTGAAGCCTAACATGGAATTATTATTATTATTATAATTATTATTTTGGTTGGGAGTATAATAACATTATTGTTGAGGTTTCAAATTGTGATTGTGTCATCACAATCAATAGTCAATGCCAATCTATGCAATTCCAGGCAGTATAATTGAGGAATACTATCTAAACGTAGAAAAATAAATATTGGAATTTGCTTAATTTATATTTTCAAATTTTAAAAACTGAAATTTTTCTTTTAATTTTTTTTCTTTAACAATAACAAGTGTTTTTACAGAAATCTGTTAGTACCACGCATGTTTAATATATGTAGTTGGAGTTTATTAAACATAGTGACAAGTTAGTTAATATTAATTATAAATTAGTTAAAGTTTTTTAATTTAGTTATTATCACTATATAAAGTGTATCCTAGATTAATTGTAATTAACTTTTTCTCATTCATTTAATAATAAGGTTAATATTTATCTTAGTTTATTTTTTTATTTGTTCAGTTCTACCATGTTTGTTAACATATATCACTAATTTACGTTTACATTTTTGCATATTAAAGTGAAAAAGACGTTGTTCTTATATGAAAAATTTGAATTTGATTAAAATGATATTATAAAATTAGTTAATTTAAATTAAAAATAATTTATATTTATATATATTCATATAAGTGTGAATTAATTAATATAAATTTGAGTGTAAAACTTTCATTTAAAATCAAAAACTACATGATTTACTCTCTCCAAAATTGACTTCACCTATTTTCGATGATTTAAGCTACAAAGTTTATTAGTAAGGAATTGGGGAATTAATTTTGATTTCTCTTAAAACTTGGGGTGTGTAATGTGAACGTGCATGTAGTGAAATTTTTTTTTTTTGTGGGAGTGAGTGTGACGGTGAATATAGATAATTAAATTACATAATTATAAATTTTTTATTTATATAAAATTTTATTTCTTTAATTATTAATATATTATATCAATAATTAATAGTTAGATTCATAAAATTTATCTTTGATATTAAATTATATACAGTTCATTAGAATGTTATCGCAGGAGTAAACGACTCTCCACAATAAATATATATATGAAATGTTAGATGGAAATTATAACAATTAATTATTTAGGTTTTTGGTGACTAATTGATGGCCCAAAATAAAGAGAGTTTTATAGAATATCCATAGTATTTATTTGAACTGTTACACTGCCTTGCTCTTTGGTGTGCAAAATCCAATAAGATGTCACTGTTTTCAAATTTGATTGGTTAGCCTTTGAGTATGTTTTCCAACTTTGTAGGCCATTGTGTTGAGAAGGTTTTTATTTTTGAAAAGATTGGAGACAGACAGAGTATTAAAATTCTATGACAACCATTGCAGAGGAAATGACAAACATGAGTAGTAAAAAAATTCAAATAAAATAAAATTGAATGAGTTTGTGGATTGAGCAGTGAGTAGTTGTACTCAGTGCCTTTAGCTGGGATCTTCACCATAACATTATTCAAAGTTGGTCTCTTTTGCTTTAATGGAAGAAGCAAATAAGTAAAAACAAGAGAGGGTCACCACACTAGGACCACAGACCTACCTTCCCTACTTCCACCAAGTTCTTCTATTTTGGCTTATTTTAGGGATTAATTCATATACCCTATTATTGTAAAATAGATAGTACATTATCAATAAATTATAATTAATTATATATAATTTTATAAATAATTATAATTAAAATTATATATCTTTTATAATTCAATAATTATGATTGACTCACAATATAAATAGTTACATTATTAATATATACATTTTTCATGCTTTTTAATGGAAAAAAACAAAGTTAATCAAAACTTTCTCTAACAGAGTAGAACTTTAAGGTTATTAGTGGTGTAGGAGGGAATTATCATTCCATGACATTCCATTCTATTCATTTTATATTCCTAAACTAATATCAATTCAAATATATTCAAAAATTTTAAAAAAATAATAATTGTTTTGTTGCACCGTTAGCATAAAATATTTTATATTTTGAACAAATCACAATTTTCCTAAACATGACTTTGAATGTCGTTATTGTAAAAGTTAAATATCTCTAACAATTTAATAGTTGTGATCGACTAACATTCTAAAATCTATTTATATATATATAAATTAAATTTAAATTTAAATGTGTTCACTTTATTATACAAACGAAAAACAAACCAATTATTATACTAAAAAAACATATCAATAACCTTTTTTTAGAAATTCTTTTCGGTACAATTGAAAAAAGAAAGTTTTACTCCATATTCCACAATTATATCTATATTCCCACAAATTTTTTAAAAATGTTAAAAATACCCTTTATTTTTATTTATTATTTTATCAAATTAAAATTCACTTTTTTTTTACCTTTTAAAGATTTTTGGAAAAAAAAAATTCCGGTACGTAAAAATTTACCGGTACAAAAGACTTCTACCAAAAAACTTGGAAAAAGTTTTGCAGAGAAGACACGTACATTTAACACTACCGAAAAACTTTCTCCCAAGTTTTCTAATATATGAAATAAAATATAAAATAAGTTATAATAATTAATCACAATAATATATTTTTACGATAATAAATATAATTATTCATATCTGATCTGTGTTAAAAACGTTTGTAGTATCGACGAATGTTTTATCATATAATACTAGCAGATTATCTATATTTATCAAAATTGAACGAAAAAAAAAACTACCGGAAAACTGTAGTGTTAAATGTACGCGTCTTTTTCGAAAAAAAATTTCATGTTTTCCGATAGAAATCTTCTATACCGGAAAACTTAAAAAATGTTTTCTGGTAACTACCGGAAAACTTTTACGTACTGGAAATCTTATATTTTTGTGTTCCGGAAATCTTTATAAGGTAAAAAAAAAAAAAGTGAATTTTAATTTGATAAAATAATAAAAAAAAATGATATTTTTGGTATTTTGAAAATTTTATAGGGATATGGTATAATTATGGGAATATGGAGTAAAACTTTATGGAAAAAAAAATCTTATTGATTACCTGATCAGGCCCAAAACTCTGTTTAATCAGGTCCAAACTCAAAACAGAGTGGGAACATATTGCACTAGAAAAATTGTCAACCCAAATGTGATTATGCAAATTTAAAAAGTTGGTAATAAAATTATATTTATTAATTGAAATTATTTTTTGAAGTTTATTATCTATGAGAGGTTTCATCAAAAATAAATTTAGGAGGAGTAATTATGTTTATTATTAATTATAAATGGAATCAAGTTTGAAGTTTATTATTTTATGGGCTAAATAGCACCCGTGGTCCCTTAACTTAATTTTTTGTAACGATTTGGTCCTTTATCTTTTTTTTCCCATTTTGGTCCTTTATGTTTTTAAATAATTTTAGCCTACACCTTTAAGTGGGGTTCCGTTACAAAAAAAGTTAAAAAGTTACCCCTCCGTTTCCTTTTCCCTGGGTTTTCTCTCACGTTTATGTTTCTTTTGTTTGGTTTAGGGTTACCTTTCTTCTCTCATTCATTTTCTCCCTTCATCTCCTTTCTTCTCTTCTCCCGTGTCATCTCTTTCCTTCATCGTCTTCTCCCTTCTCATCTCCCTGGAAAATCGAAGCACAAAATCATAGAAAACACTATCGAAATCAACATTGAATGAAGAGGAAAGGTATGTTTTTTATTGATTCTGATATTTAGTGATTCCCTCTTTTTTTAGGGTTTAGGGTTTAGTGGGTTCCATATGGTATTTATTATTTGCATGTGTTTGATTTGTGAATGAGTTGATTACTGCATATTTTGTTTATTGGGATCTAGGGTTTGTGGTCCACACTTAAATATTCGTTCCTCTTTTTCTAAGATTATGGGACCAGTTTTATGGTCCCTACCATGTGATTATAGTTTTCTATTAATGAGTTTTTTTGTCTTTTCAATGTATAAAAAGCAGAATGGATGTGTTTTTTGTTGATATCCACCATGGAGGGTATTTTTTGGATGACACAATGGAAAGGTACGAAGGTGAAGTGTCAAATTGGAAATGTGATGCTGACAGGTGGAGTTACTTTGAGTTTTATAATTTGGTTAAACAAATGGGGTATCCTGAAATTATTAGTATATGGTATGAGGTGTATGGTGAGAAAAAGTATTTGGAAAATGACTTTGGGGCTATGGAAATGGTAACTTTTGCCAAGGCTCATGGGAAAGTGAACATGTATCTTATTCGTCCAATATCTCAGCCCATACTTGGTGATAATGTTCAAAATGAGGCTGAAATAGATAAAGCTAAACAGGCCCATCAAGAAGCTGCCCAAGATGCGCATGAACCAACCCAAAATGCACTTGAACCAACTCAAACAGAATACAATATTGGGTCTGATAGTGATGATAGTGCTGATAAAGTAATTTTTGGAGACTCAGATGATGAATTGCCTAATAATGACGGGTTTGATGAGGTCCAAATAGGTGGCGATGGAGTTGAAATTGAGAACAGGAATAGTGCAACTAAGAAAGGGTCTAGTACTAGTAAAAATAAGAAACAAAGTACTGATAAGAAAAGAGGGAGACCTAAGAAGATCTGTGTTGAGAAATAACATATTGTGAATTAAGATGAGGAGGTTAATGTGTCAAGTGATGACTCTTTGAATTTGACTTCAAAAGGAAAGAAGCAGTTAAAACCAATTGAGAAGGAATTTTGCGACCTGTTATTTACCCAACAAATGGACATAATGTATGGCCTCAAACTCCATATCCTGATGTGTTACCACTACCATCAAGAAGGCTTCCAGGAAGGCCCAAAAGGTCAAGGAACAAAGATGGCGATGAAAAAATTAAGGACTCAACAATGCTTCGTAGGAAAGGGATGCCAAATAAGTGCACCAAGTGTAAACAAATTGGTCATAACAAGGCATCATGTCCAAGCCAAACTCAATCTGCCCAGGCCCAAAATCAAGCTGCCCAAGCTCAAACACGACCTATCAAACCCAGAGGAAGACCCAAGAAAAACCAACCCACACAAGCCCCTTCACAGCCTGCACAAGCTCAGTCCCAGCCTACATAAGTTCATTCCCAGCCTGCACAAGTTCAGTCCATGTCTGCACAAGCACAGTCCCAGCCTGCACAAGCTCAGTCCTAGCATGCACAAGTTCATTCCCAGCCTGCACAAGTTCATTCCCAGCCTGCACAAGTTCATTCCCAGCCTGCACAAGTTCATTCCATGTCTGCACAAGCATAGTCCCAGCCTGCACAAGCTCAGTCCAAAACTTTTAGGCCAAAGTTGAAAACATGGAAGAAATAATTCTGTTTATGTATTTGTCATTCTGGTTAACAATGTTCTAGTTTGTCATTCTGTTTTAGGACAAAGTTCAAACACTTTTTGGTTATTGGGAACAACTTTGCCATTTTGTTTTAGGCCACTGTTTTAGGCCATTTGTTGTTTGTCATTCTGTTTTAGGCTATTTGTTGTCTTTTGTACCAACTGAAACATGTTTACATTGTTTTGAATGGAATGGAGCAAGTTTGTCAAATGAATTATGTGTTGAGAAAGAAACAGAATTAAAATTAAATGAATGCGTGCATTTAAGTATTGTAGAAAGAAACAGGAACAAGATTAAAATTCAAAGATTCAAGAACACCAGAAGCAGAACACTAGAATATAAAAACCAGAAACATAACACTAGAATATAAAAATCAGAAGCAAAACATCAGAAGCAGAACACCAGCAGCAGAAAACACCAGAAGCAGAAGATCAGAAGCAGAATACCAGAAGCAGAAACCCAGAGGCATAATACCAGAAGCAGAACACCAGCAGCAGAAACCCAGAAGCAGAAAACTATAAATATAAAAACCAGAAGAGAAACATCAAAGGATAAATATCAAGAAATGAAGATTAGAGGCAGAAGATGAAGTTATCAGAAGAAATGAAGATCAAAGGCAAAAACCCTTGAATTATTACATTAAATGCCACCAGAAGATGAAGTTATCAGAGGCAGAAGATGAAATCATCAGAGGCAGAAGATGAGTTACCTGAGGCTAAAAACATACCAGAGGATACACCTCCAGAAGACACCAAAAAATGCATCCAGAATGTACCAGAGGATGCATATTGGATTACCAGAGGATACACCAAGATGTCAAAACACCACCAGAGAATATCTTTCCTGGCTCAGATCAGATGGAAGAAAAGTCAGAATGATACCTGAACCAGACCAGAAGGAAGCCTGCCAGAAAGAGAGTTGTTCTAGACAAGAAGATACCATAAGTCAGACTTATTCCAGAAGTTATTCTGACCAAAAGATGGCCTGGTAGTGAAATGATAAACAGCCCAGACTTGATCTAGACTTAATCAGAGGATAAATTAATGGGTCCAGAACAAGAGATTCAATCCAGATTTGACCCAGACCAGACGATAGCATGGTTCAGGGTATGAAACTAAGTCCAGACCAGAAGAAATGATGTCCAGATTTGATCCAGACCTGATCCAACTCAGAAGGTAAAATGTCCAGACTGAAATATTATTTGTCCAGACTTAAGATGAAAATCAGAGGATAAACAACAGAAGATGAACACCAGAAGATAAACATTAGAAGATGAACACCAGAATTCATGACTAATGAATTAGCTCATTGGATGTTTAAAAAAGAATTGGTTCATTGGAAACACAAATAGTGAATCAGGAACACATAATGAATTATAAGTTACATCAATTCGGACACATATCACATACGAATGAATCAGGAGCAATAATGAATTTTGAGTTATGAATGAACCAATAAGTAATTATGCAGAAACATCAATTGGATCAAGAACAATTTTGAATGAATCAGGAACAACATTCTTTATGAATGAATTATGCACTTGCAGACAATACACATGCAGACTGATTCTGCATTATGATTCATTCTGATTCTGCATTCTGATTAACAATACACATGTAGACAAATAAAAAATAATTCATTCATAATTGACAGTAATTAACAGTAATAATTACAGAAATAACAACCAATATCATTGGAGCCACAATTGATGCAAAAGCAAAATACATTAATATGTTCCAAATTTCATACAACAAACTCAATCATAACTACATACTTACAACAAATTTACTACATCAACATCAAGAAAATTACATCAAATACAGTAACCTCATTTCAGAGCTAAGATAAACGATAAAACAACACATGTTACACCAAACAAAACGATTAAAAATTGCAGCAACTTCATCTTAATAATGGTTGACTTGTGATCTCCATGCATCTTCAAAATGACATTCCTAAGAATCATAATCTCCAACTCCTTTTGAGGACACTCTAAACATTGTGTATGTATCTGTTATTGATTTCTCTATTGTGCTTGAAGCCTATAGTCTGAATCCCAAACAAAGTAATTGCATCTACATTCAATGTCATAACTCTACAATTGATGAATAAAGACAACGTCAATAAAAAAAATTTCAGCAATAATCGAATAATTTTTTTTTCATCTGAACCAAATCTTAAAACCCTAAATCCCAAAGGTATTTATGCTTACCACAAAATTCCTACAACCCAAAATTTTCTTCCTCTGTTCAGACCCCATTTTGTCACTGTGCGAATTACAGGTTTCAGACCACAAGCACAATTTGGAAGCTCACGAATTCCATTGGAATCAAAAGAACCATAGTTGTAGGATGTTGAGTTATACGAGGTTGAGTTTGACCCATTTGTGAAAGAGGCAGCCATAGATTTAGAGTTTTGTGAACCATGAATATGATTTTCCATGGAAGGGAGATGAGAAGGGAGAAGACGATGAAGGAAAGATATGATACGGGAGAAGAGAAGAAAGGAGATGAAGGGAGAAAGTGAATGGGAGAAGAAAGGTAACCCTAAACCAAACAAAATAAACATAAACGTGAGAGAAAACCTAGGGAAAAGGAAACGGAGGGGTAACTTTTTAACTTTTTTTGTAACGGAACCCCACTTAAAGGTTAATGCTGAAATTATTTAAAAACATAAAGGACCAAAATGGAAAAAAAAAAGATAAAGGACCAAATCGTTACCAAAAATTAAGTTAAGGGACCACGAGTGCTATTTAGCCCATAAAATAATAAACTTCAAACTTGATTACATTGAAGAAGGAATTGTATTCCTTAGTTATGAGTTATTTCACTACGCTTGTGTTGAAGCTATTAAATTAAAATATGCATAAAGTAAAATAAAATGGTAATTAGATAGATATGCGTAAAAAAAAACTTATTTGATTAATTAAGTGTGTTTAAAAATTTACAAACATGGGTGTTTATAGACAAATGATAATTCTTCGGACAATAAATTGTTTACATAAAAATAGCTTTGCTAGGTTAATTATGCAAGCAATGTGTAATAACTATCGCTTTTGAGATTTCGTGGCACCCCATGATCGGCTAACTCTTTGTTTGTCTTTCTCAATTAACAAATTATTTATTTTTACATGTAAACAGTTTTTTCACAAAATTATTATTTTTAATTCAATTCAGTTTTTTAATTTAAATTATCCATATAGTTAATTTTTTATTTTACTTTAATTAAACTTTAATAAATAATTAAGCTAATTCTATTATGTCGTGAGACCACACCTTTATCTTGAGGATTTTTTTCATATATATCTCATTTTTTATAAAAATAACTTTTAAAATACTCTACTTTTAAAACGAATATATGAAAATATATATACCCTTTTACTTTCGAGAGGTGGGATCATGGAAATGTGACCATGTGAAGCAAAAACAAAATGGCGATAGTAGTTGATAGTATTACGAAAATGCGAACTTTTACGTACATATTTTTTTTCTTCATTTTTTGTATTAATTGATAAAATAAATAAAAATAAAAATAATAAATAAATAAATAAAAATATTTATTATGAATTTATAATAATATAAAGTTAATTAAAATTAGTAAAAAAAATATAAAAATTTATTAGAGTTGTAATTAATATTTAAATAATATTTTAGTTAGATTAAAATCGAGTAACTTCACATGTTATTTCTAAAATCTATTTTATTTATTAGTTATTAAAATAATTTTTCCTTATAAATTAAGGGTAAAACTATAAAATTACGTGTCTTAACAATTGTATTAAAGCAACATTAAAAATAAAAAATAAAGAGAAAATAATATAAAAGTCATGCATGTTCATCGTTGTGAATATGCGAGTTAAATATATATCCACTGCTCTCAAAAAGAAATTCCCACTACCCCACCTCCACATACTCCACATAGTCTTACTCCTAATCTTTCTTTCTCACGTAAAGAAAAAATTATTATTGTTACTATTTTTTGTTTGAAGTTACTCTAACCCACCTCCATTAGTAGAAAATATAGTTATAACAGATACTTAAATTCGGTTATCTATTAGCTGTGCAAGTGACCAAATTTAAATAACATATTCAATGAATATAATGTACATACACATATAACATTATTTTTAATGTTTAGGGATAATACACGTAGAAGTTTTTTTTACTCATATTCGTGTCCAAATAAATTTTGCCATTTAACATATCTTACACGTAAGGGTAGTGTAATGTGTAAACATTTTTACTATATAAGTATTAGTTTTATAGTTTTTAATAATAAATTAAAGTTATAATTAGAAGATAAAATAATAAGATTAATGATAATTATTTACTGTCAGTATAAAATTAATTTTATATTAGTAGTACACTATTTTTTTTCTTTTTATGAACATACATATTTTATTCTTGTAAAATAAAACATAAATTATTTAATGTTCACTCTTCTTATGCTAACTCACATAATTTAATAACCATTTAAATTATAAATAAAGAAAAAAAATATTGTTTTTATAAATAAATATTATTTTGTAATTGGTACGCGTCAATTATACAAATTGAATGAATATAAATAAATCATTTTTACAGTGTATCATATACGTTTTTAAAAATGTATATTTTAATTTTTTTTTAAATTATACTCTAATATTTTAGAAAAAAAATTAAATTTTAATATTAGAAGTTATTTTTTCCAATACATTTTTTTATTTACTTTTTTACAATATATGGAAAGGTATATTTTTTTACATGAAAATATATATATTTCTTTTTTTCTTCTTTCAAATAGTTACACTCATAAATCTTAGTAGTGAAAAATCCTAAATTAAAAATCGACTCATGCATATCAACATTTTTGCAATTAAGAAATGAATTATATTTACTAGTAAATATTTTTTAACTATATAATAATATATCATATATTATGTTTGAAAGAGTAGAAAGAAAAAAAAACACATATTTCAAAACACTCTTTTCCTTCTTTGAATTGATGTTGACCATGAAAGAAAAAAAAAAAGTTAAACATGAATCTTACCATGAACTTTTCTTTTTAATTTAGAATGAAACAATATTAAAAAAATAAAAATTTACGAAATTGACCAAAACATCCCTTATTGTTAATATTTATCATTTGAATTAAATTATTTTTTTTAAAGATATTAATGTTATTTCATAAATATATATAATTTTTTTCATCGTTTTCTATTATTTTATCTCATATCAAATAACTAAATAATAATCACCCTTTGTATTCAATATCTCTTCTCCTCACTTTCTTTCTTTTATATTTTTTCCCACAAACCAAACACAGTAAAGATATCGCAGTTAGCTTGAAGAAGGTTACTCTCTCTCCGTAAATAACGGCCGAAACAATAGGCACTCTGATTTGTAACTTGCAAGAAGTCGTGACTTACAAAAAGCTGATTGACGAAAGATAATGATTAAACAAATATAAACTATTAAAAAATAAAAAATAAAAAATAAAAAAAAATATAGTGAAAGATACGCAAAAATGATAATAATAAAATAACGGATTCGAAAGGAGTTTGATATATCGTTTTGCAATTTCATTGAGATCCGCTACTACACTTTCTCTCTCTTTCTCATTCTCTCTCTATCAAGGTTCTCTTTGTCCCTTATCGTCTCATCACGTTCTCATTTTCTCGCCCATACGGATTTTCCACCATCCAACAGAATACGCGATAAATTTTTCACACACACAGTCTAAGCTATAGACACATCAAATATTTGAATCAAGACTCTTATTCTCACTCTTTATGGCGACCTTCTTCGATCTGAAACGCCGCTTCTAAACATATTTTTATAAATATATATATATATATATATATATATATATATATATATATATTTCTCTCTCATTTTTATTTTCATTCTAAAATCAATCCCTAGCTTTTCATTCTTCTTTGCCTCGCTTTTGTGAAGATTTTTGTTTTGGAGCTGCGTTGTAGACCTAGATTGCCTTGCGGCGGTGTTTATTTCTTTTGCCGCGTTTGGTTTCTTGTTCGATCTGTGACGGCAGGGAACCTTGCGTGACGGCGTTTTTGTATTTTAGCTCTGTGAACCCTAGATTTGTATTTTGGTAGCGGTGCGGTTTTGCTTTGGGTACGTGCGGTGCTGCGTTGTGCGGTGAATACGGTTTTGTTTATTAGTTGCTGCCCATGCTATTATTGGGTTGATTTTGATGCCGCCAGAACCATTGCCTTGGGATCGAAAGGACTTCTTCAAGGAGAGGAAGCACGAAAGGTCGGAATCGCTTGGCTCTGTGGCGAGATGGAGAGATTCGTCTCATCACCGTGATTTCAATCGATGGGGATCCGCCGAGTTTCGCAGACCACCTGGTGAGTTTTAATTGCTTTGTTCTTTCGATTTTGTAATCTATATGCTTGTTTCGTTTTTATAGAAAAATAGGAATAAAGTGCCGATTTGTTATTAGGTTTTGCGTTTCTAGCTTTTTAAATAGTTTTTTTTTGTGCGGTTTATGATTTGGATGATTATTCTTTGCGTATTTTGTATGTTGTTGAAAGTGAAACTTGTGTTTATTTTTGAAGATCTGTGCCTGTAGTTGTTTTCTTTAAGCCTTTAAGAGATGAGGACATTTTTGCAAGATTTCTTTGTTCTTTTTTGTGTTTTTCCCTCTCCTTTTTCTGGGTGAGGGAATATATACTTGGCTTGTGTTGATTTTTTCCGTTTTCCTTTTTTTGTTTGTTTGAATATTCTCTGAAGGTCATGGTAAGCAGGGTGGTTGGCACATGTTTTCTGAAGAACCGGGTCATAGTTACGGGGTTTCTCGGTCTGGCGACAAGACTTTGGAGGAAGATAGTCGACCATCGGTCTCACGGGGCGATGGAAAATATGGCAGGAGCAGTAGGGACAATCGAGGTCCCTTTGGCCAGAGAGATTGGAGAGGTCATTCGTGGGAAGTCACCAATGGCTCTCCAAATTTGTCCAGGAGGCCACCGGATATGAATAATGACCAGAGGTCAGTTGATGATTCCTTAACATATTCGTCTCATCCACATTCTGATTTTGTAAACACTTGGGAACAGCATCACTTGAAAGACCAGCATGATAAGATGGGTGGTGTCAATGGGTTGGGAACAGGCCCAAGATGTGATAGAGAGAATTCTCTGGGTTCGATTGATTGGAAGCCACTTAAATGGACCCGATCTGGAAGCTTGTCTTCTCGAGGATCAGGTTTTAGCCACTCAAGTAGTTCAAGGAGCATGGCAGGGGCAGATTCCTATGAAGCAAAGCCTGATTTGCAACCCAAAAATGTCGCTGCCATTGAGTCGCATTCAGGGGAAGCCACTGCATGTGTGACATCTTCTATGCCGTCTGAAGATACGACTTCTAGAAAGAAACCCAGGTTAAATTGGGGCGAAGGACTCGCAAAGTATGAGAAGAAAAAAGTCGAGGGACCTGATCCAGGTGCAAGCAAAGATGGCCAGGTCAATATGGAATCCTGTAACTTAATCAACCCCAACTTGGTAGATAAAAGTCCAAAAGTTACAGGATTTTCAGACTGTGCATCTCCTGCAACTCCATCTTCTGTTGCCTGCAGTTCCTCACCAGGTATGTTTCGAGGCTTTCTTTACTATCGTATCAGATCTTTCTGTTAAAGAGATATTAGAGCAAACTGGCAATTTAACTAGTAAAAAAGTTCAATGCTAGCATCTGATCTTACATGGTTAACATCTTGTTGTATCACATATAGGATTGTAGACATTGTGGTGTTTAATGAATAATTGTGGTGGAATAGTAGTCAGATATCAGCTAAGGCAATTTTGTTAACGTGTTAATACTCTCCAGTCTTTACTACTATTTATTAATTGCAATTGAAGACTGGGTCGGGCACCTTTGCTTTATTGATGCTTTCTTTGTTCTCTCTATGTTTGTTTTTCATTATAAGGATATTCTCTTACCCTTTATGTTTTTATAATCATCATCTTTTCTTAATGAGTTTCTTCTGTTGTTTAAAAAAGCTTTGTTCTATTGATGTTTTCTTGGTTCAGTTCTCTTTGATTTTTTGTTTTCATTCATTTTTGCGTTAAGGTTGATGATAGGATCTCTCAATACCCTCATTCTCTGTATGCATCTTTTCTCTGTCTCGATGAATTCTTTCTTTTATTGGAAAACAGGTTTGCAATGAATTTTTTTAGAAGTGTTTTGTAGTTGTGATATTATTGATTTTAAAAGGAAAAAACACTCCGAGGACTGTATTGAAATTATGTGGAAAACAGTTTTGGGCATAATTCATTGATTTATGGTGTTCACTAGAACTGACATTTGGACAGTTATATTGCTGCCTTCAGGTTTCAAGTGATGTTGAGATACTGATCCTTGAACATGTATTGTGTCCTCATCTCTGCTTTTAAAAATAGGTAGCATAATAGGAGCATATGGTAGGAAAGTTTTACTTCAGTATATCTTCCATGAACTTATTTCTATTTCAAAATGAGTTGGCCAAAAGAATGATTAATAAAGTCAATATACATACTGTCATTGGACTATTTGTTCTCAATTGCCATTTTGTAAATGTGTGTTGACATGATGTACTATATATATTTAAACTATTGTTTTGGTCTCTTTATACTCTTATTTTGGCAAGATCATTTTCCCTGAGCTTTGATCAGAAATGGTTCCCCTTCAATGTTCCCGTCATAATAACTGCTGCTGTATTATGTTTGCTGCCTTTGTTTACCTTGCACATATTATTTTTATGCCAAAACCTTACTTCAACCTTGTTATAGGGGTGGATGATAAATTATTGGGAAAGACTGCAAATGCAGACAATGATGTTAGTAATTTGACTGAGTCACCTGCTCCTGGGTTCCAGAATCACCTGCAGAGGTTTTATCTTAACCTTGACAAATTGGATATTGACTCCTTGAATAATTTGGGCTCTTCAATTGTTGAGTTAGTACAGTCTGATGATCCAAGTTCTGAGGATTCTGGTCTTGTTCGGTCCAATGCAATTAATAAGTTGCTGACATGGAAAGCTGACATTTCGAAGGTATTGGAGATGACTGAATCTGAAATTGATTTGCTTGAAAATGAACTGAAGTCTCTAAAATCTGATTCTGTGGATAGATATCAGTGTCCTGTAGCATTGGGCTCCCAGCAGGAAGGTAGCAGTTTAAAATTTTATGAAGGTGTTGAAGTCTCTCAGAAGGTCATTCGGCCAGAACTATTGAAAATTATTTCTTCTGATGAACCCAATATAGAGAAGATGCCTCAGTCAACTAATTTACTTGTTCATGAAAATGATAAGGAAGAGGATATTGATAGTCCGGGATCAGCAACTTCTAAATTTGTTGAGCCTCCGTCTTCGGTAAAAGCAGTTTCTTCATGTGATACTGAGGGGTGTTATAACTTATTAGGGGACATGGATACTATTCAACCTACTACCATAAAAGGCCTAGTCCGCTGCACTACTAGAAAAGATGCTAGTGTATCTGCATGTAATGATGTCAATGCCTCTACAGAGATAAAGGATAGCTTGGATGATGCTACCTTTGGAGCAAGCCTATGTTCTAGCTATGAGGATTCTTATAATTCAATTATTGCTTCTAATAAAGAATCTGCCAACCGAGCGCACGGTGTATTTGCTAAGTTATTGCCTAAAGAATGTAATAAGCTTGGTAACATGGGAGTCAGCAATGATTCGTCTTCTCATACATTAATTATGGAAAAATTTGCCGAGAAAAAACGGTTTGAAAGATTTAAGGAGAGAGTTATTGCACTCAAGTTCAAAGCCTTGCATCACTTGTGGAAAGAAGATATGCGCCTACTGTCTAATAGGAAATGCCGCCCAAAATCTCATAAGAAAAATGAACTAAGTGTGCGAACTACCTGTAGCAGTAATCTGAAGAATCGATCTTCCAGTCGTTCACGGTTTCCTTTCCCTGGTATGAATCTTTCCGCCAGTTCTTTGGCTTAACTTACGCCAGTAATTTTTCATTTTATTTTTTTTATTGGCACTATTTTACATTTTCTTTCAATTTGTTGCAATTCTATTATGTCATATAGATATTTACAAATGAGAATAAAAGAAATAATAGTGTCAGGGTGGTTGTTAATGTAGAAAAATAGGTTTGTTTATATTAAATTTTCTTAAAGCTCTGTTTTAGAGTATAAGTGCTGTATGAAACATTTTCAATTTGGTGTAAAATTGTTCTCACAATTGGTTTTCATTACATAGTTCTTTTGCAGATTACTTTTTGTTGAAAACATCATAGCTAAATTATTTTTTCTGCTTGATGTGATGAAGTTCTATGACTTTGTTGTTGATAATTTTTTAAATAAATAAAATTAACTGACTCTGTGTGGTCGACATCCATCACAAGGTGTGTGATAGTCTAGTCTTCTCTAGCATCTAGATTTTATTTTTGGAATGGTAAAAAGTTACTCTCAATGTGAATGTTCATTTTAATGCTATTTATACCTTCTAGATTGATGTATCAGGTAGATAGATACATAACAAAATAGTTTCATTGAAGGAACATAGTTCCTTGCAACAAAAGCAGAAACATGGGAGTGGGGATTAGATAGATGAGAAAATAGAATCCTGGTCTAGACAATGTTTCAACTATAGAGAGGGATATTTTGGTTCTCTACCATAAGGATAAAATAATTGATTAGTTCTCTTCCATAAAGAGGAAATATTTGGTTTTGATCTCTTCTATAGTTTTGCGTCGCAGAATCGTGGACGAACAGCACAATGGGTGTAGTGACCCTTAAAGTCGGGTCAGGTTTGGTGACCCAACTCTGGAAGAGATCATAACCAAACTATAAAGAGGGATATTTTGGTTTAACTATAGAGATCAAAACCAAACTTAGAAATCAAAACCAAACTATGAAGTCGAGTGGCAAGCCTCTGTTCGACTTCAAGGCATCGGGGGCGGCAAGCCTCCGCTCCGCTCTGGCCTGAAATCGCCGCTCCAAGCTGCTGTTGACAACTATGCATGCATAAACGGAATATCAGTTAGTTTCGTTGTCATGGTGATTTCTTTCTTTTTTTTATTAATCAAATTAAAAATATTTTTGTAGCGCATACAATGTTTTGTCGTCAAATTTAGAATATAATTTGTTTGGACATGGGTTATCTGAGATATGAGCTGTACTGCAGTAAATGAGACAATCCTTGGCTAGTTTAACTTTCGTAGCTTAAACTATTGTGTAAGATGTGCCTTTATGTGTGGCATGTATTGTTTAATATTTGACTTAGGCTTGTTCAAGTTGCTCGTATATAATTTTAGTAGGGGGGTATATCTCAGTGTGCTACTAGTATTTTTGTCATGGGGGTGCACACTACATAGCTACTTGTAGGAGTTTTCTTTTTCATTGAATTTTTCTCCTTGACTAGTTACTTGTAATGATTCTGATCTCAGTACATTTCATGGGTTGTCATTCCTGTTCACTTTTATTTGCAAGTTATTTGTTTGGGACTTACTTACTGAATGACATATAGGCTAGTTGAGCTCTCAATTGTGTCAATAAAAATAGTTGTCACTTGGTAGGGTTTTGTAGTTGATGATCACAAATTTAAATAGGTTGAAAGGTTTGATGCTGAAGCAACGTTTGTCTGGTAAAAGCAATTTCAATTTATCAATATATAATAGATGAAAATATGACTAAATTTGGGGCTCCTATTCTGGTTTATGATATTATAATTCTTATGGTGTCTCCTATTCGATGTTGACACATGATATTTATTTTATAGTTGCCTGTTGTGTTCCTAATTTATTTAAGTCTTTTTTCTGTGATTATAACTATATTCTTCATTTTTTAATCAATGCAGCTGGAAATCATATAAGCTTGGTTCCAACGTCAGAGATTATTAATTTCACAAGCAAACTTCTTTCAGAATCCCAAGCTGCACTTCAGAGAAACACTCTGAAGATGCCAGCATTAATATTGGATGAGAAGGAGAAGATGGTTTCAAAGTTCATATCTAGTAATGGGCTGGTTGAAGATCCGTTGGCTATTGAGAAAGAAAGAGCTATGATCAATCCTTGGACATCAGAAGAGAAAGAAATTTTCTTGGAGAAATTTGCTGCGTTTGGAAAAGATTTCTGTAAAATTGCTTCTTTCCTTGATCACAAGACAACTGCGGACTGTGTTGAGTTCTACTACAAGAATCACAAATCTGAATGTTTTGAGAAACTGAAGAGGAAAGATGTTGGTAAGCTAGGGAAGTCATTTGCAGCTAAATCTAACTTGATGGCATCAGGTAAAAAATGGAATCATGAAGTTAATGTTTCTTCGCTTGATATATTGAGTGCAGCTTCAGTGATGGCAGATGGCATTGCAGGTAATAAAAGGATGCGAGCAGGAAGATTCCTTTTGGGGGGTTATGGTAATGTAAAAGCATCAAGGGGCGAGGACAGCAATATAGAGAGGTCAAACAGTTTTGATATTCTTGCAGATGAAAGGGAGACTGCTGCTGCAGCTGATGTATTGGCTGGTATATGTGGTTCACTCTCATCCGAGGCTATGAGTTCCTGCATAACAAGTTCAGTTGATCCTGTAGATGGTAACAAGGAAAGGAAGTTCTTGAAAGCGAACCCTTTATACAAACAACCCTTGACGCCTGATTTTTCCCAGAATGCTGATGATGGTTCTTGTTCAGATGAGAGCTGTGGTGAAGTGGATCTTTCTGACTGGACAGATGATGAGAAGGCAGCTTTTCTTCAGGCTGTATCATCTTTTGGTAAGGATTTCGCAAAGATAGCACGGTGTGTAGGTACAAGGTCTCGAGAACATTGCAAAGTTTTCTTCAGCAAGACTCGAAAAGTCCTTGGACTGGATATCGCACACCCCTTACCTGGAATTGTCGGATCCCCGCTGAATGATGACGCTAATGGTGGTGAGAGTGACACCGATGATGCATGTGTTGTTGAGACAGGCTCAGTGGTTGATGCTGATAAGTCTGGCAATAAAACAGATGAGGACCTGCCTTCTGATGTCAATACACTTCATGACGAATCCAATCCTCTGGAAGCTAGGAGTCTGTCAGCTGAATTAAATGAATCAAGAGAAATAACTGGTACAGAAGTATCTCTTGAAAATGTAGGTGTGGTTTCCGATGTTTTTGCAATTAAGGATGAGTCTGGGCTGGGCTCTGATGGTAGTGGAGTGGTCTTGGGCAAATCTGACATGTCTGGTTCAGTCAATGGACAATCAGCTATACTTACATCATGTAGCATAGAAGTTGCAAAAGGTGAAGCTTATAAATTGGGAGATGCAGTTAGAGAATCAATTTCTGTTGCTGTGGATAGACCATTTTCTGATGTGTCTTCTGGAGATCTTGGAAATGAAGTGGAAAGGCAGAGAGTGACAGCACCCCAATGTGTTGATGACATAGATAATAAACAGGAAGCTGATGCAGGTATTGCAGTTGAAATAAAAAGCTGTGTGTTAGAGTCAAGCACTGCTGCAAATGTTTCATTCTCATCTGTGGTCAATTCATGTTCAGGATTGAGTTTTGGTACTGAAAATAAGCCTCTGTCTCTTGGAAACCCTCATATCTCTGCATTATCTATGAATGATTCACGGGCAACTGCAAATTCATTGTTGCAAAAAGCTGCTGCTCAATGTGAAAAAACAGTTAGCCAGGACAGACTGTCCTCTACTTGTGATATTCAGGAAGGTAGAGATATGCGGTGTCATAGCTCTGGCAGCAATGGTGACCATCAGCTTCCTCTTCTGGGGAACCATGTTGGGACTGTTGGCATCCTCCAGGGCTATCCCTTGCGAGGGGCCATCAAGGGAGAAGTGGATGGAGTTATGAATTGCAGCGATTCAGCGACGGAGTTGCCTCTTCTGCCCCAAAATGCCAAACAGACTGATGATCATTTCAAATCAATATGGCATTCTTCAGATTCAGACCAAACACCCAGAAATGGTGATGTGAAACTGTTTGGAAAGATACTGACTAATCCTTCTTCCACTCAGAAACCTAGTTTGATTTCAAAGGGAAGTGAAGAAAATCGTACCCATCACCCCAAGTTAAGCAACAAATCTTCTAATATGAAATTTACTGGGCATCATAATTCTGATGGAAATTTGAAATTTTTGAAGTTTGACCACAGTGACTACCTTGGCCTTGAAAATGTTCCCATGATGGGTTATGGTTATTGGGAAGGGAATGGAATTCAGACTATACAGAATGGTCTTTCATCATTGCCGGATTCTTCCTTCTTGCTAGCTAAATATCCTGCTGCCTTCAGTAATTATCCTTCTTCATCTTCTTCCAAATTGGAGCAACAACCATTGCAGGCATTTGCCAAGAATAATGAACGGCATTTGAGTGGTTCATCTGCTTTTATAGCTAGAGACATCAATGGCAGCAATGCCCTGATTGATTATCAGATGTTTAGAAGTAGGGATGGTCCAAAAGTGCAGCCATTTATGGTGGATGTCAAACACTGCCAAGATGTATTCTCTGAGATGCAGAGACGAAACAGTTTTGAAGCAATCTCGAGTTTGCAGCAACAGGGAAGGGGAATGATGGGAATGAATGGCGTTGGAAGACCTGGGATTCTAGTGGGAGGAGGGTCATGCAGCGGTGTGTCGGATCCTGTGGCAGCAATCAAAATGCATTATTCCAATTCTGACATGTATGGTGGTCAGAATGGGAGTATTGTAAGAGATGATGAATCTTGGGGAGGGAAGGGGGATTTAGGCAGGTAGTAGTGTGCCTGGCGGCAAGCTTCTCTTTTTGCCGCGTCCTGTATAATAGTTTTTCCTTAACTGCTCAATACAGTGTAGGGCAATTTAATGGTTCTCAAGCCCGTTTTGGTAAAATATATTAGGTGCTTGTAATGTGGCAGCAGCTTTGTATTTGTTGTATTCGATGAAAATACAGAAATAATCTCTGGAAAAGTTAGGAGGGGCGATTGCCATTTTACCAATCTGCATTTGGATCCCTCGTCCACATTATTGCTCATTTTTGAAATCACCTTGGCTATCTGGATAATTGTTTGAAGTTTTGACAATTCATTTCGTGGTACTAGTTCACTATACTAGGGAGAATAGAAGGCGTGGCTAGCTTCTAAATTCCCTGTTTTTTTGGTTAGTAAAATATAGAAATAGAATCAGTGGTATAATTTTACATTTCAGAAATTTGAAACTGAGCGGTATCGGTTTCTATTGACTTGGATAGCAATTGTGTTAAGTTAAGGATTTTTTGCAACGGTCTAAAAATTTACTGAATTTCGATTATTGTGCACGATTACTGTAGAAATGTCACAGCAGTGCAATTTCAATGTTAGTCAATTTTTTACCAATAGAAGGAAAGACCTAAGAAAGAAAGTTAGAAGGGAAAAATATCCTGTGTGCATGGAAGGACTAGATAGAGATAGAAGTTTTGTGGTGGGGTCTACTTTTTTCTAAAATAAATTTCTGTTCAAGTTTGGTGAGAGGAGAGTGAGTGAGCAATGACTTTTTCCCACGTTGCCTTCCTTTTTTTGGCTCGTGCCAGACCAATACTTTGGTCAACTAACTCCAGCGACTTTATCCACTTGTGCCGGAGCATTCTTCGCAAATTGTTTTTTTTTTTTTTGTTGCCTTTTTTATGGAAACGTGCAAATGTGGTGATAGAGCCCTTTTACCAAAGTCAAAAAGGTGAAAACAACCCGTCACCACTACTAATGTTATTCAACTATTACTAAAAAATTATCTTATTGGTGCTCACTTTGAAAAAGCCACATGGTTCAAATATACTTGTACATATTGAGGAGTATTTTCTATTTCAAAATTTTAATTTGAAATATCCAGGATACATCTATCATTTATCACATCTATGTATTTATATTTTCATATTTCTATTCATTTAAATAAGTGAAGATTTGAGTACAAAATAGTCACAAAAAAGAGAATACAAAATAGGTTAATCATTCACTTGAGGCAAAGTTCGCTCACATTTCTACTAATTTTTGCTATAGTAACGAGACGTTTTCAAAACTTAATAGTAACTCATCTTCAACAACCTAAGCAGTTTGTCTACTGAGCAATAGCAATTTCTTTAGCCTCTTCATGTGTTTGGAGGATGGAAGGAAGGGGTGCAATGATTTCAATTATCTGCAAGTACACGTTAAACTATTTATTTTGGAAACCAAAATCATCACATTGTATAATGAAAATGGCATGAAGCAAGACATATCCATTCAGTTTTCAAATGATACAAACTGGAAAATTAATCCTATAATGATACCAATACTTACCTCATTAGTTATTGGATGGGTGAGCAACAATTTATGTGCATGCAGATAATATCCACAATCTCCGGGAACTGGTTTCGCCGGCCTTGGATAACCCCTATACAATAAGCAGCAATGAGAAAATTTAGACCAAATCTCAAATGGAAATTATGAAATATTGATCTGCCAAAAGGAACCAAAAGAGTCAAGAGATAATCCCGACGTCATGTATGCGAAATTGATGCTCAAAGTTAGCCATCATCTTCTGTCTTTAAATGCCAGCTAAAACAGACGTCAAAGAATTGCAAGTATTGAATATCAACAAAAGAAGTTTAAATTGAAAACTTATTTCTAATAGAGGGTTGTTTGTCTACTAACATGTCAGTGATGTCAAATGGCGGTCATGGTGCTGCCATAGCGGAATGGCGTGGCAGGTTTTTTGACAGCTGTCATAGGCAATTTGTGAAGGGATGTTCGTCATGGCAGTGCCGTAGGCGCAATGTCCTGTTTGTATGGCAGACATTTGGCCTTCCGCCATCAACAACACTTAACATGGCACCCTTTTATTTAAGTTAGTCGAGAGTAACATTAGATTATGACAACGCGTGAAAAGTGGTTAGAAAGAGTGGATATTCCTCAACTTACAAACTGGCCTTATGGGGAGAGTTAAGCTCATCCCAAATTGTAAGAATGTTTAAGACAAGCCAAGATAGAAATTTATAAATAAGTGTTCTTGCATAAAAATTAGCTGCGAGAAAAGAAGTATGAAAGCAACCAGCAAATGTTCTTAAACATGTTGGCTGGGAAGTTGGATGTGGTTTGCACTCCCGGACGCGGTGCTTGTAAGTACGAACAAAATATGGAAAGACGATTGCGTAACAGAATATCACTACAAAGAAGAATATGGTGTTAAATGAATGAAAGTGTCCTTGTAAAATATAAATAGAATCACCTACCCGTCTTCAGCAAAACTCTCATCCAGGAAGTCACAATCCAAGCATTTTGGCTGTCCACCAACAGCATAAAGAGGATCACCTGCAAATAAAAATAGAGGAAAGGTTTTACAGAGTATGACTTTTGTACTTCCTTACTAGCTTGAGTCAAACATGGAGTCAGGCAAGACAAAAGAAGATTCATAACATTCAAGATTTCAAAGAATGCAGGGACATAGGTTGCTTAACCATTATCTCATCATGTTTAGAAATGAAAATATGCAATCCTTTAGGTGTGTTGGGGAAACTCATATTCTGAAATAGATCGATATGTATGAAGAAATTTTATTTCAAAAAAGTAAGAACCAAACTTGTAAGACCCTAGCAAAATAAAAAGAATAAAATAATCAACCAACAAAATTAAAAAGTTCGCAAAGCGTAGATGTTAATTTCAAAATTGAAACACTAATAAATATTCATTTCAATCTCCATTAATAACACAATTACCTTTGATAAAGTTAAAGTTTGAAGACAAAAATGAATCAAACAAAATATTTCAAGGATTTAAAATACTTTCAAAGATTTTTAGCCATTGAAAGGCTAAATGTGCACAACTAAATATTGATAACACTTGTAATCTTGCAAGTTATTTGATAGAATTATTGAGCCTAAAACTAGTGAAAGACCCAAACTTGCTGTGTGGAGAAGCAAGGGTAAAAAAGAGAAAACTCATTCTATTAACAACAGGACAGAGAAACTCTTTGAATTATAGGGATTTCAGTTACACAAGGGGGAATAAATTGAGAAAGGTAGTGGAGCATTAGTGATGAATAATTATTGTTACCGTTGAATTAGGATAATATTATTTTCTCTGGAGGAGCTACGCTCTAGTTTATACCTGTATCAGAATTTTCCATTCTTTCATAAATCAATAAATTCCCATTTCACCTATCATTTTAGTGTTTATCGATTCCTATTTTTTTTGACTCTATCATTGGTCCGACCTGCCGGATCTTCGAGAAGTACTGGTGATTTTGTACATTATACATGCCACCTAAGTTGTCAGATCGAATGGAAGCAGTTGAAGCAAGACTCTCAGCAGTGGAAGACTCTGTTCGCCAGGAGTTGAGGGAATTTCGCGAAAGTATGATGAGCGAGTTCACGAGGTTGCTACAGCAACGACCAATTGGAACAGTGGAACAATATGCGCATTCTGAGGACTCAGTGACAGAGTATAAGATGGCAGTTAAGAAAGTTGAGTTACCATCATTTGATGGTGACGATCTTGTGGCCTAGATCACACGAGCTGAAATGTATTTTGAAGTCCAAGGGACGTCGGAGAAGGTGAAGGTTAGATTGGCGAAACTAAGCATGGAGGGAGCAACAATTCACTGGTTTAATTTGTTGCGTGAGACAAAGGACGATTTGAATTGGTTGAAGTTGAAACGAGCTTTAATTGAAAGGTATGGTGGAAGACAAAGTGATAACTCCTTTGAAGAGATGAAAGATTTGCAACAAACGGGAACAGTTGATGAATACATTACCACATTTGAATATGTGTCGTCACAAGTAGCAAAGCTACCGGAGGAGCAGTACCTTGGGTACTTCATGGGAGGTCTCAAGAACGACATTCGCCTGAAGGTGCATATGTTGAATCCACAAACCAGAATGCAAGCAATGAAGATTGCTCGTGATATCGAAACAGAATTACGTGTATCTCTGATTTCAATAGGAGGTAGTGTAGGTGGGCTTCGCAATTGGAAGGGAAGTGGGCCAAGTGGATCAGGGTCCAATTGAAAGAAAGGATATGAATTTCATTATAACTCGGGTTCAACCCGACCTAAAAGTGGGTTTAATAATAACTTAACTGAGTCAGTGCACAGCAAAACCAATTCGACTCAATCTACCTCAAATGCGAACTTGAGCGCTTCTCAAAATACAGTGAGGTCTGGAAACGATGAAGGGAGAAGAGTCAGCGGCGACCGCAACCGTGACCTCAAGCATCTTCCATATTCGTAATTGATGGAGTGGCAGACACGAAGGTTGTGTTTTCGTTGTGGGGAAAAATACCATCCTCTTCACCAATGTGCTGAAAAGCAGCTCCGATTGGTGATCTTGGGAGACGACGAGACGGTTAACGAAGAAGGTGAAGTGATTGCCATAGAAGCTATAGAGAATGAGGATGAAGTTCTTGATTGCAATTCCATGGGATTGTTTGATATTATTGAAGCAAAAAAAAAAAAAGATAATACTCCTCCAACCACTTTGTGTCTCAAGGGAAGTCCAAAAGGGGTTTCCATCGTGGTTTTAATCGATAGCGGCGCCAGTCACAATTTTGTTTCACCTCGGGTTGCTACTGCGTTGGGGTTTACAGTGGAACAAGGAAGATCGATGGGAGTAAGGTTGGGAGATGGCCACCGTGTGTCCACTAGGGGGAAGTGTAGAAAATTGCAAGTACAATTAGATGATTTCACCACTAATGTTGATGCCTTTGTTTTGGAATTGGGTGATTTAGATATGATTTTGGGGGTGGTTTGGTTGCAAAGATATGGGAATGTGACTTTTGATTGGGAGAAAATGACCATCAATTTTCAATGGGAAGGAAAAATGGTGGAACTACATGGTCAGTTCTTTACCACAAAAGACTCGGCCAATTCTAAAGCACTTCAAGCACAAACTGAAACACTGTATAGTTTATTGGAAGAAGAATTGGTTCAAACATCAAATGAAGAATTACAGAAGCTAACTCAAGACCAACAACAAGAGCTTCAAGACTTGTTGGAGAATTTTAAGGGAGTTTTTGAAGAGAATACACGGCTGCCTCCGGAACGAGATATAACTCATGCAATTGAATTGAAGAATGATGCAGGTCCTGTGAGTGTTAGGTCATATCGTTATCCTCACCACCATAAGGAAGAGATTGAAAAACAAGTTCAGAGCATGCTGACCCAAGGTATAATTCAAAACAGTTCTAGCGCCTTTTCTAGTCCTGTCATTTTAGTTAAAAAGAAAGATGAGTCATGGAGGATATGTGTTGATTATAGAGAATTAAATAAGGTTACAATGCCGTATAAATATCCAATTCCTGTAGTTGACAAATTACTAGATGAACTACATGGAACGAAGTATTTATCAAAACTTGATTTCAAATCCGGTTATCACCAAATAAGGGTGAAAGAAGGTGATGTGCATAAGACGGCATTTCGAACTCATGAAGGACACTATGAGTTTCTAGTGATGCCGTTTGGATTGACGAACGCACCAACCACTTTCCAATCCACAATGAACCATATTTTCAAGCCACACATCCGTAAGTTTGTTTTGGTATTTTTTGATGATCTCCTAGTATATAGTAAAGGATGGAAAGAATACTTAGCACATTTATATCAAGTGATGGAGATTTTACAGCACCACTGTTTTGTCGTTAATAGAAAAAAAAAATGCAATTTTGCTAGTAGAAAAATGAAATATTTGGGTCATGTAATATCGGAACAGGGTGTGGCCGTGGATCTAGCTAAGATTAATAGCATTTTGGAGTGGCCAATCCCTCATAATGTCAAAGGAGTGAGGGGATTTTTGGGGCTGACCGGTTATTACCGGAAATTCATTGTTGGCTATGGAAAGATAGCTAAGCCATTGACAGAATTAACAAAGAAGGAAGGATTTCATTGGGGATTAGAACAGTTGAAGGCTTTTGAGAATCTGAAAAGGGTTATGGTGCAAGCCCCAATTTTAACACTACCAGATTTTTCACAACCTTTTGAGATTGAATGTGATGCACCCGGACGAGGAATAAGTGCAGTTTTAATGCAGAAAAAGAAGCCTATAGCCTATTTCAGCAAAGCTTTATCCAAGAATAATTTAAGCAAGTCTGCGTATGAGAAAAAATTAATGGCATTGGTGTTGGCTGTTCAACATTGGCGTCCGTATTTGTTAGGAAGAAGATTTGTGGTGTACTCCAACCAAAAGAGCTTACGACACTTGCTCGAACAACGGATCACTATGGCTGATCAGCAGAATTGGATAGCAAAATTATTAGGTTATCACTTCGAAGTGGTGTACAAACCAGGTCCAGATAATAAAGTTGTTGACGCTCTTTCAAGAATGCATGAGGAAGTGGAGTTGAAAGGGATGACTTCTTTTTCCATATGTATACAAGAGCAACAAATTCAGCAGGAAGTTATGAATGATCCCCAATTGCAAAAGGTGATAACAGAGCTACAACAGGACCCTGCATCCTAGCCAGACTTCCAATTAATCAAAAGAGAGACTTTTCTACCGCAACAGACTAGTGTTATCCTCAATTCAGGTTGTATACCTTTATTGTTGAAGGAATTTCACTCATCTCCAACCGGTGGCCATTCAAGTATCGAAGGATGGCAGAAAATCTTTATTGGGTAGGAATGAGAAAGTTAGTTCTGGAATTTGTGCAGAGTTGCGACGTATGTCAACGTCAAAAGTACGCTGTGTCATCTCCTATGGGTTTGTTACAACCCCTCTCAATTTCGGAGAAAATTTGGGATGCTATTTCAATGAATTTTATCACTGGTCTCCCAAAGTCGAAGGGATTTGAAGCTATTTTTGTAGTGGTGGATAGATTATCTAAGTATGGACATTTTATTCCCTTAAAACATCCATATACTGTGAAAAAGGTGGCCGAAATTTTTATTAAAGAGGTGGTGCGTCTTCATGGGGTTCCACGATCCATTGTTAGTGATCGTGATCCATAGTTTGAGTCTATTTTGGAAAGAGTTGTTTCGCTTACAAGGAACATTGTTGAGTATGAGTTCGTCATATCATTCGGAGACGGATGGGCAAAAGGAGGTGGTAAATCGGTGCTTAGAAGTATATCTTCGTTGTTTTGCATCGGAGCAACCGAATGAGTGGTCACAATGGATTCATTGGGCTGAATTGTGGTATAACACCACATTCCATGTGTCTACAGGAACTACATCGTTTGAGGCAATGTATGGAAGAAAACCACCCACCGTGGTTAGATATTTACAGGGAGAATGAAAGTAGAAACGGTAGCAGCTGAATTGGTTGATCGTGATGAGGCCTTACGTCAACTTAAGTATCATTTGAACAGAGCTCAAAAACATATGAAGAGATATGCAAATAAGAAAAGAAAAGCATATTCATTTGAAGTGGGTGAGTGGGTATTTTTGAAGCTCCGGCCTCATAGACAGCAGACAGTGATTAGAAGGATTAATCAGAAACTGGCTCCACGGTACTTTGGACCATTTCCTATTCTAAAGAAAATAGGGGCAGTATCCTATAAGTTGAAGCTACCTGAAGGAAGTAGAGTGCATGCAATGTTTCACATCTCACAACTTAAGAAAGCTATTGGAGACTATTTTGCTGAATCTCGACTACCAAACGGGTTAGAAATGGAATCAGAAGAATAGGAAGAACCTAAAGAAGGACAGCTGGTGCAACAATGGCTGGTGCGTTGGAAAGGAAGAGCTGTAGAAGACACAACTTGGGAGGATGAGTTATTACTAAAAAGTCAATTTCCATCCTTCAACCTTAAAGACAAGGCTGCATTTTCTGAAGGCGGTAATGATAGAATCATTGGGCCTAAGACTAGTGAAAGGCCCAAACCTGCTGTGTGGAGAACGTATGTCCGCAAGGGTAAAAAAGAGAAAACTCATTCTATTAATAACATGGCAGAGAAACTCTCTGAATTCTAGGAATTTCAGTTACACATGGGGGAATAAATTGAGAAAGGTAGTAGAGCATTAGTGATGAATAATTATTGTTATCGTTGAATTAGGAGAATATTATTTTCTCTGGAGGAGCTACGCTCTGGTTTATACGCTGTATCAGAATTTTCCCTTCTTTCATAAATCCATAAATTCCCATTTCACCTATCATTTTACTGTTTATCGATTCCTATTTTTTGTAACTCTATCATTATTTCTCTTAATGTGAAGCATCATAATTAAATCAGCATAAAATAATTACCAATCAAAGGATGCCCTATGAAAGAGAGATGAATGCGGATTTGATGCGGTCGTCCAGATTGAATCTTAACCTGTTCAAACAAGCCGACAGAAACAAAGTTTTGCAAACCACATTATAATAGGCTAATCTCATTATGGCAAGTTGCTAATAATAGGCCAACTACTTTTGGAATCAATGTATTTTAATAGGCTAAAGAAATTCATCTTTTCTGCATACAATAAAATAAGAGTGTAGTCCAAATCCTACCAGAAACTTCATTGACATTTCAGTTCTACAGTATCCTCCCCTCAGTTGACTTTTTAAATTACTCAATTCAAGCAGTTAAAATTATATATCCAATTAATTGGAATGCAGTAACACTCTAATCAGTATCTTTCTTTTATTGTTATATTTCCTTGTAATTGTTTTAAAAAAATCTACTTTCTAATATCTTATATGCAGGCTAATTTCTTATTATACATGAATGTTGACTCATAAGGAAGAACACATGGTCTTGAACAGAGGAGCAACCTGGACCAATGTGCTATTTTCTTGTACATTCCTTTCAAGAATGTCGACTAAACTGAGCGCTGGTTTCCCTGGTTCAATGAAAACAACTATGTATGAGTGGACAAGATAGAGAGCAGTTTCATGATGAAAAGGAAACATTTTAACAAGAAACAAGAAAAGTGCTAACAACACACACTTCAATAATCTTTTCAACATTCACTCTCTTACTGAATGAAATTCATATATGTCCCACCACTTTATGTTTGACCCATTCCCAAAATGGTGCGACGTACATGAATTTCGCCTGATAAGAGAAGTTTTGCTAGCACTCCTCTTTTAATAATGATTAACAATGACCTGATTGAGAAGCAACATATAACCCTTTAGCAACTCCAGGATATTTTACCATTCCTATTGGCTGATCAATTGTCACCTGTGAAGAAAAATAATCTTCTAGTTATACAAGCAGTGTCAATAGAAGCAACTGTGCCAAATAATTGGAAAAATAAACTTCTAGTTGTGTGACGGTAAAATAGAAGAGGAGCCTTGGCGCAACAATTAGAGTTGCTTCTCTTCATCCAGAAGGTCAAGGAGCATTGTAACACCGAGTTTCCATATCTGACAGCAAAATATAATTTCCAGAAGTATGAACTTAGAGATCATTAAGAGAAGTTCTTGCAGTTGTCTAATCATTTTTCATTATGATAGTATGAACTTAGACATACACATGCTTTCTTATTTCTAATACCTTTTCTTCTCTCATACTTTAATTGGGGATGGAGATGACAGTATATTACCTTATCATTATCAATTATCCCACTCACAAGTGCTCGGTATATCTTTGCAATCTTCCGAAGTTCCTGATTTGTATCTCTGCATCCGCAAATAACAGAATACAATGAGTAAAATGACGTAATCAAGTATAAAATCTAAAACTTCAATTTTAAAACTTAAAAAAGAGAACTTTTCCTATGTTCTATTTACGGGTGTTCTATTCTACTTAGATAAACAACAGAATGCAACTACAAGAGTAGATTAAGTAGATGCAACTAACCGAAAAGATGGTTCTTTCCTAACCTTTTTCCTCCTATGCGAGATGTTCCATCAGCAAAAAAAGATGCAAGATTAGCCCTGGCTAGTTTTGTTTTTGCACATAATAAAATTCCTGTGATGCAATCAATCAATCAATCATAAAAGCATTAGAAAGTGTCATGGTCTAGTTCGTTATTTATACATCAGAATTTTAGAAGGGTATCAAAAGAAAAGGTTTTACTCATGGTATAATAACATATCTGGTAGTGATGCTGATAACTATGAAAATATCACTGATTTACCACCACTTTTAAGTTAAACAATCAACTATGAAAATAGTGATTGCGAGGGGCTTTAAACTTTTCACAGGGACAGCCTACAATAGTTTTAGATTATATCAAAATAGAATTACTTTCCTCTCAAAGAATTCAGAAACTCACCTCAATCACACATGTACCAATTTCAAAGCAAATTAAGCAACAAATATAATACAGCATTTTCACATTTCAACAGAAATATTCGATATAACCTGAAGTTCCCCTTCCTAGGCGATGTACTGGAACAGGGTGAGGCTTTTGGTGTGCTTCAAAGGTACATTTATTGTTGGTTTCCCATTGAAGCTGTGTTAAAACTGTTCTTTGCTGAAAGAGACCTCCAGGCAGAACTTGCAGGCCAGAAGGCTTATTTAGAGCAATCTGAATTCATAATCAACATCACAATTAGGAAAACAAATATTGAAGACATTCTAATTGTTCTGTACATGAAGTAGTTAATATTTGCTTATATTTGATCATCAGATGTAACTCTTTTTGTTCTTATATTCGAGACCGAAAGGAGTAATCAATACTCATGTTAAATAATCACTTAAAGCATTAAACCAGAATACTAAAAATGTATAAATCTAGCCAAGAGACAACTCTCTACCTATGTTTCCCTCCTTCTCATGACCCAAAATTTTAAGTTTAATCAAAGAATGGTATAATTACATTAATTCATCCTTAGCATTCCAAAGGAATGAAATTAGTTTCCAAGTTTCAATTCAATAAAACTGATCAGAGAAACACAGTTATAGAAATCAATTTGTGAGACAGACATAATGGTATAATTACATTTACTAAAACTTACAATGTCATCATCTTCATACAAGACTTGAATGGTGTGAGGTGCATCGGGCTCCTTCCAAGGAAGTCTATGATAGACAAGCTTCGAGCCGACTCTAGAATGAAGAAATAATGAAACATGATATGATGGAATACAAAACACCTTAATTATAATAAAGAATGAAATATTTTCAATAAAAGAACCTGAGGAGTGTGTTTGGATCAGTAACAACTTTTGCATCAACTGTTATCTATAGAAAATGACACACTATTAATCATAACATTGTACTAAATTTCTATATCATATTATGTAGTCAAAAGTATAACTAACTAGTTAATGATCAAACCTGGTCACTTTTTATACGCTGCAACCAACTGTTACAAAAAATCAATATAAATAAAAGAAGAAAAATTTGAATTTTTATGATAAATAAAAGAAAAGGGTATATGGGGTTGGGTTATTACCCTTGTAAGGGAGCTGAACTTTTGTACTTGGTGGAGTAAAACTCAATTAGTGTTAAACCTGAAAATTGAACCAAAATCAAATCAAATTCAAATATTAACAAAAAAGAAGAAGAGAGGGGGATTTAGTGAACAAACCAGCATCGGAGGGTCGAACGACATCGTTGTAGGAAAGGCCGTCGTTCAATTCCGGCCAAGAAACTCCGATTTTCTTCTGCCTCGACATTCAATCCCAACTTCTATAACATAAACATGATTATTTATTTATTAAAACAATAATCAATATTTACCTCCTATGCTAAATGCTTAAACTCTATTAACTAATGAATTGATTTAACTCAAACTTCAGGTAAAAAAAAATGGGTTTGGTAGAATCCGATTATGAATAATTTCTTAGCTGTATTTTACTTGTTTCAAATTAATAGGCCATATTCCTCTAAAGAATGGGGGTTAAGGAAAAAAAAAGCTTAAATCTATTTATTTTCTATCTAAATATTAAGACGATTTTTGGATGAATTTGGTTTATAAAATATTTTAAAGCTTTCAAATTTTTTTTTATAGAAAAAGTATTTTAAATTTATTATTTTTCTTCGCAGAAAAGTATTTGAAAGATTTAAAAGTTAAATACAGTTTAGTCAAAATTTAAAAGCAACACTATTTTTTACCGCAAAATGTTTCATAGATAAAAAGTAGTTAAAAAAATTGTGATCAACAATACGTTAAATGAAAAAATTGATTTTAAATATGTCATGTCACGAGTTATGAATTAATCTTATTTATCGTGATACACAATATGTTTTAAAATTTAAATGATTAAGTAGAATGTTTAATCTCAAATTTTTATTTTCTATCTAAATATTTGGAATTTATTATGAATTAATTAATTAATTTGATAAAATTTAAAAGATTAGGTAGAATGTAAAACTAGGTTCTAGAGGGGAGAACTCAAAGACTTTATTTTGAGTGAAATTTGATGTTTTGAATCTTTTGATTGATGAGTTAGATTGAACTTTTTTTTCTTATGAAAATCAATTCATATCATTTAAGAAGTAATAAACAAGCCATACAAATAAGAGAAAAATAGAAGATTTGATAATTAGCATAAGAAGTGATTACCCTGGCTAGAGAATAAGCAACTCAATTTGTATATCTCCTGAAAAGACATTACCAAGAAGTTTAAACTACTACAAAGGAAAGTTCTACAATGATCAATAATAACACCAAATTCTGAGAAATCAACGAATATTTTGTTTAGAACTTAAGAGACTCCACCACAACTTCCAAATCATCCACTTAAAATAAAATATATAACATTTGTAATATCAAGAAATTGAACTCATTTCAAAGCAAGTAGAAGACCCGAAGTTTCACCCTCCCTTACGAAAAGAAGAGGCTTGACCCAACTAGAAAAAACCAGAAAAAATTGACCCTTGTCATAACTCAAACAACAACCAAAACTTGCAACTCCTAGACCATAGTGAAATGCAGCATCCACATTACATTCGAACATTCCAAGAGGTGGCTTCACCCATCTAATCCCAACTGGTTCATTAACTTTATGTCTCTCACCATGCCACACACCATTATCATTGACTGCTACCCAACTATTCAACAGTGTCTGTGCTCTATTAGTAACAATAACATGAGATTCAATTTTGTTATCCAATTCCCACACCTTAGATTTAACTTAAAAATACCTTTTTGGTTCTAACTCTTTAGCCTTATCTCTCCATATATCAAAGTTAAGCTGAATGATAAATAAAGTCTGGACAATACTTTTTCTATCAAAAATTTGAACTCAGTACTTGTGAGGAATTCGACATTCAAGCTCGTTAACCACATGATCAACTTAAAAAGACGGAAAACAGAACAATAATTATTTTGACCGTAAATTAACACCACAAGAATGTGAGATAAACTGTATTTGAATCATAATGACCACACACACACAAAAAACAGCATTGCAAAACGTCCACATTCACATTCTTTTTCTTTGCCAGTGAACAATAGTATAAACGTTGAAAATGAAGTAATGAATCGTCATTCAAATAAAGCCAATAAATACAATACTAGTTTTGTATTGGCCTTTTATTTACTTATTACTTATGTTTTAGCATTACTTGAGCATAAAAAAAAAGTAAAAAAGAAAAATCTAAATAAGAAAACATTTTGCCAACTGAGGCATTCAGTGTGAAAGGGAAAAACTGAAAAACGAGTAACAAATTACACACTCAGAGTACAGAGACAATTACACTGCAGAACACACAACAACAAATTCACCATCAGCAAAATACATCAGTTGATGAAGTTGCTGTCAGCTGAAGGGAGGCTGCATTCCATTTCATAGCATCATCACCACAGTGCCTGTCTTTAGATTTAACCACAGGTAACTGGACCGAACCAACATCGGAAGTTTCTATTGCAGACAACTTTTTTGCAGCAATTGCCTTCAGCCTGTATCTCTCAGCTCTTGAGCCGATAACTTGGCCCAACACCGATGCTGCAATGGTAAATGCCATGGCTGATTTAGGCATCAAGACAGACTTCCTAAGCATTGCTATGAATGGAACAGCAGCATGTACAGCAGCAAACCATGATGGTGAAAATTTCTTGGTATGTTCTCGCCATATACCCAAGGGAACATTAGCTGCCATCCCCATCATCCCAATCACAAGAACTTTTGTAGGCAAGGACTGAGGGCGTAGATTCTTTGCAAATGCGGTGCGTGCTATAGCCGCCCGGGCCTCAACTATTACCTGTGGACACTTGTATTTCATACCGGCAGGTGGCTGAATAGCCTTCGCTACAAGTGGAAGGACATTACTAACAGCACGGTATGACTTTGCAATTGGGCAGTTCCCATTTTGCAGCCAGTCATTGCCTGCCTCATGCTTTGAACTATCCTGAACATCGGTTAAAAACACATGTCAGGGACACTGAAAGAGTAATGCAAATCGAAACTGAAAGTTGTACTATCTTAAAATGTATACCTGTGAAGAAGGTTCTTTTTTTGATGACTTGGATTTTTTATTCTGGTTTTTCCACTTCTCAGAAAATGCGTCAAAACCGAAAGGCCCGCCGAATCCAAATGATGATAGACTAATAGTTGCTGCCTTTGCAGCCAAAGGATTGAATTGGGATTTTGGATGTTCAGGGTTCACTTTCTCTACACGCTGAAAAGATCTCTCAGATAAAGGAACTACACCATCACTCCCATGGAAAAGCCTAAATGCTAAATCAAAATTGGGACCATCTTCAAAAATTGGACCTTTAGCTGCACGCACCTGGGTAAGTGATATTTTGTAAGTATATCAGTTTCTATTTGAAATTAATAACAGAACAAGTAAATATTATGATTGTAGCATAATGTCATAGCAAGATAGCACCACGTATTACGGATGATTTCATATTATAAGAATTTATAACTTACAAGTTACTAGCACATGGTGATAAAGAAAACACAAAGGTGAAATGAGAATTATGTCAGCCAAAAGGGAAACTTACAGGCATAGGAAAAGCCAAAGGTGAAACAAATGAGAAATTAGTCGGTTCATTGATGTTCCTCAAGAACGGACACCTAAGGATAGAGTCCTCATTTAGGTCTCTAGTAAAGAAGTCCATTCTTCCTCTTCAAATCTACAGACCAGCAAAAAGGGAAATCATAAATAAGAAATGCATCATGGAATTGGAATTAATGGTAAGAGACATAACCTAATAGAGGGTTCAGTGAGTTCAATTTTCAGAATTTTGACAAACAAAAGTAAATGAAAACCTTAAGATTATAAAAGACCAAGTTTCTGAAATTCGGCTTGCAGTGAAAACCAAAGACACACACAGACACCAGAATTCAATACCAAATGACTAATACTGAACCCAAATGATAAAATAGAGCAACATTAAAATAAAAAATCTCTAATTTTTCCAGTTCAGACTTCAACCTTGAATCCTACTAACCCTCTTTCCCCATCCCTTAGGAAGGAGTTGTAATTGAATCAAATCAACAAGACTAGCATTCAAATATCAATTAGTGACTACAGATTTAAGCAAGTTGAACATTTCCACTTCCCAAATTGCACAATTCACATCACTAGAGGTTCTAAAATATCTAATCTTTTGCATCTCCAAAAGTCAACTCAAGAACAAATACAAATGAATTTTCCACCACAACCCATTATAAAACAATTTAACCACGATCAAACCCAATTCACAAATTCAACCATAAGTTCAAAACAGATGGAAAAATCGAAACTTTTCAACAATAGTGTCTCAAATCCCAAAACAAAAAACACACAGAAAGAGAAAGCAAAAACCAATTTACCACAGGAAATAAAAATAGGGTTGGGAAAATTACCCAAATGAAAAATGAAAAAATTGATCGAAATTTCTTCACCGTAGAAACAGATAATAAATCAATGAGCTTTAAGAAAATAATAACGAAATATTTAAATAAAAAATAAAAGAGCAGAGATAGGTACCTTTGGGGGATAGCAAGGGGCACACGCCAATGAATATATCTAGAGAGATAAAGTGAGGAGAGAGAAAGGGAAGAATTAAAGCAAGGAATGGGATGGAGAAGGTGGTTAGGTGAAAGAGATGCTAACAGCTGCAATGCAAAAAAAATTTAAAGATATATTTTTTTTCTTTCTCTTCTCCAAAAATTAATTAATGTGGATAGTGGTTATTCAAATTTGGTGTTTTTATTTTTCGTTTGAAGAGTAAAGAGAGAAAGAAAGAAAAAGAAAAAAGAAAAAAAGAAAATTGTGAAAGTCAATTATGGCTGTGACATGCACACGCCAAAGTATACACAACCAAAGTTGAATGGGAATGTGCTCGGCACGGTGTTTCTGTTTACGGATTATTATTCATATTTTTTTTAATTAAAAGATTAGGTCAAATTCTAGTTTTAGTAATATTATTAAAAATGTTCACAATATATTTTTTAAATATACTTTTACTATATTCTATAAAATTTGCATAGAAGGAAGTTTCAATTATTGAAGAATGTGTGTTTATATATGTATATTAATATTAATATTAATATTGTGAATATTGGTTTATAATATGGTTTGATGTGGTCAATGGGGTTGGTTTGTAGTTGGTGTTGGAATTGGTTTAGTTGTTGTGTTGGTCGCTGTGCATGCTTTTATTATTTATTATTTTTATCAAACTTTGAAGAGATTTCTTTTACTTATGACTTTTTACTTCACGGGTCACTGTAAATGTCAATTTTTTAAATTAAAAAAATTTTATTTTTTTCATTTCACATGTCTTAAGAAATAATAGTAAATATTTGTTAATATTTATTATAAAAGAAAGAAAATCATAATTTTTTTAATAAATGTTTCTAACTATCATAAATATAAAATCAATATAATATTTTAAAAAAATATATACAATATTATATGCTATAATTAGAAAGAAAAAAAATTAATTTTATATCAAAAACTGAAAATGATATTTATTTTAAAATATATATATTTTTTAAATGACATTCATTATTCACTATAGGAGGTAAACCTATTATCAATACTTTAGAAATAGGGGTGAAGTTTAGTTATTATAGGGGAGATAAATGTCACTTCAAATTTTTTTATTTTTTGAATAAAAATATTTACAACAATATTTATCTATAATGTATGATATATATAATTAATGTCTCACTAATAATACTAAATTATGAAGTGGTTTAATGGTAAAAGAGATTTTTATAAATTTTATGTCGTATGTTAAACTCTCGCTATAATAGTTTGTTTGACAAAATTATAAATACTTAAATTTGAACCTAATATTATCGGTTTAAAAATGGTATACATAATATTATATAAATGGTATACATAATATTACATAGTACAATTGTAAAAAATAATTAATTTTATATTAAAAATAACATTTATTTTAAGTTATTTTTTAAAAAAAGTGACACTCACTGTATAAGGTAAATTTATTACAGTATACTTTAAGATAAATATTTTATTTCATAAATTATTGCCGTCCTTACCTGATGCTTAAGGGAGATTATTCGAATCAATATACTATTAATTATTTCGTTGTTCATCAAAGGTAAATTTATTAACCTAAGGATAAAATATTATAAGAATAGATCGTGGTTTGATTTTTACCAGATATTAATAGATTATTATGATTGTGTGTCCATACATCATAATCATTTTTTTTAAAACTAATTTTTGTTAATTTGCCTTTTTTTTATAAGGAAAAGAAAACAGTGCCACTCATAGTTACATTCCAACGCAGAAGTCTTTTGATAAAATGACATGTGTACATATACATTTACTATGTATACGATCATTTAAATATATTTTTATTTATTTATTTATCTATTTACTATAACGTAAGAAAGTTTTAATTATCCCTAAAAAAAGTTTTAGTTAATAATAATATTATGATACAATAAGATCATAAATATCATGAAATATCAATATAAATATGTTTACAGTTTTTTTAGCTGTTTTATTTTTTCAAAACCAAACATCTTGTTTAAAGTTATACTTTTTTTTTAAATCAAATTTAATTTTTTTCCATAGTTTTATATTGTCACATCATATTCGGTCACATATTATTTTAGATTTAGAAATAATTAAACAAATCGTCTTTAATGTCGTAGATATAAAATTTTTGATCACTTTAGTTTCATCAAATTTATGGATATTTTGTCATTTTAGGTAAAATATTGTAAACTTGTTTGCTTCATCTTTTTCTATTTTTGACAAATTTATATTGTTTTTAATCTACTCTTAATTTGAATGAATGAATATTATTTTTGGTAAAAAAAAAAAACTCCAGTATTTGAATGAGATATAACTTTTAGTGCATATGATCCTAGTGAGCTCAATGGAATATTCTCCAAATATCTTAATAATAATAATAGTAAAAAATTGATGCTCATAATAATAAAAGTTTTTAATATTTCTGATTAAGAGGTAAATAAAATCTGATTGATGATTTATTATAATCCTTATTTATATGATATTTTCTTTATCCCACGACAATTGATCTACTTAATTATTTTACACCGATTACAAAAAGTGAATAAAATAAAAAAGATATTTTTATTAAACTATCTTTATAAGAAATGGATACATTACCATTAGTGTAAAGGGGTACAGTTAAAAAAGATAAACATAATATATTGAAAATTGAAATGATTGTTTGTTTTAAAATAAATATTTTATACAAATGGGTTGAGTGGAACGGAGAAAATAGTATTAAACTTAAAAGTGTATACAAAAAACGTAAAAGTGATTCTGTTATTCACGTGCTTCTTTGCTCTATCCAAAAGTGATTGTGTGATTCACGTGCTTCTTTGGAGAGGAGGGGAAGTTTATGATAAACTTATCTCTTGTTTGAGAGTCTTCAGAAAAGAGAAAGGGTTTGGTGATTTTCCAAATAACTTTAAAGCCTCCTCTTCCAATGCTTATTTTTTTCAGCTCCCAAAATTGGGAGGTTTACGCAGCATCCATAAATAAAGAAGTAAATAACGATACAGCAATATCTGAGGTGTAGCACACAAGAATGAAAACAAAGAAAGATGAATTCACCCAACACATTAACTATTAACACCAACAGAAGGAAGCTTGCTGCAATGTTGATCACACGCTTGAACTGAATAAAACAACAGGAATCGGTGTCCAAATCCAAATGTACTTATTTAATTGCTTATCAAAACTAAAAGGTGCAATTAATGGGTATAAGGAAATTTCAAGTCACGACTTTAGATGCCATTTTCACAGACAATATTCACGCCTTTCAAGGAAGGCCCTCAACGGTAAATCATGCAACAGATACTTCTAAGTTATCTATAATTGAGAAGTGTTTACAATTACAATAGACTACACTATATAATTTTATATTGGTACTATATGCAAAACCGAAAAACAACCACCCCGATCATATGTCTACTGGTTTTTCTTGAGATCGGATGTGGAAAGGAATGATCTTGGTTTTTGATTGGACTTTCTTGTTTTGTTGACGTCTGGACTGGAACTTCTAATAATGAAAAGGAAAGTCTCCACAAGCATGGCACCCACCAACCCAAGAATTCCTCCAGCAGCATTCTGAAAACATAGATAAGAAAGGAAGGAAATGTTACAAACAGGAGATGAGAACTCAACTAAACTACTTGACTAACGGATGGTATAATGATGTGGAAGGGGATGCTACACAATTTATATGGTTTGCAATAATTTGGACCATCTGGTTGTCTCGAGCATAGAGATTAATCTAACCAGAAGGTGTTCAATTCAGTTTCCTTGGATGTGGAAAATATCATGGTTATCAGTATCATTATTGTAACATCCATGTTAGTCATATCTCCATTCGATACAAAATTGAAATCAATTGATACAAATCTCTAATGTGTATCTATTTGGACATGAGTCCTATCTTGAATATTCATTCTAATGAATCACTACCTAAACTTGGTAAATTTTGGAATATAGTTTAATAATATGTTAGGTTTTATTTTGTTCTTTGGTGCTTCCCTGAGTAGTTTGTTGGAGTTTGGGAGTTAGCAGGTTAGCTACCTCTTAGGTTGGTTTGTAATTCTGGGGCTTAATTTGGCATCTCTTGTGCAAAATTTAGCTTTTGTCAATACCATTTGTTTATCTTATAAAAAAATATTAATGTAAAACAAAATTTAGACAATACCATGGCAGGACTGTGATCAAACAAAGCTCTAAATGCTGCATATCCAACAAGATAGCCAGTAAACATTGTAACCAAAACGTGCATACCTGAAAAAATTACAAGAAAAAGAAATCAAATAAAGATACTTCAGAAATATGCAGGCATTAGCTTTATGTTCAAACAATTGAAATCATTTAAATTCACAAGTGAAGGAAGCAAAATTGCCGTTGTGAATTTAAATGATTTCAAGTGTTTGAATATAAAGTTATGCCTGCATATCTCTAACATAGAGTAAATCTGTTTTCACACAAGGATACCTAACCTAATCATTCAGTACCACCAATATACTAACATGAAGTAAAATGTTTATATACAGAAAAGATCTCATTACCAGTGCCATGCATGAAGTGTCACATACTCAATACAGAAAAGATCATGAACGACAAAAGGCAATAAAATGCAATATCCTCTTTTCACATCCGATTACATGGTTTTTCTTAGGTTGTGAAGTTCAATTAAGAACTTCATATAAAAAAAATTAAACTCTGCTACCATGAAAGCACATAAAATACCCAATAAAACAAAACAATTGACAAACATTTGAATTACAATTTTGCATCCATTCTAATAACTTTTGAAAACAAAAGCTCTGGACAAACTGCATTATAATGTATTGCATACTTGATTCAGCAACAAATCTAAGGTACTAAAAAATAAGATCATTGAGCAAAACAAGTTACTCAAGCCAGCAATGTTCAAATTAACAAACCAAAGCTTCAAAGGATACTCAAATTATTCATTTTTTTAGTGAAAAGACAAGCTACAAATGAAAGAACTTATTTTTCATTTTACCAATAAGTAACTTAACTAATGAACAGACAAAGATCTACAATCTACACAACAAACTTGATTGATGTGCTAAACCCTCATAATAGATAGAAGTGAACAAGAATTTACCAAATCCTAATTGATCCTTGTATGAAGAGAATGGTTCCTGAACATCTTCCTTTGGTGTAATATCCTTCACAAGCTCCTTATATGCTTTTCTCTCTGCTAAATCTTCCAACTTTTTCAGCCTAGCCTTCAATTCTTCACTCTTCACACCAATGAATCAACATAACAGTTACTTGCATAGCTCCCCAACAAAAAAAAAAAACTCAAGCAAAACTTCATAAACATGTATAGCAGAAACATTGGGCCCGTTTGGATTGCTTATTTGAATTTATCTACTAGCATATCCCTTGTGAGACTATTTGGGAGACCTTATATAAACAATTTATGACATGTTTCTAAGTTGCTTTCATCTTATTATCATAACATATCAATTTACATGAAAACGGTTTGACTTTATTTTATCTTTTGTTATATAAATCTCATCAGTGCTAGTTTCGCCCCTGTTTTTTTCAGTTACACACAAATAGGTTACATGAATTCAGTAGTAACTGGAAAAAAATCGAGGGTAAACCTAGCAAAAAGTGTAGAAATTTCTTATACATAAACACTTAAATGATAAATTTTTTATAAGTGCTTATGCTATAAGCTCTTAATTAAGCTGTTAGTCGGTATAGGACCATAATCTATCAAATATTTTCCACATCGTATCAAGAACAAATTTTGAAACCGTAAAAATAAAATAAAATCTGAAAAAAGTATTTCAATGTATGAGAATTATGAAAAACTAAGAAAAGGGTAATGATAATGATAACAAGTGAGGAAATGAAAGTAGGGTTTGACCTTTTCTCTGGGTTTAGGACTGGAGAAGACGAAGTGGGTACCCGATAAGAGACGGGTCAAATCGGGTCTAATGGATGGACGAGAGGCGATCCAGACAGCACGAAGTCGCTCGTACGGTAGCTCGGATTGGATGAGTAGATCGGAGGATGTTTGTCGGAGTTGGGGGGAGAGAGTGGCGTCGTTGGAGGCACCGGAAAGGAAAACCCGAATGGAGTCAGTAGTTGATATCACCAACCCGACCCGACTTGAGTTATTATCAGTAGAAGACATTATCGGTGGTTTCTCTCTAAGTGATCACAGACACTGTTCATGCGCCAGAGCATGTTACACTCTTTTCTAATTTTCTTTTTTTTATTGACATAACTCTTTTCTGATTTCTAATCTTCAATTAATTCAACTCTTTTTTACGAAAAATATCGAATTCAACTCTTTTTTACGAAAAATATCGAATCCACCTCTTTTAATATTTTTGCAATTTAAAATGAAAATCAAAGAAATCCACCTCTTTTAATATTTTGCAATTTAAAATAAAAATAAATGTAATCAAGTAATTAAATAAATTTCAATAAAAAAAAATATAGAAACCAAAAATCATTTAAATATACGATGTATATTAGTGTCAAAGAATGAGTTATCTTATTATAGTTTATAGTAATGGCAATTTGGCAAACACATGTTTTATTGTTGAGTGTGATTTGGGTTATATTGGAGATTGGCACATAGGCTGCTATATAATTTGCAACATTTAGAGAGAACTGTGAGAAGGTAATGTAAACTAGTAAGCGTTTTCATTTTCTGGTCGTGGTTCTGATCATCGTGTTTGGCCTTGCTTCTCTCTTTCTTTGTTGTTGCTTGCTATTTTCTGCACGGGTTATGGTTCTGACTTGCGTGTTTTTGGCTGTACGGGTTGTGGTTTATTGGCTTCTCACTTTGTGACTGGTCGTGGATTTGATTGCAGTTTCCTTGATCTTTTTTAGTTTCTTGCTGCTTTCTAATTGTTGCACGCGTATATAATCTCTTTTTGCTCGTGCAATTTCATGGCTTTTGAAAAACAAAGAGACAACTTTTGTGTCTGTTTTAGTGGCAAAAATTACGCTGTTTGGAGATTTCAGTTCAAAATGTATGTTAAAGGACAGGGATTATGGAGCCACCTTGATGGGGTTTCTAAGGCAGCGACAGATAAAACCGCCTTAGATATGTGGGAAATCAAATATGTTCGGATTATTTTTTGGATTCTCAACACTATTGATCCTCATATGATTAATAATTTGCGCTCCTTTTCAACTTGATGTAGGAAGGTTCGCGGCAAAAATCGAGGAAGAAACGACTTTGTGGGCAAACGCAGTGGAAAATGCGGAAAACGATCGTTCGGTGTCAGATTACCTATTATTATACCTTTCCGGAAAGGGAATCGCGTCACAAACACAACACAACGCTTCGCTATGATGTATGGGCTCCAGAACCGTTTTGAGCTCGTCTTGGGCCTCAAAACGACCGTTTTAGTTTTTCCTTTACTTTCGGGCTTTTTATGTTTTACCTAATTTTCGTATTATGGTTTCTATTATCTATTTAAAGACTTTCTATGCTGTAACAAAAGGTATCTTTTAATAAAATAATTAATTTTGAGAGTTTTCTCTTCTCTGGTGGATTCCAGAACTTGTTCTTTTTTTAGGATTAGCGCTTACTAATCTTTTGTGATTCCGACTGCGTCACATCTGCTCAAGAAATGCGGAACTATTTGAAGCGTATCTACAACCAAGACAATACAGCCAAACGTTTTCAGTTGCAGCTAGAGATAGCCAATTACAAACAAGGTAATTTGTCCATTCAAGAATATTATTATGAAATTTTGAATTTGTGGACATAACACTCTACTATTCTATTTGTTGTGGTTCCCAAGACTTCTCTTGCGGATGTCCAAGTTGTCTACAACACTAGTAAAAGCGGGATCAATTTATCATGAAACTTCGTCCAAAATTTGAGGTTGTTAGAGGTGCTTTGCTAAATAGAAATCATGTTCCTTCTTAGGATGCATGTGTTGGTGAACTTCTCAAAGAGGAACAACGTCTCCTTACTCAAGGAACCTTGTCTCATGATGTTGTCACTTCCTTACCTGTTGCATATGTTGTTCAAAGTCGAGGTAAAGGTCGTGATATGCGACAAGTCCAATGTTTCTCGTGTAAACAGTTTGGACATGTCGCTCGTAGTTGCAATAAGAAGTTTTGTAATTATTGTAAGCAACAAGTTAATATTATCTTTGATTGTCCCACGCGTCCTCCACAACCAACACAACATTTCGTGCAGGCATTCCATGCCACTACGAGCTCCATAGTTGGTCCTTCAATTTCTAGTGCCTCTAATAGTGGTGCTCTACAGCCTGAAATGATTCAACAAACGGTACTTTATGCTCTTCCAGTCTTGGGAATTCAGAGTAAGTCTTCTAATGTTTTAAAAAATCTATGGTTTCTTGATTCTGGTGCATACAATCGCATGATGGGTCTTCTAAATGTTTGCACAATTTACATTCTTATCATGGTAATAAGAAAATTCAAATTACTAATGGTAATACCATTTCTATCACTAATATTGGTGATATCAACTTTGATTTTCGGGACGTGCTTGTATCACCTAGACTTGCTTCCAATTTTTTGTATGTTGGACAATTGGTGGACAACAATTGTAATGTTAAATTTTCTCGTGATGGTTGTCTTGTGCAGGAGTAGTTGTCGGGGAATGTGATCGCGAAGGGGCCTAAAGTGGGAAGTTTGTTTCCACTTCAATTTATTTCCAATCATTTATCTCTTGCTTGGAATAATGTTTTGAATTCTTATGAGGATTGACATAGAAAATTGGGTCATCCAAACTCTGTTGTTTTGTCTCATTTAGTTAAAATTGGATTGTTGGAAAATAAAAATGTTGTTTCTAATGCCTTTGTGCCATGTTTTATTTGCAAATTGGCTAAAAGTAAAACACTTTTTTTTCCTGTCTGGTGCTCATTGTGCTTCCACTTGTTTTGAGATGATTCATAGTGATGTATGGGGAATATCTTATGTAACTTCTCATGCTCACTATAAATATTTTGTCACATTTATTGATGATTATAGTCTTTTTACTTGGATATATTTTCTTCGGTCTAAATCTGAAGTGTTTTTTTATGTTTAAGAAATTTCTGACATATGTTGAAACTCAATTTCAAGCAAGTGTTACAATTTTTCGCTCTGACTCTGGTGGTGAGTATATGTCTCATGAGTTTCAGGAGTATCTTCAGCAAAAAGGTATCTTGTCTCAACGATCTTGTCCAAATATCCCTAACAAAATAGAATGGCATAACGTATGAATCGTCATTTGATTGATGTAACGTGCACCTTACTTTTTCAAACTTTTGTACCATCTCGATATTGGATGGAGGTTGTTTCCATAGTTATCTTCTTGACCAATTGTCTTTCTTCTATGATTATTGATTTTGACTCTTCTTTTTTTCGTCTTTTTAAAATTCAGTTTGATTATAGTGATTTATATACTTTTGGATGTGTGTTTTGTTCACCTACCTTCATTTGAAAGACATAAGCTTGAAGCGCAGTATGCTCAATGCGAATTTATGGGATATAGTCATTCTCATAAGGCTTTATGTTATGACGTTTCTAACCAACGCTTTCGCATTTCTAGGAATGTGACATTTTTTTATAATCAACTTATGTTTCACCGTCTTTCTCCTGCCATGAATGATATTGCTATTCTTCCCAACTTTTCTACTATGCCTCAATCCATAAAACATTTTAAACCAGGAAATATGTATATTAGAAAACACAAACAGCAGTTATAACCCCTCTTCTCAACACTGATCTGCCACCCGATCATGTAGGGGTTGCACCACAACGTTCTAGTAGAGCGCCTCGTGCACCAGATAGATATTCACCACACAGGTATAATTCCTTTCATACTTCTTTGTATGCATCTCTCTCTAGCATATCTATTCCTTTTTGTTACTCATAGATTGTTAAAGATGTGCGTTGGATAAAAGCAATGAATGGGGAACTTATGAGAAATTTCTTTCTACTTTACTTGGGTTCTCTTTCCCTCAAAGTTAGTATGACTCCTCTTTATTTATTCATCACACATCGATAACATTGTTCTACTCCTCCTTTATGTTGGTGATATGGTCATTATTGGATCTGATCAGGCATCCATCTAGGAACTTAAACATCAATTGCAAACTGCATTTCATATGAAAGATTTTGGTAACTTGCAGTATTTCTTTGGCCTTGAGGTTCATTCTACCTCCAAGGGTATATTTCTTCAACAACATAAGTATGCGACATACCTTATTTCTATGTCGGGCCTCCAATCAGCTAATCTGGTAGATACTCCTCTTTAGGTTAATGTGAAATATTACTGAGATGAGGGTGACCCATTGACAGATCCTTTATTGTATCGACAACTTGTAGGTAGTCTTAATTATTTGACAATTATCCGACCTGACATATCATTTGTTGTTCAGCAAGTAAGTAAGTCAGTTCATGCACTCTCTTCGCCACCTTCACTTGGCAGTAGTTCGTCGCATAATTCGTTATTTGCTAGGTACCTCTCAACGAGGTCTCTTCTTTCCCATTGGCACAATTCCCAAATTGATTGTCTATAGTGATGCTGATTAGGTTGAGTGTCCCGACACTCGGCGATGTCACCAGTTGGTGATGTTTTTTGGGTTTTCATTGATATCATGGAAAAGTAAGAAACAAACAAAAGTCTCTAAATCATTTATTGAATCAGAGTATCATGTCATGTCTATTGCTTGTTCTGAGATAATTTGGCTTCATGATCTTTTGGCTGAACTTGGATTTCCTCAAACAGAGTCGACGTCTTTCTATGCTAACAATACAAGTGATATTCAAATTGTTGCAAATTCTATTTTTCATGAGCGCACCAAACATATTAAAGTAGATTGTCACTCTATCCGTGAGGCCTATGATAATCAGGTTATATCCATCCATCACATCAATACTCAGTTTCAACTTGCAGACATTCTTACCAAAGTTGTTCTTCACTCGCGCTCAGTTTCTTGTAGGGTGTACAAGACTCGATTCGTCCCACGAACCCGACTTGACACATAAACAATGGATTGTGTCTGACCCAAGCAAAAAAAAAAACATGGACAAACAAAATAGACAGGATAGGGACAAGGTAAAAAAAAGATCGGGTTCGAGTCGCCCTCCGAGTTATCCGTCCTATCCCAAAATATATTATGGACAAGAGATTTTTTTTCATAATTATTTTACCTTATTATTAATTCACTAACTTTTTTAGGGTTTGAAAAAATTTACACTTTCCTACATCATTTCTCTTCCATGTGACTGCATTGTTGTTGTTGTTGTTGTTATTATTATTATTATTATTATTATTATTATTATTATTATTATTATTATTATTATTATTATTATTATTAGCCTAAATAGCACCCGTGGTCCCTTAACTTAATTTCAGTTAACGTTTTAGTCCTTTATCTTCTTTTTTTTCCCGTTTTGGTCCTTTATTTTAATTTTAAGTGACAATTTGATCTTTTATGTTTTAAAATGCCAACAATGTTATCCTTTTTTTTTTACAAAAATTCAAAAAATTCATCAAAATTTTCAACCAAAACCCATAAAATTAATTATATTCTTCAATATAATACAAATTTCATCAAATTCGAAACTCAATTCTTCAAATAAACTCATATTTCCATCTCTAACAACATTAAATAAATAATGGAATTTGATGAAATTTTTGTATGAGTTTATTTGAAGATTTGAGTTACGAATTTGATGAAATTTGTATTATATTAAAGAATATAATTAATTTTATGGGTTTTTGTTGAAAATTTTGATGAGTTTTTTGAATTTTTGTAAAAAAAATGATAATATTGTTGACATTTTAAAACATAAAATAAAGACCCTAAGGCTCATCAGATTGGTAGATTGTATGTGTTGCAAGGGTCTACCATTACAGGCACAACTGCTGTATCTTCCTCCATGTCAGATTCAGATGAAACCAGATTATGGCACATGAGGCTCGGACACATGAGTGACAAAGGCCTGACAATGTTTCAAATTGTCACTTAAAATTAAAATAAAGGACCAAATCGAGAAAAAAAAAAGATAAAGGACTAAAACGTTAACTGAAATTAAGTTAAGGGACCACGGGTGCTATTTAGCATTATTATTATTATTATTATTATTATTATTATTATTATTATTATTATTATTATTATTATTATTATTATTGCCATTATTATAAGACAATGTTGGTTTGATACTACAATTGATTAAATAGTAAGACTATTAGGTGGTGAAAGATCTATGAGTTCAGTAGGCACTAGGTTACTTATTTTGATTAATGACAATGTTATGAGTTTACTTTTGAATGAATTGGCAAATGGTAACCATAGATCTATAAGTTATTTTTTCTAAATTTTTTTCAAGAATTACTAGTTCACAACTTGTTTTGGGACCAACTCAATCTTATTTTATTTTGTCCCGTCTTAATTGAACTCGCAACTAATCAAGTTTGGTCAGAATAAGGGACAGGTTAAGACCTAAAAATTGGTCAGATCAAATATTAGGACCAGGTAAATGACACATCAAATCCGACCTAATATGTCCTTTGTACACCCCTAGTTTCTAGTAAGCAAATTGATGCTCCTTGACAATCCACATCAATTTAAGGGAATGTAAATCAGAAAATAATATTAATTTGTAATTATATTTATCAGCTTTCCTAAAATAAGTTAGAAAAATTAAGATTTGATTTGATCTCCTTAATTTGTAATTATTAGATGTAAATGTTGTAATTATTATTTATACCAAAAAATATTAAAGCAAAAGGATCGACCCTTATTTTGTAACACATATATACATTTTTTGCAGCAACGCATTAGAGTATGTTTGATTTTTAGTTGAGCTGTCAAATAATTCGTTCAAAAAATACAACTAAAAACCTTCAGTTGAGGCTGATTCTAGATTGAGCCTTGTGACTTCAAAATAAATAAACGAGAGATACAGAAGCAATAAAAAAATAGGTTCTACTATCCGCGTTAAAATGAAATCTTACACTAGATAAATGACATTAAAAATATAGCAAAAGTGTCTCACAATTATGTAATTGCATGCAAGTTCCCTAAAAAACCAAGGCATGCCACTATGCCAGATATAAACAAGGTATTAGAAAGATACATTTCCTTCTTTCCAGAAGTTTTTAGGAACCACCTCTTCTTCATATTGGAACTGAGTTGTTATTATTACTCTTGTTCTCAGATAAACTTTGCTTCCTCTCTGCCTGAAGTGACCGGCATAACGATTCGAGTTTTTCTTTCTGATTTTGCGTTTTCTTCAGTTGTTTCTTCATGCGCTCGCGCTGCTCACACAATGAAAAACAAAATTTCATTGTTAATGTTGACTCATTTTCAGAAATAAGGGACCAAAATGAGATGTAATATTTTATTAAGGATCAAAAGTGAAAATAACTATATTATGCGAGACGAGAAAAACATATTTATGCCTATAACACACTGCTTTATTGCCAATTAATCTCTTATATTATGGAATAGTAAATGGTCAAGAACAGAATTATTACCTCATCAACTAACTCTATAAGCGTAATATCGGACTTCTCTGATTTATTTTTCAAGAATTGATTCTCCTTCTCGAGTTCCTTCATTGATTTTGCCCTCTGATTTTAATCACAACGAAGGAAGAGAAAGACAACTTTAGAATTGTAATCATCCAGGTAAGATATGATTAAAGCAAATATGATTTGAACAAATCAAATATTTAAGAGAAATTAAGCTTACCTTCTCAATCTCTTGTTTAAATGTTTCAAATACATCCTTGCTCTTTGTCAATGCTTCCTGAAATTCAATGCATGTTTAAGAACATACAATCATAGTAATGTATAAATATCTATAAAATAAAATAAAAAGTTTACCTCCAAAACAATGTTGCAAATTACAATATACAAACAAGACTTTTATGCAAATAATATACACACTATAGTAAAATAGTCAAATTGTGACATGAAAAAGAGAAGAAAAAAAACACACCTGGAATTGTTGGAACTTCTCTCCATCAGTTGTCAGCTGCAAACGCAAATTCTTCTCGGTTGCCAATAACTGAGACACTTGTTCTGCATATAATTTCATCTGGGACTGCTCCTGAGCCAATTTTTCCTCATGTTGCTTAATTTTTAATTCAGCAATTTGTAGTTCCAATGACTTTTGCTTCAACTGTTGAGACACAATAGTTAAGTAAATCGATATCAAAGTTAATAAATATGACTACCACAAACGTAAAAAAGTAAAATAAACGCCACCTTCTGGGCATATTGCTGCTCAGATAGTTCATATTGCTCAGCAAGCTGCTTTAGATTGTTTCTTAACCTATATTAAAATCAAGTTGAATTATTACAGGCTCAGACATGAAAAAAGTCATAGGATTGTAAAATAAACAAACACTTCGCCTTTGTTCCTTTTGAAAAGAGTCATTGTATGGTGCAAGAAAATAAATACCCAAGATGAAACCAAAACAGATCCCAACTTTTGAGCTTGGGGAGAGGTGAAACAAATGCAGGCAAAAACAATATTATACAATGTATTATATGATCGTAAAACTAAAGCAGAAATATTTAATACTAAATTTTATATCTTCATATCTTTTCAGGGTCTTACATGTCATTTTCCTTTAGCTGAGAGAGACAATCATCCTTTCGTTCTTCAAGCCTCATGCTCACATCCTGTAGCAGAGAGAAGTTTACAATGCCAATCTTCTCACAGGAAGAAAAAAAACTCAAGTTTCATTTGATGTGAAATAAATATTTAAACATCATCTGAATTAGAGAATTATTGTTGAAAGGAAGAACCATAACAAGATGTGGTAACTCAGTGGTTGCTTTTTTGCACATTTTAATAAGATAATTGACAAATGATGCCATACCCATGAGCCAAATAGAAAAAAGACTATTCTTTTAAAGACCCAGGGTACAAAATCATCGATTTTCCATTCTTAATGAAGACATTTAGATTTGGGAGTAAGTATTCAAGGTATATCTGTTAAAATAAAAACCAAGAAATAGAGTTGAAAAGAAATAACTATCTAATTGAATGAATAGAAGAGAGAGAGAGAGAGAGAGGGTTTCCCCTTCTACATCGTACCCACTATTCAATAACTCTATTCATTAAATGTTTACATACTTGATCAAATCACTCTATCTTCCTATTTATACAAATATTCCTCTAACTAACTTACTACTCTAATTCCCCTTTATTCTATAGCCTAACAATATGACTTGCTTTTTTAATAATTTCACTGTAGATTTAGAATTCCAGCATTTTGTTTCCATCTGCGAGGTCCCATTTAGTAAGCAACGTTTTTTTTCAACAACCAATCATTTTCCCCCTGGGTGAATTTTGCTATAGGCATAGTCAACGTCAAAAAGTCCTATATTACATCCATCTCCTAGGTACCAAAGGAAGCACCCTTTAAATGAAAACAATCCATCCCAACAATATATAGCAAATAACAATTATTGTTTTCCCACCCTTTGTCTTTGATTTAGATTGATTGCATAGCTCAAGTAGCAACGATATATCTTTGGATGACAAGCAGATCAAAGACCACTAGTTTAAAGGCAACCAATCTCTGCTCATGGGCAAAGGAAGACCACTAGATCAAAGACCCTATTCTCTGCTCAAAGATTAAATTTTTATACTGATTCGTTTTTCATTCGATTTTTTATCAGTGCCTCCAGGTAGCATTGTCGTTATCCTTCTCATGTGCAAAAAGTTCAGCCCATTTTGGTTATTGATGCATCACAATTATTTACAAATAAAAATAGTTTCCGTAATCACATATAATTGCATCCTCCGCCACAAGTTAAAACCTGGAAGTATACCAAATGTACACTATGTTCAAAATATCATATGTTTTAAACTAAAGATAATGATCAAACCTTGATTGCATCTTGGAACTTGGCTGACAAGTCCTGCCTTAAGTTTTGTCCCTCAGTTGACACACGTTTGCATTCTTCCTGAAAATAATGAAGCATGAATCCTAGTTCTTCCATTAACAAAGTCAAATTGTTGTTCTTAAAGTAAAATCATAGTGGAGCCCTTTTCGAATGAGATGACATTTTTTATGGAAAGAAAATGAGATATTATTATGAAGAAGAGAGGGGATATATGACATGTGCGTGAATTAGATATCCTCCAAAACATAAACCAAGTAGAAGTCACATTCATGTAATAGAAAAGGAACTTGTTATGATAAAGAGGAGATGCAACATGGAACATGAAAAACATGAATGCAACAAGACTGCTAAATTTCTCCACATATCAGAAACAACAACTCCCATGTAACAACCATGAGCAGAAACAACAAAAAAGTACTATAGCTAGATTAAAGACAGAGAAACATTCTTGAAGATTAAAGCATTCTGATAACCAATTAAACAAAACTACACACACTGCACACAATGACAAAAAATTTGAGCTTCGATACCAAAATCATCATTACAAATCGACAAGAACTTCCCAAGGAAGAGGGGCAGACCACACCAAATAACTACCGAGAATACCAAAAAGATTGTCCCAGAGGAAAGTAAGTACCTTAAACGCAAATGTAAGGCCTATAAATTGCTAAAAACTCATTTCATAATAATCCATAGATAGAAGTATAGCTATTCAGACAAAATAATTAACTTAAGAGAAGGCATTGGACGTCCAAATAGGTTTTTGAAAAAGGAACCTTTTGGATGGTTAGGAAAGTGCATTAGAAACTGAAAAGTTGTGCAAATATGATACCACAAATATTTGGGAAGTACTGCTTCCATTCCAAATCTTTTGTTGTTTTAACATTTCATATTTATTTCTAAACAATGGATGTTTTAAAAACACCAAGATATAATCCTGTTTTCCAACTATACCCTTAGATACAATTAAGATGATTTGTGTTTATGAGATTGCTTATCTGGAGTATTTATATTCTTTTCAATGAAAAATGAGAATTTGTAGAATAACTAGGGTGGTTTAGTACAAACAAATTTACATGAATTAAATGATTTTTTAATCTGTTTGCAAAAATCTTAAACCACCAAAGATATGAAATGGAAACAGTACAATAGGAGGGGAAAATCAAACTCAAATACTTTGGAAGGTTCGGAAATAATGGGCTGAAATTAGAAATCAAATTCATCGAGAGAACTGAAGTATTTTCCTATTTCTAGTTATTAGTATTTCAATATGGTGCGGCCTTTAGTTTATGCGAGTAGGATGTTAGTTTTGCACTAGATGTGGTTATAAACTAAACATGAGAAATGACCAGGTGTTCCATTCCGCCACAAGAGAATGCACTTACTGGATCAGAGTTAACCCAATTTTTTTTCGTCCAAGGGCCAATGTTAGCCTCCTGCCTAATTTTTATTATTGCTCTCAAAGCAAAATTTCTTTATTGAAAACGAATAAGCTTCAATCAGGCCATATAACTTCCCGGCAAGTTTAAAAAAATCATCAACAGATCTTAACTGCAAATAAGAAAGACAAAATACTGTGGTATTCGACGTCTAGTAATTCTTATATATTACACAATCAGTTTCAGAGGTAGTGGAGTAACAGATAAATACCATCAGCATTTTGTTTTGACGCTGTAACTCCCTGCATAGTGACTCAAGCTTGTCTCTCACAGCAAGAGCTGCAAAAAGAAAGGAAACAGTCAGTGAACAAAAATTAGTAAAAGATTAACTGCTGCCAATTATTTAAGATTCCAAAATATTGTCTCGAATTTTTTTTCCAAACTGTGTTTCTCAAAACAAAACAAAAGCTTATCCAACACTCCAACCTAACCCAAACTAATATAAGAAGAAAAAAACTTATTGCCATGTTTAAATGGTCATTTAAAGAAATAACTTGTTGATACACTTATATTAGTACAAGAGAGAAATAATAAATATCAGTGTATAGTAACAAATGGATGATTGATTCCTTTACAGAATTTAAGAATCAAATAGTGTTCCTATTTTCTCTCATCCTCTCAAATACCTTCCTTCACTTTCTCTTGATTTCTCTTATCATACTAAGAAACTTCACAAATGCTTTCCAGCGGAGATTTCAAAACACTTTATTCAAAATCAGAGTATTCATTGCTACATACCTGCATCTCTTTCAGCCAATACTTGTTGGTACTTTAGCGAAAACTCTAAGAGCTCCTTTTCTGATTTAAGTGTACGCTTTGAAACCTTGCGTTTTTCCCCAGTTTCCTGAGAAATTTAGAAGTTCAACCATTCATCTCTGCTGAATGTAGTCTCATGTAATCATGTATGACATGCCAAAAGATAAAAAAATATCTCATATTGACCAAAAGAGAGAAGGGGGGAAAAATATTATCATAGAAACTAATCTAACCCTTTGTGAGTCATTATTTTGTCAACTAATCTAAACCCTTAGTGACTCATTATTTTGTCACCTAATCTAACCCTTCTGAATGAATGCACTACTCAATAGTACCTAAACAAACCCTGTGAATTATTATTTCGTATTAAAAGTGTAAAGACATTACTATAGACAACTCAAGAATTGCCATATCATTCAATAACCATGATGTCTATTCTTTATGAATTCAAAGTTATTATATTTCGACAGAAAACTCCAAAACAATTGTCCATAATCCATATCATCCCCACAAATATAATCTAACAATTCTAGAATCAATCAATTAATCCTCATCACTATTCTTCAAGGGGAAGAAGTGCACTAGACCTACCAACTACCAATTAAAAAAGATGTCAAATTGATTTAATTTTTATTACTTAAACAAAAAGTACAGTCTGCTATTTATTTTCCATAACTTTACCGAGCACAAAGAAAACATAGACTCGTTGGTATTGTAACAGTTGATGGTTTGAACTACCAATAACATGTCTGACCAACCATTCTTAACAGAGTCCGAAATATAGGGAGATCAAATCATGGAGGCATGTAGAAGAACAGATATATTTACACTTCCAATGTATGCGGAGTTATATGGGAATTAACATAATTTACTTACTGATTTTTTGTTTTTTGAAGAATCAACCATCCCTGGAGCACATGCATCCTTTAGAGGCAGTGCTTTTGTCTCCGAAGGTTGTTTTGCTGCAACCACAATTAGTAATAGTAACAGAACTGTGTCAGATATTAAAGAAAGAAGAACTAGAAGACATCAATAATGCAAGACAGACATGTGATAGCGTGAATTTTTACAAGTTTTCAGGCGCCTGCAACCAAATATTTTAATTAAACATAAATCACTTAACTTTTATGCTCAAGCATACACAGGAACTCATCAATTATGACAGTTAACAGAATCATTCCAGTCATCTAGATACCGTTAGGCATGGGAAAAAAGACCACTCGTATAAGAATGTTAAGAGATCCCGTTCCTCTTTCCAACAGAATTGTTCTTCAAATCATGCACATTCAATTTGCTTCAGGAAGGGAAAGATTTATAGAAAGTGGTTTGTTGTTTGATATATAGAGTTAGACAAAATGGATAATTCAGAGAGAGAGAGAGAGAGAGAGGGATTGGCCATTAAACCAACAGAAAATTTGGGCCTCTTAACAAAAGAGATACCTAATTCCACACAATATGGAGACTGTTTGAACTAAAATACTATACACAAAGAGGGCATTTATGTTTTTTAAGACATATCTAGTAAAATAGACATACACACATCAGTAAGGACGACCCCGATTTTGATTCGTGTATGAAATAAACAAACATGATGAGAAACACCTTATCAGAAACCACAGGCATTCTTCAGGAAAAGGCCCTATTGCACCAAGAGCCTTCTAAAAAACTCCATGAGGAAGAAAATAAACAAGGAAAGAAGAAAATTTTGCATAGGTTGTAACACATTGATCTTGCAGGATACATAATCTAAATAGCAACAAATAAAAGAACTTTCTCTTTAGGTAACATCAATATGTTGCTCATGCAATTCCATGATATTATAAAATAAATAGCAAGTAGTTACTAGGTACAAAGTCTACAAAAAGTGGCATTGAGGGTTAGGATAATTACATTTATCTGAACTTTGGCATTCTCCTTGCGGTTGCTCTTTTACCTCACAACATCTGGATAGTAGAGACTCAGAAACAGAACTTGCTGGTGGAGATGTAATAAGTGTACCTTCGGTATGTTGCATACAGCTATTAGAAGGAACATCCACTGAGCAGTCTGAGGAGTTAAAAGTACGTGCTTCAGATAAGGAAACACGGGATGATTTTAGTTCACTAATTTTTGCTTACCATGATTGTTTTGAAGCTCCTTTTCTACCAACATGTTTGATGATTCATTAGGAAGATGGCGATTTAAGGAACTGTCCTCCTTGTAATCACTGAGGGGCTTCTCTTGTTCAGGAGTTGGAGTTGCAGGTGCAACAAGTTCTGCAGTTCCTTCAACAAATCCATCTGGCAATGAATCAACTTCAGGAAGCTGGTTTGCATCTGGATTCTGCATTTTGCCTACATCTCAAAAATCACTTCCTAGAACTATTTGACTACAATTTAAACATTCACTTAATTACATAAAAAAAAAATCAGGAAGACAAGTAAATCACAGTCACAACATCATATTTCAATATTTAAAAAAACATATATTTTGCATAAATGCTTTTGTATTCTTATTATTATAAGCTAAGATGTTATCATGTAAAAAAAAAAAAACACCTAAATTATACTCAAACTTCCTTATGAGTTTTGAAAACATTAGTTCTATAAATCTTCAAAACAACAATGAACAAGTATATGATGAGAATTGCATGACAATAGAGTTACAACTACGGTCATAATATCTCTACAATGGGAGTTAAATTTGTTACACACACAACACAACCTAGACACCCAAAAAAAAAAGCATGAGACATATTGAATACATCTATTAACAGAACCAGTAAACAAAAGTTTAAATGAACTATAAAATGTTTTATTTTAAATATATATAATATATTGGGCATATGAATAATTTTCACCAACTTCCCTCCCTGATACCAAACAAAACATGTTAAATCGTTGTGCCCAACAAGTGAATAATTGAAGAAACCGAACGAGTTCACAGCAAATAGCTTATGTGCAAAAATCGGTGATCTGGGTGATTAAAAATTAAAGTAAAAATGATTTTTTTAAAAGAAAAAATTGGAAAAGAAAGAGGGAAAATCAGAGAGAATACCTAACGGGAGGAAGAAAATGTAAAGTGAGAATAATACCAGTACTAGATTTGAAGGAATTAAAAATGTGTTGTTACTTATAACAGTTAATAAAGCGAAAATGAGGAGAAGATCCAATAGTGAATGTGTTAGTGGAATTGAATTTCATTACCTTATGTTTCTTCTTTGTATATAAAGTTGTCTAGGTATGACTGTGAAAAACTGAACCAACCCTTTTCCTTGTTTAAGAAAGAAAAAAAACAAGAGTTCAAAGGAGATGCACAAAATTTGTCAAAAGATAAAAAATGCACACTATGCAGTGAATCACCATTTTAATTATCAAAATTGAATAAACAATTTTGAGCACATTAATATTTGAATGTATCAATAATATATATTTTGTCAGTAATTTAGTTATCAAAATTAGAAGTCAAATAATTTAAAATTGAATATCATTAATCAATTAAATTATACCATCATCCTAAATTTTGATTATTATTTTAATTATTATTAATCAATTAAAAGCATTTATAATGAAATGTTTCTTCCAATAAATATCGCGTAAACAGACACTCCTATTATGAACTCAAAACTATGAGTGCCTATAGAAAATGGTGATTAAAGAAACACTATCTTTTTATCTTTTTGTGGGTCCAATTCAACAAATTATAACAACAATAAATAAACATTAATAAAATATAATAATATAAAGTTATTGATGAAAGTGTTGCATTGGAGAGAGAAATGTTTATTAAACACTGAATAAAAAAAAATTATAAAAGAAGTGAGGTGATGTATTTTTAAACACCAAAGTAAAAAATTTATTTGTGGATTCATCTAATAGAATGGTAAATACTAAATGGTAATGTTGTTTAGGATGTGATAACAAGAAGCATGTTTCGAAAAATTAGTGTGAAATTTTTTATTTTGGTACAATGCAGTGTGGAACATCTATTCATCTCTATTTTGTTTTTAAAGTGATTAAATTGATTGATAGATTGATCAAATTAATTGATGATCTTCAATTTAAAAAATGGATTTACATCAATGATGCATGTCCTCTATATTCATAAAACGGTGACTACAATTCTTTTCAAAAAAAAATTATCATTCAAATAATATAGAGAAATAATTTTCATTAGATAGGGTAGTTTAGTCACCCAAATTGCGAATACTACTATGTGAGATGTTGTCTAATCAATGCCTTTTGAGTTTAACAGTGAGAGGTTGAAACAAATAGTAGGAGAAATCTGTTGGACAATGTTTACTTTCAATCTAAACTGAGTATTTGTACCAGTAAGTTGCGTTTGTGTTGTTGTACATATGTTATGTGAAGTTTATTATTCTAATATTTGAACATTTTATATGCTTTGAGTCTTATTTCGGTCAACCCACGATATAGCAAGAAAATTTTAATATCTATCTACTCCTACTCTATATTTTATCTCCTTTTTTTTTTCAAAAAATATTTTTTTATCCTTGTTAAATTCAATTTGGGTTCCGTCAAATTTAAAAAAAAAAAGATTTTTAAAATTCATGTGTTTTAAAAAATTTGAACGTGTAAGGCTTTCAATACATAAATGTGTTTTTTATGTATTGAAAAACTTTTTTTTAAATTTTTCGATATACAAGTGTGTTTTAGTAAAGTTTATGGTTTAAACCCTAAACTCTAACAGTTTTTCGGTACAGAAATGTATTTTGTGTATACTGGAAAACTTTTTTTATGTTTTTCAATACACATGTATTTTCAAAAATTTGAATTTTGTGTCCTGTAAAACTTTAAAAAAAATTCCGGTATGAAGTTTAAATTTTCTTAAAAAACATGTGTTTCAAAAAACTTAAAAATATATTTTCTAAAACTCAAATTGAATTTAGTAAGTAGAAAAAATTATTATTATTATTATTATTTTAAAAAAATAAAATAAAATGAGTAATTTGTATAAAATGCAAAGGCAAAAGTATGAGTATAGAGTTACATGCTAAAACTTTCATGTAGCATTGACATTTTAACATGGCTGCAATTTTGAATTTTGTGTACCGCAAAATTTTCAAATTTTTCAGTATATAAATATGTTTTTTTGGTATCGGAATTTTTTTCTTCATATTTTCTGATACACAATTGAAAAACATTTTTGAAGTTTTCTCTTATAAAATTCAATATTTAAAAAAAAAAAAGTTTTCTGAAACTCCAATTAAATTTAGTAGTGTAAAAAAATTATCCTTTTAAAAAAAAGAATTAAATAGATAATTTGTATAAAATGTGAGGTGGAAGTATGAATATAGGGGTAGAAGGCAAAATTTTCCCTAATATATCCAACTTTCAACCCATACATCCAACGCAACTGGTCGACAAAATAAAAATTGAAAGTTTTACCCCATACCCCCTTTTATACTTATACCCCCACAAACATAAGGAAAATATGTATTTGTCCTTCTATAAAGTATAAAATTTTTAAATTTTACCATTTCGTCATTTGAAGTTTTCCGGAAAAAATAAGTTTTTTTGTTAAACTTCCGGGAAACTTCATTTTCAAGTTTTACAGAAAACTTCCGGAAAACTTCATTTGAAGTTTCCCGGTAGTTCAATTTTTTCCGGGAAACTTCAAATGAAATTTTCAAGAAGTTTTCTGTAAAATTGAACTTCCAAGAAACTTGAAAATGAAGTTTTCCATAAGTTACCGGAAAACTTGATTTTAAAATTTTTCAGAAGTTTTTTTTTTTATATATTATTTTTTAAAAAAATTTAACAGATTCTTTTCTTGTTATTTTTTCAAGAAAACTTAAAAAAAAACTTAAAAATTGTAGGGAAAAAACTATATAAACAAAAAAAATTGGCAAAAAACTATATAAACAAAAAAATATTGACAAAAAAAAACTACCTGAAAACTTGTAGAGAAGTTATCGAAAAATTTCTCTACAAATTTTCCAGTAACTACCGAAAACTTCCCTACAAGTTTTCCGGTAGTGTTAAAATGCGCTTCTTTTCTGGAAAACTTTTTTCAAATTTTCTGGTAATTACCAGAAAACTTTTTACATAACAAAAATCTTTTTTGTTATGCAGGATATTATTGGCATTTTAAAAAATATGTGTGGTATAAGTATAAAAGGGTAGAGGTAAACCTTTCATAAAAATTTTACTGTACGGATTGAAAGGGTAAATTCAATATTTTTTATATTGTTACAAGCAATTTTTTAATTTTTTTTTACATCCTATCTGAATCTATGATTGAACCAATAAATATAGAGATTTAAACAATTTTAACACGAGACATTTTCAATTCTATCACAGTATTTAAATAAAATTATTTAAAAAAATATTTTTTAGACATTTTTAAAATATAAAAATATTTATTAAATTAATATAATTGATTGATATTATATATATTTTTCAATTGATAATAAAATTAATTATTTTAATATTTATTGAGACAATGCTAATTTTAAATAAGATTTATTAGTTTTATTTTGAAATTATTAGAATACATCATTTTATCAAGTAAAAATTATAATATTTCTTAGGCCTCTTTATTAAGTAAAAAAATATCCCATTTTTGTAAGTCTAAAACAATTATGAGTTTATATTCTCGCTCCATATTTTTTTAAAAACTCCAAATTTTATTAGATTAAACGATCATATATTTAAATATTTTAATAATTTTATGTTTGAGTCATTCACGTAAATCTATTCTTTCTTTAACATAAAGTATTATATGAGAACTTTATATTTAGTTCTCTCTCTAGTAGTTTATATTCATTTAAACTCTATGGTAAAAATTTAGTTTAGATATGACTTCAAATCAAATCCAAAAGGGCTTGGTATAAATAAGATAATGTGCACTTTTTGCCAATTCAAGCTTAAATGTTTGTATTTGTGATTTTCATTTCTCAAAATGCACCGAATGGTTTACATAAAGTTACTCGGTTTGTATAAATTCCCTTTTTGATATCACTTACTAAAAATCAACTAACAAAACAGTCTCGTGAAAAAAAGATCATTCAAATCATTTGACCAAGGAGCATTCTTTCAAGGCCATTTGCCAAAGGTTGAACACAATTTTTTTTTTTAAAATATAAAAGTTAAATTTATAGTTTCCTTTTTGTTAGATTACTTTTATGTATGATGCTGGTGTCGAAATTTTTTATTAAATATCTTATTTAATTATTATATTCTAATAATATTACGTACATATATATTTTAATTATATTAGCTATTTGTAATAGAATTGTGAACATATTGAGAATAAGCTAGGTTAAATAGATTTTTGATTAAATAATTAATTAAATTATTAATTAATTGATATAGGCTAAAGAATTATGGACGGATGTCAAATGATCCATTTAAAATAATGAGGACTCAGTTAACCATCATCCTACATATAATTATGGTCTCCAATATACTAGACAACAACAAATAACTTATTATCCTCATCTAATAAGTGCTGCAGATAGCCTATTCTCCCCATCTAAAGAGTATTAAGGCATTAGGAGTATCGATTGAGGAAAAATCACGAGCCAACAAATTATCATTGCTCGTCTCTTCATCTTGTGTGTTCAAGATCAATGCTTACATTGAAGTAGAAATGTCGTTTTACAAGGAAGGAGGTTTGAATTGTAAAGTTGTCTTTTAAAAATTTCCCTGTTAAAACTAAAAATAACTCAAGATTGATCTTGGTTAAGAAAACAGAAAACAGATAACGTTCTCGAAAACAAATAACGTTCTTGGTTTGGTTCAAAAACATAAATTGATTTTTAACTTAAGTAAATGAAAGGTTGGAAGTAAACAGAGATAAGGAAGATAGATCACACAATAATTTTATCCTGGTTCACCTAACTCGGGCTACGTCCAGTCCTCACAACTGTGAGATTTTCCACTAAGTGTTAAAAATAAAGAACCTTATTGGTTTTACAGCACTTAGCTCATATCAGTCTTGATCTGTCACAATCGTCAATCCATTTCACCCAGAAAGAGATTCAATCATGTCACCTATCAACCCTTGATAAGATTTTTACAACTTACCTTTTAACCTTGAAAGGGTTTTTCTAAACAACTCACTCAAGCTATAACAAAAACCTTATAGTCTTGAGCTTTACACGATAATGATAAAGTGTTTGACATAATCTGTTTTTATCTCAACTCTTGTTTGAGGTTAAATTATTTACAAGATGTTTCGGTAAACTAATGATAATAAATTCGAAACTAAATGTTACTGATTTGTTGTGAGATTTTCAAGTATGAATGCGAGTGATTGATGATCTTTCTTTTGCACTTGAATGTCGTATGTTTCCATTGAGCTGTGAGGTTCCTTTTATAGATATTTGAGAAGGTCCATGTCAGCTCAAAGTTACCGTTTGAAGGGGTTCCCTTGGTCAAGGGGCAGATTAAAATAATCAGTCTTTAATTTAAGGCTATTGACTAAACTTTTTCCCTTTTTGACTTTAAGACTTTCTGGTCTCTGTGCATTCTCTTTCTTCTGATTTGTACAGTGTTTGAAGGTTACTTGATTACGAGAATGTGTGTCATAATGTGATGTTGGAGTCTCAAGAACGTTCTTGGTCAGTGCTTCCGAAGCTGGAGAACGTTCTGGTGCTGTATGACAGAAACTGGAGAATGTTCTGAAGCTTGGATAATGATCGTTTTCAATTGATTTTGTCACTTTGTCTTGATTCAAATATTTTCTCCTCAAATCTTTTAGAGTACTTCTTTTGCTATTATTAAAGTTGTATATCCCTTTTATATATACTGGTAACCCATTCGAAATAAGCATGATAGTTTCTTGCATAAAAAATTGGTTCGAACAATCTTGATGAAGTGAAAACAATCTTAGAAAATGTTCTTGGTTTTTCCAGAAAAAGACCAGAATATTCTTGGCAGTCCAATTTTAACTTATTCTTTAAATTGATTTTGCTTACTTTTGCTTAGTACCTATATTGGATTAACACACTAAAATACACATGTTAAATAACACATAACTTAGAATCATAATTAGAGTTTTTAATTAATCTTTGTTTGTTTTGATCAAAACAATTAATTGAGATTTTGTCTTAACATACATACTATTCAGGATTACCACAAAAAGATGATTAGTTATGAATTCGAGTATTCCTAAAACCTAATATTTTTTTTTTATAAATTAATACGTAATATCAAGATTTATATTCATTCTCGATGTATATATAATGTTTCTTTAACTGCTATGTTTCCGCAATATATTATATGTAGAAAATATGTCTTGTATGATAAATTAGTAAATTAATTCCAACAGCTGAAAGTTGTTGTTATTATTATTATTATTGTTATTATCAATTTTCGTTTTATTTAATATAATTCATTTTTAATAAAAGGTATTTAAAAAATAAAGAATGAGGTAAATTAAGTATGCTATTCTATTTTGTTGGATCTCTATTACTTTCTAAAAATATTTTCTATTTTAAGTTTTTAAAATATGTGTCTATTTTCATTTATCAATAAAGAGTTAAAATACTCTTAAAATAAATAATTGTATGAATCTTTATAACAATAAAACTACTAAAAATATTGTTTTTATTATTTTTGAGAATGCATCATCCATACCTAACATTTGATCTCATTTTTATTGCAATGACTATCTTCAAGAGTATTTTACATTCTTATTAGCAACTTAAAATAAATACATATATATTTAAAAGAAAATCAAAATATGTTTTGACAAGACAAACAACCCGTACACCCAACCAAAAGTTGAATGTCATTAATTGTTTAAATCACCTTTGGTTTTAAAGCCATAATAAACCACCTAATCAACTAAATAAACAACTAATACGCCAAAAAAAGAAAAGAAAAAAATAGCACTCTCAAATTGTTTATGAAATCATATTGTTGCTCATATAAGCATGTTTTGCTTAAGCTTCAAGTTTGTTAATTCAAGGCCATATAATAAATAAATGATTAAAAAACTATATAGTGTTGCAAAGCAAGTCAGAGACGACAAATCAAGTCTTCTGTCCTCACTTGTTAGCACAAAATAACAAAAAACAAGTCAATATTGCCAATGTACTAATGTTGAGTATCTTTATACAAAAAGGAATAAAAGTATAATGCATTATGCATATTTGCTAAACATGCCGGCTCCACAAATATGTCAACTATATCAAACATTACATAAATTAAGCTCCTCTAGGAGCTGGTGTGGGACATTGGTATTGACTATGAGGCTATGTGACAAAACACAAAACTTAGCTCATACATGTGGAAACAAACTAAATAGCATCCATTAAACAAAATATATTTTACTTTTATAAAATGTACAATTTCATCTAAAAATTATATATAATTACTTTTCAGCCTTAATATGACCTCACTTTTTAGCCTTTGGCGCCTGCTCTTCTAGATGATACTATACTAGTAACAGTATACTCCTTCAATGTTTTATTTGAGTTCCTTGTTTTTCTAAATATTTATTCCTATTCATCTAGAAGGCATCGACATCAATAAATTAGTTTAAACTTTTCTATCTCTATATCTCTTATATATATATTGGGAAATTTTGATTAATAGATCATAACCTTTAGGAAGAAAAAAAAAAATAATATTCTTCACAAATTCCCTCAATGGTGGCTAAAGAATTGTACTTAGAACAACAAGCAAGGAATGAAAAAAACACTTTGCTACAAGATCAATATGATGATGAAGAAGATGATGAAACTTTATCCCTTTGTGATCTTCCAAATTCAACAATTTCAACTCAATGTGGTGATTTCATAAAAGAAGATGGAAAAAACTCAAAGTTAATTTATAACCACGATGATGATGATGATGATAACTTGTTTGAATTTTTTAGTGAAGAATTCACCACCCCATCAACTCATGACAACATAGTCTTCTGTGGAAAACTCATTCCCTTCAAAGATCATCAAATTGTTGCTCACAACACAAAAAAAAGTGATCTTAGTCCAAAAGCAAAGCCTATTATTGGTAGCTTGAAGAGCAAGGAAGGAGAAGCAAGTTTGAATATAAAGAGTTTTGCATGTGACTACACAACAATGGGGGGTAAGGTTTCATTGGTGAGGTGTGCAACAAAATCAAGATGGTTTTTGTTTTTGTTTGGGATGTCTTCAAGCTCAAGGATGTCTTCTAAAGAGATGCAACTTAGTGACATTAGAAATAGACAGAGTAGGAGGGAGCCGGCGGCGATGTTTCCGGCACCGGAGAATGGGAAAGAGGTTGTCAAGAGGAAGAAGAAGAATGAGAATAATAAAGGGACGTGGAAGATGTTGAAGTCAATTTCATTGGTTTTAGGATGTAGTAGTAGTAGTAAACTTGCTAAAGATGTAGTAAAGGCTGCTTTTGTGTGAATTGAGGCACATTATGTCTCTTAATTATTGTGATTTTAATGTTTTGTTACCCATTGAGCATGAAATATTTCTTTTAGAATCAAATATAAAAAAAAATTATTTAAAAAATTGATGTATTTAACTTAAATTTTATATTAGATATACTACTGTTTTAAATAATTTTTAAGTCACTTATTTTTCAATCATTTTTCGAGATATAATATTTATTAAATATATATTTTTTTTAATGTTTTGGTTCTGAAAGGAACAAGGTTTTAATAATTTAAAATTCGATTAAGTAAATAAAATTTAACCAATAACTATTTCAATCAGAATTTAAATTCAAGTTCTTCGAAAATTCGTTCTTAACCGAACTCGCTAATTTATTGGAATCTCTTGATTCAAGGTATTAGATGAAGGTAATCTAATTTATATAAATATTGATCAAGATATGTTCCTGAAATGGTTCTAAATCTAAATTATAGTGATGCTGTCCTTGTAATTTGTTTGAATACTGCCAATTTTAATTCAAGCGTTGGATTTGGTTTAGTGGACCGATTTAGATTTGGAAGGTTGTGGGTCTTATATTGATCTGTTTGGGTGATACTGTCAGCTGCATTCATATTAGAGAAGATTTTCATTAATCAGCAGCAATTTGATCTACATAGTGCAGATATCTATCTATCTACATCAGTTTACTTTTAGGCTTTGCAATTGTAATCTTTTATTTATCCATTGACTTTTTTGCTTTGTACTTGCCAAATGTAGGAGAAGCTTTTACTACTTACTACTTCCTAAGTTGAGTGTGACATTCACAGCTTATTGCTTATTAATAAATAACCGGAACCAACAATAATATTAATTTTACTTAATTATTCTTTATTAATCAGTGTTCACAACTATAATTATAAATATAAAGTAAATTATAATGATTAAAGAGTGATAAAAATAATATTAATTCAATAATATAATTAAAAAGGTATTAATATTAAATTAAAATTTATTGTTTGGTTTTGTTTACTGTCTGAAAAAACATATACAATAATGATAGTTGAGTTTAGAGATATCCTTAAGAGTTTGAAGTTATTTTTTGTTGTCAAAATTTTATAATTTTAGAAGTTTAATTTTTACATTCGAAGATATCTCAAAAAATATTAAGATTTAGATTCGATTATATCTGAAAAAATATTAAGATTGAGATTTTACCTATATATCTTTGTTTTTCCTAAGATTTATAATATCATGCATCAGCTGGATTATTATACTATGAAACATGTCTTTGGTGAAATTAACCAAGAAGTAGATTCTTTTGCCAAACACAAATTGTTGGTGGACTTTTATGATAACACACATATGATAATAGTTTCGCAATAATCTTAAATTTTTAGTATGACCAGATTTTACGTAGTTAGGAGTTAGACCATATCTAATTGTAGTCTTCTGGCACACTATTCTACCATCTAGATTTATAGACTATTCCACCAATGAGATTAATTTATAGAAAGCATCTTGGTCAACTAAAACCAATTTTATAGTCTTTTACCACAATAAGTTTGTGTTGAGCATCGCATTAATAAGTATTGTTCTACTGGTAGGAAATAAATTCATGTAAGGTGTAAGACAATTTTATTTGTGCATATCAGACAAAGTTCGTCCGACGTGTTAGTAATATTTTTATTCCAAAAAGAAAAGAGTAAGCAACTCTTTTATAATTACTCCATCCATACTAAATTAAACAAAAATAATTAAATTATACATATTAAAAAATATTATTTATCACATTAATATATAGGGTCTCAATAAATTTAAAAGAGAAGTTATTGATTTTTGTTTATATTTGATCATAAAAAGTACGAGCTAATAATTATGGGTTAGTTTTGGCTATCCCAAATAATATTATTTTTTGAAACGAGTAAATATAATTTATGTTTAGCTAATTTAAAAATATATATTTAGCTACCTCAAATAAATTTATAAGTAAAAAATTAAAAAAAATAAAAAAGTCAAAAAATTATCACTTAATTAATATATCTATTTGTATTATTTTAATATTTTTAATTTCTATTACAACTTTAAATAAAAACAATTTTTAATAATAAAAAATGTCAAAATATGATTCATAAATAAAATTTACGATGAATTTCTTAAAAAAAATGTTGAGGTGACGAATTTCTTTTAAAAAATAACCTAAATCAAATTAAATACCATCCTTGAATGAAAACCTGAAAAGACAGCAAAAAGGTTGTAATTTTGTTATTAATTAATTTTGATGAATTAACGTTAAAATTAGGAGTACCAACCACAATGCTTTTATTCTAACATCAAATCCTTGCTGTAATAACAGTTTCTTTGTTCAACTTTTTTTCCCCTTCCCTCCTTTTGTCCTTTCCTTCTCATCTCACAAGGGCACGTACTTCATTTCCAGAGGTTTCAATTTCTCATGCAAAGAAAGGTGTTGGAATGTGAAAAATAAACACTTCAATTTTGGTCTTTTCTGCTATTATCATTAATTAATTACCTATTTGTGTTTGATGTAGTTTTTATAACCAACAACATTATGTATTGTTATTATTATTATTGATTTAATATTTTTTCTTTTTTTTTTCCATCATCAAGATAAAGGAATCAAACATGGGGAGGAAAGGAAGTTGGTTTTCTTCTGTGAAGAAAATTTTCATTTCTGATGCTAAAAAAGATCAGGTTTTAATACTTTCTCCGTAACAAAATAAATTTGTTCATATTTTGTTATGTAGGAATATCTCAAACATTATTGACATTGATTAATTGATTAAAAAACCAATTTGTGTTTTTTTTTTCCTTCTTTCCTTAAAAACGAAACATCATCAAAAGTCAAAATTAGGATGTTTTGGGCATCATCAAAATTTTGAGGATGGTGAATGGGCATGTGGAGGAGGAGCACCAATTAGTGTTGTTTCTCATGTTCCATCTCTTCCTCCAAGAAAAGATGTTAAACCAAAAATGCATGAGGCAGAGAATGATCAACAAAGCAAACAAGCTTTTTCATTGGTTTTAGCAACCGCTGTTGCGGCCGGAGCAGCAGTTGCTGCTACTCAGACTGCTGCAGAGGTAACTCGTCCCAAAAATGCTCCTCGTCGTTACCCTGGTAAAACTAATGAAGAAATTGCTGCTATCAAGATTCAAATCGCATTCCGTGGATACTTGGTATGAATGGACTTTCAATCATATAGATTAGTTTATAGGAGTTCTATAAGTCTCACACATTTTTCAATAATTTTATATGATATCAAGATTCTCAGCGTACTGCAATATAACAACTTTGAATTCAAATTTATTTCAAAACTTTTGTTCCTATATGATAGTTTTTGGTTTTGTGACTTTAGGCAAGGAGGTCATTGCGTGGATTGAGAGGTTTGGCAAGGTTGAAAGCATTGGTAAAAGGACAATCTGTTCAAAGACAAGCAGCTACCACATTACAATGCATGCAAACTCTTTCAAGATTGCAGTCACAAGTTAGTGCAAGGAAGATCAGATTGTCTGAGGAGAATCAATCTTTTCAACGACAACTTCAGAGGAAACGTGAAAAGGAACTTGATAAGCTACAAGCTGCTGTAAGTACTTTATCAATATTGATTGTTTACTTATGATATCAAGTATTAACCTTCTGGTTCTTGAGAAAAGGACTATAGTAATCCACATTTCGGTTAATAGATAATTAAAAGTGGGACAAATGATTGTTCTAATCAAGATTTTGGCTCTAGTACTCTTGATTGATTCGACATTGCCAAAAGCTCATTGACGCCGACCCATTTGGTTTATTAATTGTTTTTAGAAGATTTGTTTAATTATTTCCTATTGTCCTTCTTAGTTGTGCCTTTTTTGATCATATCATCCTTCAAAACTTAGGAAAATATTAATATGTTAACATCTCTTGTTTGTTTAATGATTTGTTCAGTCTTACTTTTTGAATTTAATAAGGATGTCATGTTCTGTTCGTTCTTCTTAAACCAAAGGCTAGGAATAAATGATGAATGTTTGATACTGCTTTTAAAAATTTGTACTGAAGTGGCAAATACATTTGCAGCCTATTGGAGAAAAATGGGATTATAGTTCACAATCAAAGGAGCAAATCCAAACCAAATTGTTGAACAGACAAATTGCTGCTATGAGAAGAGAAAAGGCTTTGGCCTATGCATCAACACATCAGGTACTAACATACCTCTTTTTTTTTTTTTTTCTAGTTTTTTTTAGATTTCAATAAAAATGAGAAAGACAAGTTCTGCATTGAATTTAGTGTCAAATGCACAAAATTGTTCATTTTGGTAAGTAGCCAAAAATCATAAAAATGAATACTTTTTTTCTATTTCGATGATATTCTTGGCGTGCTGCTCATGATTGTTGTCTCTGAGATGTCAATCTAGTTGGAATATCAGTAGTAATTGTGACGCTTTTGCACGCCAAATTTGTTTAAAAAAACATGAATAATTTCATATGAATACCTATAACTTTTATCTAACAGCAAACATGGAGGAATCCAAAATCAGCAAATGCAACATTTATGGATCCAAACGATCCCCATTGGGGCTGGAATTGGCTTGACAGATGGATGGCTTCAAGGCCATGGGAAGGACAAAACACAAAAGATCAAAAGAATCATACATCAGCAAAAGGTGCTGCAAGCCATACCATGTCAGTTGGTGAAATCTCCAAATTATATGCTCTAAGAGATCAAAATCAAAATGGTAACAAAATTTCATCTCCTAACCAAAAACCAAATCATCCAAATCTAGCTTCAAAGGCCACACCTTCAACACCTCCAAAAGCTAAATCAAAAACATCTTCAAGTCCAAGAGGTGGTTCTTGGGGTGGTGACATTGACATAAAGACCACATTAAACAAAAACTCCGAAAACAATCGACGACATAGCATTGCGGTGTCTCCGGTGAAAGAAGATGAAAGCCTTACAAAGTCACCTCCACACACAAAGGCTTCAAATTCCAAATCCAAATCCCAAATTCCATCGTTTGGCATGCAGAAAAAAGGAGCTGTTGCTTCTACAAAGAAGCAACTTTCTCTTCCAGCTTCTCCAACTGGTTCAAGAAGGTATTCGATGGGAATGAGTTCTTCTAATAAGAATGTTGCTACTGTCCCTCAAGAGAAAGTGAAAGTGAAAAATGGAGGGAACAGGTAGATATCATATTAATTGGTGTATAATTAAGTTTTATATATATCTATATATATATAGAATAGAATATTATGGATGAAGAAGAATCAATGAAATTAAAAGGTGCTGATAGTTATCTATATCAAACTTATTCTTCATATATAAGAAATATTGTTGGTGCCCATGGGAAGGAATGTCGAAAAAAAATTGGTTAATCAAATGATCATTTTATTATTCATACGATTGTTGTCTTTGTGATGAAACACCAAAAGCTTTTTCTTTTGATAATGTTGTACTTAACTAGATTTATGACACACTATAATTTAATTTTATATTTGTAAATTATTTTCATTAAAATAGAAATTTCATTAAGATAATGTGTTGTTAAATACAAAGGAGAAGTTTGAATATGATTAATTAAGTAACCTATGGGAAAATAAAAAAACATAATAAAATATAGTGTGTTGACAAGGTTAGGTATTGGCAAATAATATAACCACTTGGCAATAATCCATCCATTAAAAAACATTGGCAACTCATTATGTCCATACAATTTGCGCTTTTATATTTGTGTAAGCAAGCCTATTCTGTTTTTTCTTTTGTTGTTTTTAGCTAATAATAATAACTTTTGATTTGATAAAACTCCGTCATTTGAAAACACACAAGCTGTAGATTAGATGGATAAGATTAATATTATTTGATTGAATTTAATTTAATTAAATTAATTGAAGTGGTTAATTAATAATGTAATGAAAAGGTTCGTTAATAACAAGAAGGGCAATGACCCTACAGTTACGGCCTCCGGTGTCCCCAATATCCGTCCTACATAATGCTGCGTCAGCTACTATCTATTCACCGTCTATTATCCATAACATAACCCTCCAAAAATTAATTTCTTTAAAACTATTAAAATCCTTTTTTGGAAATAAATCTCTAAACTCCAACAATATAAGTATAACTTGGTCATAATTTTCTTAAATTAAATATATTATCTAATCTATTGTATTTTAGCAAATCATATTCACTCTACAAATAATGTTACTCAAATTACTCTAAAACTAATATAATTAAGAGGAAATATTATTAACTGAAATTGCACTAATAATTATATTTAGGAGATTATTTAAAGTTTTACTTAAACCAATAAGGTCAAGTTCTTGTCAATATTTCCTCACAATTCATCTTTTATCTTAAATTCATTAACAACTCTACTATATGAAATATAGAAAATAAAGTAATTTTTTGATAACAATAATATTAAATAATAAAAAATAAAAAATATATTTTTATTGAGAATTTATCCACAAACATAAGACATATTATGTACATTTTATTTGACTCCCAATATATATATTTATTATTATTATTATTATTATTATGACAATATATATTTTTATTTGACTCCTAATATGTATATTGTTTTATTATTATAATAATTATGGCAATGCATATTTTTATTTTCTTCCACTCAATAGTATAATTTTAGTGATAGAAATTAGAAAAATAAATTGGACTTTTTGTTTACTCTCTCTCTCTTTGGAACTCATCGTTCTTCTTCCTCTGCCATTCATATCAGTCTTTAACATAAAACTCTGTCCAAAAACCAAAACCACCGCTTCACTATTTCTTTATCTTTTCCCAATCTAATCCAAATTCTTCTCTTTTTATTTTTTCCTTTCTTTCTTCTTAGTGTTTCTTGCACCGACCAATCATAATCTGTAATTTTTTCTGCATCAAAATGAAGCTAATCTCGAACCAAAATGTTCAATCTTCATCGATTTTGTGCACTAAAAAATAGATTATTTTTCCATTTTTGAGCTCAATTCGTTTATCCCTTTCAATCTCATTTTCAAAATAATCTGATATATTCTCTTTTTTTATCTTTCTGTTTGCAAATTGTTTGCTGTTTTGTTTCTTACAAGAAAGTGAAAAAGACTGCGACTTTTTCAAAGGGTTGATTAAAAATGGTGTCATCTAACGACCCAGTTGAGTCTTTCTTCAATTCCATTCAAGTTATGAAGGAATCGCTGTCACCACTTGAAGTGGGTTTTCGTAAAGCTGCGAAGGATCTTGAGCATTGTTTTGCAGCTGCAAAGAACAAAGGAAATGGTGTTTGTTTGGTTGCTCAAGTGAGAGATGGTGGTGAATTTCAGATCTGTGATGTGAAGAAGAAAAAAGGGTTATCAATGAAGGTTCCTTTTAAGGCTATTTTGGGTATGTTTTCACAGAATTCAGGGAACGGGAATAAAACTCATGTGGTTAAGGAAAATGAAAATGGGTCTTCTTGTACCAATTGCTTGCAATTTTCTGTGACTTGGTCTTTGTTGGTTAATGGGTTTATTCAGTCTTTGCCAATTCCTTTTAAATCTGGGAAAAAGAGGTTTCAGAAAGTGTGTGATGAAGATAATAATAATAATAAGGTTTGTTCATGCATGAAGCAAAGTGTTTCATCATGTGAAGTGAAAAATAATGAGTCTAAGGGTCAATTTGTTAGAACAATTAAGGAAAAAGTTGTGAGGAAAAAAGATGGAAAACATGTTTCAATTGAATGTCTTATAGGCTTTATCTTTGATCAGTTATCTCATACACTTCAGAGTCTTGATCATGGAATCAATGGAATGCAAGAGAATAATAATAATGATTTTGATTGTGTGAAAACTTCATTGCCACAACCTTGTTCAGCTCCTTTTGGTCATGTGAATGCTTTCACAAGCTTCTTGGAAGGGCACAAAGTTGATGTGAATGGTTTCTTGGGGAATTTGAATTTTGCAAAGGTTGGTGGTGTGCCATCAAGTGCAGCTGGAGAAGAAAGCCTTTCAACAAATGAAGGTGGAGATAATAATAGTAATAGTGTTAATGATGAAAATAAGGAAGAAAGTGTGGGAATTTCGGCGCAGAAGGTTGCTTCAAACATATTCAGTATTCCTTTAACGAATGTGGAGCGTCTAAAGACTACGCTTTCGACTGTTTCATTGACAGAGTTGATTGAACTGCTACCGCAGCTGGGGAAAACAACGAAAGACCATCCTGATAAGAAGAAGCTATTCTCTGTACAAGATTTCTTTAGATACACAGAGTCCGAAGGTGCGACATCTTATAATTGAATGGGAAAATTGTTAAATTTATATTGCAACTTAGGCTATTGCTTGGTATAACATATAACCCTTGGACTATGGTGGACTTCTATTATTTCAAATTGTGCATTTATTAGTATACACATATACATAGGAATAGAATAATATATGTAGGTATGCATGGGTGTGGAGCTGTTATGTAGTTAAAAGTCAATCAGAAAATAAGATAAGTGTTGGAGAGATAATATTTTGGTATGATGGATGAGTGGTCACAATAGCAAAGATAAGATTAGGAATGAAATCTTTATGGAAAAAAATAAGGTAGCTTCATTTGTACAGGATGGTCTGGAGTTTGGACATGTGCGAAGAAGACCTATAGAAGCACCTGTAAGAAATGAATTTTGGCTAAGGGATAGTTCATTCGTTAGGTATAGAGGAAACTCAAGAAAAACTGTAAGTAAAATCTTCGAGTTAAATGGTCCATTTTTAGATATGATTCATGATAGGATACTATGGCATCATTTGATCCACATGGCCAACCCCGTCTAGTGGGAAGAGACTGATAGTCCATTGTCGCTGTATTCATGGATAGGATATGATCTGTGAGAATACTGATCTAGTGAGCCAGCCTGGAATCCATATAAGCAAATATAAAAGAGTATATGTAAATTTTAAAGTTTTAAAGGATCTTAAGTATGAATCCCTTGATCCATATGACGACGATATTGGCTATTAGCTTATTATAATTTATTTTTAATTTATAGTTAGTGTTGTACACATTTTTCTATTTTGTTGAAGTACATACATGCATGTATTTCTATCATGTCCGTGTAGGACTCAAGAGTTCTGGTCTCTTCTTTTTGCATCTTTTCACATATCATATTTCCATATCTATGGTTAGCACTCTATTAATGGCATGTCGTGCATGAGGCTATATAATATTTTTATAAGCTGATAATATGCAGATGTGTCAGTAATGGGTAGATTATCAGTGGCCAAAGAGAACTGATTGTGCTTGTTATGTTACTTTACTATCTGTTAGTCTGTATGACTAATCTTTCTATAAATATATCTTGATTTTGTATCATTGAAAATATTCATAAAAAGGTAGCTCAGTCTCATGAAAAAACATAAACGAGTTCAAAATAAAAGAGAAAAAAACATGAGAAAAAAGGGATTTCTTTTTGTTGAGGTTACACCACACTTTGGTCCTGTTTATTTGAGAGTTAAAATTATGGTTTTTGAACTGATTTAACTGAATATCTAATGAGCTTCTCTTGAGAGGTTATGAGGTAGGATGCAAGTATCAAAGTATTACGAAAGAGAGGCTTAGGTATTGTTCTATCTTCATCCTACGTACAAAAATATTTATATAAAAATCTAATTCCATAATATATCAGTGCAATTTGAAATTTGTTCTTTATTTCCAAATTTTGCAGTTATTTGATATACTTAATTTGAATAATACACTTGTTTTCTTGAATGACACATTGACACTTCTTTTTCATTTGCATTATCATCATACAGGGAGGAGATTCTTTGAGGAGCTGGATAGAGATGGTGATGGCCAAGTAACTTTAGAAGATTTAGAAATTGCAATGAGAAAGAGAAAGCTTCCACGAAGATATGCTAAAGAATTCATGAGCCGTACTAGAAGTCACTTATTTTCTAGGTCTTTTGGTTGGAAGCAATTCTTGTCATTCATGGAACAAAAGGAGCCAACAATTCTTCGCGCATACACTTCTTTGTGTTTAACCAAGTCCGGGACATTGAAGAAAAGTGAAATATTGGAGTCACTAAAGAATTCAGGACTGCCTGCAAATGAAGACAATGCTTTAGCTATGATGCGATTTCTAAATGCAGACACAGAAGAGTCTATTTCATATGGACATTTCCGCAATTTCATGATTCTGCTTCCCTCAGACCGTCTTCAAGAGGATCCTAGGTAAAAAGGAATATGAATGGTTGATTTTCTTTTTGTTTTTTTACCCTTTTATGTGTTAGATACCAAGTCCATCGCAATGAATAAGATTCATCCTCTATATTGATAACTGTTTTCTTGTTATGATTATACATTCAGGAGTATTTGGTTTGAAGCTGCGACTGTAGTCGCCGTTCCACCATCCGTCGAAATTCCTGCTGGAAGTGTTCTAAGGTCTGCATTGGCAGGAGGCCTTTCTTGTGCCCTGTCTTGCGCATTACTGCATCCAGTTGATTCAATCAAGGTATTATCATGATTTCTATAGTTACTGATTTCATGATTTTGCATGCTTTGTGCACACAATTCCATCCTTGTCTTATTTGTTGTGTTATGTTAGACTCGAGTGCAAGCTTCAACCATGTCGTTCCCTGAAATAATTGCTAAGCTGCCAGAGATTGGGACACGTGGTTTATACAGGGGTTCAATCCCTGCAATTCTTGGACAGTTTTCAAGGTTGCTTATTAAATCTCTCTTCATTTCTTCTCTCTTTGTTAGTACTTCAATCGTTCAATCATCGCGTAGTTTCATTTTCCTTTCAATCTCATGTTAACTTTTGAAAATGTAGTCATGGCCTTCGAACTGGGATATTTGAAGCGAGTAAATTGGTGTTGATAAACGTTGCTCCAAACTTACCTGAACTACAGGTAATTTATACACATCCTATTTTCTGTTATATTTTGGGTTACTGCTAACTATGTTTTCCTTTCACACTCTCTTTTTCTTTGCACATTGTTTGGCATGCAGAGAACATAAAATGAATTGCCTCATTTCCACAGTGCCTTCCTTTTGTTCCATACTTTCAGGTTTTCTGCATTATATAGTTAGGTATTAGTTAAAGTTGTTACATTATTGAGAAAAGTGGTTGACAATATTGCTAAACTGCTGCATTAAAATTCTCTGAGCTTTTCAGTTCATGTCAAATTTGGTAGTTACCTACTTTTCCACTTACCATAAGTAGAAGCAAGAGAAAGGCTGCCACTACTTAAACTGAATTGCTTAGGGGCGAGTGATTTTTATTATGAGAGATGAGAGGGGCAAATGACAACCATTACATAAAATAAAGGGCTGAAATTAAATGATACGTTTAAAATACACACCTCACTGTAAAATTCTCCTTCTTTCTCGCACACTGCATCTATTTTTTTGTCTTCAAAAAATTGAAACTGCGATTCAGAAGAATCATTCACAATCGCTTGTCAAGAAAGAACATGTTCCATCTTGAAACCAACAGATCATATTAAAATTGGTTATATCATTGAATCTTCCCCAAAAGAGTATTTCTTGGTAAAAAAAATGAATCTTTCGTTCCTCTTTGTTTCATATCGATCAACACCTACTTTTTTTTAATGAAAATCAATCCCTATTTTTTTGTTTTAAATTATAAACAGGTAATTATTATTAAAAAAAAGGAGTTAACAGGACAATATAGCATTTAAACGAGACACGAAAGTCTGTAGATAGAGAGACGTTTAAGAAAGAAAAAAAAAAGACACAGGGACGTTAACAGTCTGTGAGAGAAAGAAGGAGGAGTTTTACGGTGAGGTCTATGTTTTAAATGAGTCATTTAATCTCAGCCCGTTATTTTATCTAATGTTGTTCTTTGTCCCTCTCATAATAAAAATCACTCTCACTTGATATGTCCCCTATATATATATATATATATATATATATACACACACACACACATGAGGCACTAATTTAAAAAACATCCTTATTAAAAGAAAGATTATTTTTGTACAACTAAAATTTGGCAACTTTTGAGGCAACTTTTTTTAAGTTGTCAACGCAGTTCAAATATGTGGTTAATTACGTTTAGTAGATGGTTGATAGGTAGACTATGAGTCACATCTCATTAACCACCAATGTAACTTAATTAACCACAAACTTGAACAAGGTTAACCACACTTTTTAGGTGTTCAACTACATGTAGTTTTGAACATTTCAAAATTGTGGTTAATCATGTCCAAGTTTGTGGTTAATGAAGTTAAGTTGATGATTAATGAATTTTGACATTTGGTATATCCATTAACATCTATTGAATGTAATTCACTACATATTTGAACTGGTTAAAAAGTTGTCAGCAAAAGTTGTCAAATTTTAGTTGTTCAAATAGCACAACTGTATTAAAATGATGCAAATGCTTTCAATTAAGGTGCTTTACCTGATATATTAACATTTATCAAATATAAATTTACATTTATTAATACTTGAAATTTATGCACTAATAGCCCCCTTAAAATGAGTATCCATTATGTGAATGATGGAGATATATCAAATAAGAATAGGGCTATTATTTTATGATAGTGAGGGGAATAAATATTAACTGTGGAATATTATTTCAAAAGGTCAAGATTAAAACATGAAGTCATATGACTTTTTTTAAGTTATCATGTGATCATTAAGTAATTTTTAATTGTTATCATCCATATATGGTTGTATAGTCACGGTTTACTCATTTCACTTGTAAAAAGATCCTCTGGCTAGATACATCTTCTGTGGTTGACAATTCATTATATTGTTTGAAACGGTCTGGCTGTTGACTGTTCTCGGCTAACAACTTATAATATTTTTTAGTGTCAACAAAATTAGTCGATATTGACTTCGATATAATAAGGGTAAAGCTCTGAGTTATGTGAGATTAGGAATTTTTGGGTTTTACTTCGGATTTTTTTGCATGTTTATTTTATTTTCCGCATTGAGTGGTGATTGTTTAAATGTGGTATTCACATCCTTTGAAAAATATTTTTATTAAGTACTATATGCGTGGGGTAATGGGTGTCACATACTACAATTCCATAAAACATTAGTTTTGATACAAGTAATACATTTCATGATGAAGTACATCATGATCTGAGGAAGGCCCACTTATAAGGACAACATGAATAAAATCCAATTGAAACCTATCTTAGTTTTAGCTAGCTCTACTTTACAAGCAAAGTAACAAGTCTTGCCTTTCAAATTATGCATTCGGATATGTTTGAAGTCTCACAGAATAGCATTTTTGCAGGTACAAACTATAGCATCATTCTGTAGCACATTTTTGGGAACAGCTGTACGAATCCCGTGCGAGGTGTTAAAGCAGAGATTGCAGGCTGGTCTTTTTGACAATGTGGGCGAGGCTTTGGTTGGTACTTGGCAGCAAGATGGTCTTAAAGGGTTTTTTCGTGGAACCGGAGCCACCCTTTGTCGAGAGGTTCCATTTTATGTTGCTGGCATGGGGCTTTATGCTGAATCTAAAAAGGTGCGTAAATTTCATGATGCAGTGTGCTTCTTGGTTTCGAGTCTGTATGGATTTTTCTGAGATTTATGCATTATAAATTGTTTGAAACTCAATGAATGTGTATATTCATCCAAATAAAGATTAACTTTGAGTAAGCAAGATAATCCATAGAACTAAAAGTGTCAACATAATGAGTTCCGGTTAAGGACATGTCAATCGGGAGAACCTAAGTTCAAACTTTGACTGAAACAATTATTGGCTAAGCTTTACTTATCTCTTTGCTGAACACCAATTTATCAGGACTCTTTTCTCCTAAGAACCAGAGGGTTAAGACAAAAAAAAACCATTCTCTAAAATTCTCATTGCATACTTCCTCTTAGAAATCTCAATTTATATTTTCTAATGATGAAATGGTATATTATCATGAATGCTACAGGGTGTCCAAAAACTACTAGGGCGGGAACTAGAGGCCTGGGAAACAATTGTAGTTGGAGCTTTATCCGGTGGCTTGGCGGCTGTTGTTACGACGCCGTTTGATGTGATGAAAACTAGAATGATGACTGCACAGGGCCAGTCTGTGTCAATGACCTTGGTAGCGTTCTCTATACTCCGCCACGAGGGACCCCTCGGCTTATTCAAAGGAGCAGTTCCTAGGTTCTTCTGGATTGCTCCTTTAGGTGCCATGAACTTTGCAGGTTATGAGTTAGCAAGGAAGGCCATGAATAAAAATGATGAGGCTAAGGCTGGAAATTTAGAGTAATGAATGTGCTGACACAGCGAGCAACCTAATGTCTCATGGAATTTTTGAGTTTCTATCAGTGAGGCCATTGATGCTGCTCTGAAATATACATTTTGCTTCCTTTTGTTTCATTTTCTACTTTCTGAGTCTGCCATTTGTAGCAGCAAGTTTTTGTTTTTAAAGAAAATATTAATGTTCTACTTTGCAAACTAAAAAGGTTCAATTTATTTTCTTCATCTGATCATGTACAGACTTTATTAATGTTTTGTATCTTTCAGCTTTCGTCATTTTGTTTCTTGGTTAATTTAATTGTCATTACACTTTGAGTTTGTTTTAAACAACGGGTTTAATAATATCCATATTTTCATTGTAAAAAATAAATAAATCAACATTTCCATCTGAAGTGAGTATAAAATATACATTATGATTGACACTAAGTTTGGATTGAAGTTTATCATCCCAATCTCTTGTATCTGATTCCATTCAATAAAAAACAGACCCCACCTAGTTTTTCTCACACGACAATAATTGGATGAATGTATGGAATGAGAGCATATTTTTCTCACACAACATAACTTGTTTTTCTTTCATTCTTGGATGCATTAAATGATTGCTTCCTCAGATGTTATAGGCTTTATTATTGCTTGCTTCAAGTTTTCACTACGGACCGTTTGTTATCTATTATAAAAAAAAAAGTGATTTTGCCTTAGATCGCAAACAAGAAAAGGGTTCCTCATGCATAATTCAATTTTCAAGAATTACACGTTCCATCGAGAATGTTGGGATGCAATCCTTTATTTACCATTTCCTTAACATATATAGATAGATGAGTAGTTAACAAGCTAAGGTATATATATAGATAAATAATATTTATCTATATATAGATAAATAATATTTATCTATCTATCTCCATTCATCTTTTCATTCACCCATTTGATCCAGACATTAGTTACCTATCTACTTATTTATGTTTATTTATATATCAAAATACTTTTTTAGTCTTATATAGTGTCTTTTAAAGTTTGTGCATATATATTAAAAAATGTGATAATTAAATGAAAAATAAAAATCATTTTTGTCAAATTACTCATCTTAACTATTGATGTATTTTTTATTATTATCAATATAAAATATAATAATATTTTGGAAGTTGTGTATATAATAATTATTAAAGGGTAATATAAGAAAAAATAATTAAAGTTGCATTGAAAATTATAAATGACATTCATTTTGAAACAATTTTATATTAAAATGACACTAATTATGAGATCGAGAAAATAAGTCAATAGATAGATAACTAAGTGGACAAAGATCTCTTAACTTTAACGAGTAAAAATTACCCTAAATTTATCTCTGCATCTATCATCCCTTTTACTTCTCTCTTGTATTTTTTCTTTCTCCATTTTCCTTCCATATTTCCCCTTCATCTTCCTTCTTTTTATCTAAAGTCACAAAAAAGAAGGTAATTGAAAATTAGAGAATAGGTAGATAATAACCTAGTTTGGATGAACACACGGGTGAATGACAAGACTCCAATCCCATACGAAGAATGAGAAAATATCAAATCAAAAGAAAATATCATATATGACAAATATATGGATGCCGGGGTGACAACATTATGCTCCAATCCCATATGAAGCATGCCAAAAATAGCAAACCAAAAGAAAGTATCAAATTAATATTTCGAATAGATGTAGAATTAGAAACAAATTTCGAATTATTTTTCGTGAAATTTTTTTTTATATTATATCATTAAAAATATATTAAGAAATACATTCAAAAATATATATGATCTAACATAAACAATACTATATAATAATTTTATAGAGATTAAATGTTATATTTTTATTTTAAGGAGAATAAAATAAAAAGCTTGAGTTAAAATTTTATAGAAAAAAATATTTAATCCAGCAAAGTTAAAAAAAAAATTACTAAAAGTGTGAAATTTAAAAATAAAATAAAAAATTGATTTTAAAAAGAGGGACTATTATTGCAATTGAGATATATATTAGTGTTTTATTTTGTTTGTTCTGGTGATGGAGTGAGTAATATACCCATTCATCTGATAAGTATAATAAAACCCTAAAACCCCAAAACTGTGCACCTCCATCAAATCATAGCTCGTCGCACTCAACTGCCGGAGTTGATCGTCGCCGGTCACAAACACTGATTATTTCCTTCAGGTTTTCCATTTTATTTCTCTTTTTCTCTTTTTGATTTCTAATTTTCCTTCTTGCGAGTGCGAGGATGCGATTCCACCGCGACTTGCCGCCTCAATAGCCACCCTGCGAAAAGGGTGTGATTTGAGGAAGATGTGTCGCAGCAGATCTCCATTCCGCATCAGATTTTCCTTTTTACCTTGCTTACTATTTCACCACTTGCGATTCTTATTTATTACCTTTAACTTTTCCTTGAAATTCAAAGTGAATTAAAAAAAACTGTTTTTTTGAACTCAGTGGTGACGAAAATGGAAGAAGAAGATGATTATGTGGAGTATGTACCTGTGGCCAAGCGTCGTGCCATAGAAGCTCAAAAGATTCTCCAACGCAAAGGGAAAGCTTCCACCGTAACCGATGATGAGTCCGAAAAACTACCAGTGGTTGAAACTAAACCCAGTCTTCTTGTTAAAGCATCGCAATTGAAACGAGAACAACCTGAGATCAGTGTAACGGAACAGATTGTTCAACAAGAGAAGGAAATGATTGAGAATTTGTCTGATAAAAAAACCCTTATGTCTGTTCGCGAATTAGCTAAGGGGATTACTTATACAGAACCTTTGCCTACTGGGTGGAAACCTCCTTTGCATATAAGAAGGATGTCTAAAAAAGATTGCGATTTGATTCAGAAACAGTGGCATATTATTGTTAATGGCGAAGATATTCCACCCCCAATTAAGAATTTTAAGGATATGAGGTTTCCAGAGCCGATTTTGAACATGTTGAAAACCAAGGGGATTGTGCAGCCAACACCTATTCAGGTGCAAGGGCTTCCTGTTATCTTATCGGGGCGTGATATGATTGGTATTGCTTTCACGGGATCTGGAAAAACTTTGGTCTTTGTGCTTCCGATGATCATGATGGCATTGCAGGAGGAGATTATGATGCCTATAGTTCCCGGGGAAGGTCCATTTGGTTTGATTATTTGTCCGTCGAGGGAACTCGCTAGACAAACTTATGAAGTCATTGAACAATTCTTGTTACCTTTGAAGGAAGCTGGTTATCCGGAGCTTAGGCCTTTGCTTTGTATTGGTGGAGTGGATATGAGATCACAGCTTGACATTGTGAAAAGGGGGGTTCATTTAGTTGTTGCCACTCCTGGGAGGTTGAAGGATATGTTGGCCAAGAAGAAAATGAATCTTGATAATTGCAGGTATTTAACGTTAGACGAGGCTGATCGATTGGTAGATTTGGGATTTGAAGATGATATAAGAGAAGTTTTTGATCACTTCAAAGCTCAGAGGCAGACTCTATTATTTTCTGCCACTATGCCGACAAAAATTCAGAACTTTGCTAGAAGTGCTTTGGTGAAACCTATTATTGTCAACGTGGGACGTGCAGGTGCAGCGAATCTTGATGTTATTCAGGAGGTAGAGTATGTCAAGCAAGAAGCGAAAATAGTTTACCTCCTCGAGTGCCTACAGAAAACTCCACCTCCTGTTCTGATATTTTGCGAGAACAAGGCTGATGTAGATGACATTCACGAGTATCTTCTCTTGAAAGGAGTGGAAGCAGTGGCTATTCATGGTGGCAAGGATCAGGAAGAGAGAGAGTATGCCATTTCATCTTTTAAAGCTGGAAAGAAAGATGTGTTGGTTGCAACCGATGTTGCATCCAAAGGTTTGGATTTTCCCGATATTCAGCATGTCATCAACTATGACATGCCGGCTGAAATTGAAAATTATGTCCATAGGATTGGACGAACGGGAAGATGTGGCAAGACTGGTATTGCGACAACGTTTATAAACAAAAACCAAAGTGAGACAACATTGCTTGATTTGAAACACCTCTTGCAAGAAGCAAAACAAAGGATCCCTCCAGTTTTGGCTGAGCTGAATGATCCAATGGAAGATAATGAAGAAATCACAGGCATAAGTGGTGTTAGGGGATGTGCGTTTTGTGGTGGGCTTGGTCATCGTATCAGTGATTGTCCCAAATTAGAACATCAGAAGAGTGTGACAATTGCAAACAATAGAAAGGATTATTTTGGTTCTGGAGGATACAGAGGGGAAATTTGAAAGGAGTTGAAATTTTGTGTACTGAAGTTTTCTTTTAATGCTACTAGTTTATATCTGCGGATTTTTAATTGTATACCATGAAATCTAATGACCTTCGTTCCTGACATTTGTACTGGTGTTTAGGCTATGTACAATATATCTGCAACCTTTAATTTTTGTACAATAAGTATAATGAATTTCATTACCTGTACTGGGGCTTTTGATAGAATATGATTGAATTGTAGTATGTATTATAGTTTGTTTGGACTGAGTTTTAGATTGATTTTCGCCAGGATTATTCACTTTGTCAAGTGATTTGTCTGGACCTGGTGCCTTCTGCTGTGGTAGTTTTTTTAATCCAGAATGTTAATATTGTTATTGGATGTTGTATTGTTGCAAGATTACAAATTCATTTTTTTTAACCATGAAATGAAACTAACGGTATAACTTTACAGGGACTTGTACCTATAGGCCTTGTTGGAGCTGTGTGTCTTGTAGCTTTTTCTCAACTGTCAATAGCTGACTTTTTTTGCAAGCATCCTTGCTTTTATCCCTTCCAGACGTCGAATATTATCTTTGGCAAATACATGGAAGACTATAGTTAGGAGTCTTGGATTGTAGAATTATGTCTGGGTATGCTAGAGTGTGACCATGCCAATTGTATATTTTAGATGTATACTATTTTTAGTGTTGACTTAACTGTACATCTAATGAAGATGCTGTTTTAATGGGCCTGTGTTGGTTTTGCATGGTTCAGCAGTACAGTTTCCACCATTTTTTTAAGATAGATGTAATAGAAATTTTTGTAGAGTATAAAGCTTTTTTGTGTGTATGTGATTGATTGAGTAGTCTTGATGATTATACGAATTAGTTGATATTGAGTTTTCTTTTATAAATAAAACATTCATGTTGACTGTCAAATATCATATACTCAAACAAAAGGTACTTAAGTTACAGACAATTTGGGATTATAGAGCTAAGTATTATTGGCTTGCAAGTGGTTGGTTTGTTTGTCTCAGACATTTGACAATAAATGGTATTTTTGATCTTTTTGTTGGTTCTCATATTGGAGCACGTAGAGGCAGGCAAGTTCCCCAACCATAGTGTTCCGCACTATACACCGGTGAGGCAGTGAGTAAGCGTACAGCAAAATATGGCTAGTATTGATATGATTTTGTAAAGCTGATTTTACTGATTCTTGTGTGCTGTGCATGAATGGATTCAGGTTGGTTGCATCATAGGCAATTCAAGTTATGCTGGTGTATGGTTATTTCATTTTTGCTAGTCTACTGTTGACAAGATGAATTACAATACCCAAACTTCATCTACTTATCTGTTCTCAAGCATTTTAAGTAGCTATCTGTTTGTGACAACTGGTCGAGGTTTTTTAATTGTTATTTATGTCAGATGTAATTTTTCCGAAGTACTGGTATGTTTGAATTGGCGTTAACACATTAAATATCGCGTCCCAATGCATATTTAAATTGAAATTTCTTAAGTTACAATTTGTAGCTTCACTCTAGACGTATGCCTATAGTGTTTCTGTCGTGATTCCAAACGTTTGCTACAGCAATTACATCTGGCTTTCACTCAGTGTTGAACTTGAACAAATCATTGACTCATGAGTGTTAAATTGTGTGTATGTAATTTTCGTAGAGAATATTCAATAACCAATTGCCTGGTCATCAAAAATGAGATAAAATTGAAACGAGAAATGCTTATTATTGTGAGGGGTGTTTGCAAGAAATAGAATACTGATACATTTGTAACTACTCACTTATGGTCATCAAAGTGCTAATTAGTCAAATCCTATGCATTTTTCTATTACAAATTGTAACTATCCACTCTCCTTTTGTATGGTTTCAATTGAAACAGAAATATATATATATATATATATATATATATATATATATATATATATATATATATATATATATATATATATATATATATATATATATATATATACTTTTTGAAATTGTCTAAGTTAGTAATTAGTTGTTATGATAGTGTTTTTTCCTTCACTCAGAATTGAATTTAGATTCTCCATTTCTTTAATGTTTAACTCAAACCAGTTGAACTACTCACCCACTCCACCTAAAAATAAATATATTATATACTATGTCTAAAGATTTATCAATTCTATCAATCTTAGTCAAATAGAAAAAAATTATCGGTTCTTCAAGTGCAAATAAAGATAATTTAATAAAATAACTATTTCATCTTTTTTATTTATCATTTTCTTGATTTATCTAAAATGATCAAATACAAATATACAAATGTTATTTTAAGATAGAAGGAATAAATTATAAACAAAAAGCAGTATCTATTTTTAAGACACGTTAATGAACAATGAAAAAACACATCAATAAATTCCAAATTTTTGTTCACTAGACTCAAAAAAATTTCTTCTTCTTACGAATTGAAATTTATGAATTAACAAAAGTCTCTCTCAAATTGTAGTTCTTTTTAAGTATGTTAAGGTATTACGTTAAGCGACATAATAGTTTGTACACGTGTAAAATATGTCAGAAAAAACGTTTTAAGTGTTATAATTTTCAGCATCTCTATTTATCATTTTCCTCTAAATTTCTAAATCCTTGAGAAAATCCTCAAATTTTAAATTACAATATCTTCTTCCCCACAATCCATATTCATTCTTTCACTAAATCTTTATTCCCTAATTCATAAATCTGAAAAATATTAGTGGTGAAAGTCTATTCACAAATGGTAAATAAAACATTAAAGTAAGAAGCTTTTTACGAAGCTCTTGTGTCAATGATGGTCCAAGCAAGAACCATTGTTTGCTCCATTGTATTTGTGAGAGAAAAGTTGGCATTAGAACTCCTAACACTCAAAGCATGATTTATTGTATTTTTTTATCTCTCTATTTCATTGCATTCAAGAGATAGTCCATATTTTTTAAATCGAATTTTTTATCTATCATAACACTTCGTCATAAATTTTGTTTTAAACTCAAATTGTTTGTGTAAGAGACGAAGATCTGACATATTTTAAAATGGCACGACAGCATTAATTTTTTTTTCTCAAACAAACATTAAAACAAATTATTTAAAAAGTAACAAAAACATATTAAAAAAAAAAGAATTACAAAAAGATGAAGTTACAGAAATAAAAAAATGTAATTTATATTTTAAAAATATTTTTGTTATTTATAAATGTATTATTTTAACGTTTAATGAGACTGATAAATTAAAATTTATGATATTTTGCCACATCGTAATACATTTATAAATAACAAAAATATTTTTAAAATATAAATTACATTTTTTTATTTCTGTAACTCCATCTTTTTGTAATTCTTTTTTTTTTAATATGTTTTTGTTACTTTGGTGCTTCTGTAAGGTCCTTGGTCTTATTTATTGTTTCTAAACTCTATATATGTTGATTGATTATTGTTGTTGCATTTCTGAACCTTTGTTTTTTATGCATTGATGATTTAGCTTCCTTTGATTCTTGTGTTGGTGATCTTTATGGTGTTAGCAACTAAAGCTTATAAAAAAATTAGTTGCCATGGTCAAAGAAAGTTCCTTGTGATGTGTGCTGAGATGTCACTTAACGTGACATCTCTAAGTGTGTTCCATTGACGGATGAAGCATTTTTGTTTGATATTAGACAAAATAAAAGAGTTTGTTGACGAAACCTAAATTTTAAGAAGCATTTTGAAAGACAGTTAGAGTTTCATAAGACGGATCGGTGATTTACTCTAAAATAAATGTACCAAATGTACAATTAAATCAAAAAATATTTATTTTTTTCTCCAGAAGCAAAAAGCAAAACAAAGGATCCCTCCAGTTTTGACTGAGCTGAATGATCCAATGGAAGATAATGAAGAAATCACAGGCATAAGTGGTGTCAGGGGATGTGCGTTTTGTGGTGGGCTTGGTCATCGTATCAGTGATTGTCCCAAATTAGAACATCATAAGAGTGTGACAATAGCTGTGTGTCTTGTTGTCTTTTCTCAACTGTCAATAGCTGACTTTTGGCAATTAGTACTAGTTAGGAATCTTAGCTTGTGTATTATCTTGTAGCATAGTATTGGCTTGGCTGTACATCTAATGTAAAAGTGAATGGAAGATGCTATTTTAATGGGTCTGTGCTGGTTTTGCATGGTTCAGCCGTTCAGTTTCCACCATTTTTTTTAGATAGATGCAATAGAAATTTTGGTTGAGTATAAAGCTTTTTTGTGTGTATATGTGAATCGATTTTAGTAGTACTTTCAGATTACCACTTTCAGTTTACTACTACTAATGCTGCTATATACTACAATTGGTTTGAAGAGGAATTAAATGGAATAAGTGGGCAATGATGGGAAGATCAGAGAGGAAGTAAAGCTGTTGTGAATTATTTTAATTATTCGTAACAACTGGTCGAGGATTTGTAATTGTTATTTTTGTGACAGTTGTAATTATTCCAAACCAAAGTGCAATTACTTTCTGCTGTTATCTCAAGGCTAAACTGGCAGATTTTTCTTTATTTGGGAGGAAAGTTTCTTTTCTCTTCAAAATCTTCTCAAAAGTCTATAAATTTTATTCGGATTAGTCAATTTAGAGGTGCATTTTATACGTCTGAGTCTGAGAACATGTATTTGATCACATAGGTAATAGGAGAAGAAACACTCATTTGAGATACCATGAATAGAATTTGGTTATTTTTATTATATGGTTCATTATTATTTGTCTCGCTACTAACTTCTCTCATTATTATTCTACCTGTTTGATTTGGTCTGAGCCAAAGACCCAAACTGTATTTCACTGCCAATGTCTGCCTAAGTGCATTTTAGAAATTTTTTGCAACCCATTTATTTCATTGTGACCAATAAAACCACATTTGAAATAAAATTGGGGATGGTTTTTCGTATCTAAAATTAATCCAAATGAGGCTATCTTGTTTATGTTAATTTCCTCTTTAAAAGGTGTGGTGGTGTCAAATCCTACTTTGACTGATAATAATCTTATTTTATTTTATGTTTTTGTTTTGTTTTAACGTTCAGTTTTAAGCACCTTACCATAATACCCAAGCAAGAACATTCCTTCCAATTTGGTTAGTTCTTTTTTTTGTCAACTAGTTTGGCTAGTTCTGCAATGGGGTGGTTAACCGCATAATTTGGCCAAATTCCCCAAAGTGTGAAAAGCAATATAGTTAAGATTGTCTTAATAAGATTTCCAAGGAATCTTATTGTCTTAATATCATCGATTTCCAAGGAATTCCAGTTATGATTGTATTAATATCATCGTAATCATCCTAAAGAAATGAGAGAACTTAACTCCCATTTCTCCAACTCTAAAGCCTTCGAGCGTTACACCAAATGTTAGACAAAGCCTTATGTGGAGAGCCTTTGTTTATAGGCTTGTCTGTCAAAGATTTTGCAAAGAAGCTACTTTTACACTTAGTTAACATTATCTTCAGAAAACATAATTGAAGATTCACATTAGTTGTCATTACTTATAGTAGTTTGACCTTTGAATAAACTGTCACATCTAGATGTTTCAGGACCCGTGATACATGATAGGATACGTTGTTCCAGCTTCTTCATTAGAAAAAAGTGAAGAAAAAACAAATGAGTGCAAGAAACCAAAGAAAGTGAATACATGAAAGCGTAGGATCAAATCTCAGCGTATGAGCAAGAGGACGGACAATCAATAACAACACAACAGAAACATACCACTACTCATCAACTACCGTTACAAAGATCCGAAGTGAGTCAATTTGTTTGATTAGATAATACAATTAGAAAGTGAATACATAATCAAATGTTACATGTTTTAGTCCTAAAACCATCTTACACGAGTTTAATGTAATTCGAACTCACAGGGCACTGTAATGTGTGCGACCTACGACAATTTTTTAATTATTATTAGGCTGGAATCAAAACAAATATTTATTTACCAGATAAACATAATTTATTAACAAAATCGCAAAACATTTTCCTGAAATTGGGTGTCTGAACTGAAACCATAGAGGATCGGTTTTTAATCGACAATTACAAGACCATAAAATTAAGCATAGAAAATGGAAATGTGAAAAGCCTTTTAAACTGAAAGGTGAACCAAGTTACAAAAAAATAATGTAGTTATTATTTATTAAACCAGCAAGGAAAACATCAACTTCGGATGTCTTGCTACACATTGAAGTTCTGAAAATCAATAACCCCAGTTATCATTCCTAATCTCATCATCAAATTTCTTCTTCAGTTCAGGATGCTTGGCAAAGTACTCATCTGCTGTCATGGTACTAAGCTTTTTCTGTAAAAATAAACAATGGTATAAGTGATTATTCAATTTTATAGAACTGAAAAAACCATGTTGCGATTTCGATTACCTTTAACTCTTGTACATCAGCAATTTCCTTTTCCAAACGCTCAGACTCCTTCAGAGATTTCTGCTCTGCTTCTTTAAGCTCGACCAACTTCAACCAAAAAACATACATATATACAGCACTTAATCAAATGTAATTTGATTGAGATAATTTGAACAAAATAAGGACTAAATATAGACAAAAATTCTTACCAGTGCCTCAAATTTGGGCTTATATTGAGGAGTTACTGTGTCAACAAACTTGGGGATCTCAATGCCTGCAAAAGAAACATAAAACAGCTTCAAAAGTTGATTTAATAGGATGTAAAATTTGAATGGTGAGTATCAACTCTCAGACATCTCACTTTATATGTTCTACAAACACAAATATTTAGACACAAACCGATCCACAAATAGTGATTTCAAGCATAAATTTAAATAACAAACAATCATCTTCCAGACAGGAATGCAAATGTATGATTAATTCTACATTAATCGGTGATAATAGGAAACCAAAGCACGAGATTGAGCACTACTTTGGATTTGCATTGCAGAAAATGAAATATATCTAAGTGAGCTCGCAAGAAATAACATAAAATTTCCAAATTCTAGTCTCAAGCGAACTTCATATAGATACAGGTATATTTTGAATAAAAAAGGGGACAAGAAGATGTTGTCATGATAGTGACCAGTTTCTTTTCTCATGTATTTCATTTTCAACGTGGGAAATGATTGAATAAGTTAATAACAACAAAACAGTACCAAAATCCCAACAGTGAATTTTGCATTTCATATATTCTATGTAAAAGTGGAACGTTCTTTAACATGCATTAGGCAAACACAATGAAATAATGTAAATTCATGAAATATGAATTTCGTGGGAGGCCCTTGTGAATATCTTCTAGCTTCATTTTCCCACATTTTATAATATTCCCTATCAAAAGAATATAGAACAATTGGCTACAGGAACCAGACCCAGTTGACTTTAGCAATATCCTTCTACACCTTTTCCCCTATTACAAATTTATTTCCAATAAGAGATTTTTAAAAAAAAAAGCCAAAATATTCAATTGAAATAAAGCGATGACATACTCACTGACTGTCATATCAAACTAAAGGGATTCAAAAAAAGGACGTACAACTCTCAGTTCACGAAGAAGAGGAAGTGCATGACAAGAATAAATTTTACCAACCTTTAATTCAATCATGTTATTGGCATCAACAATGAGTCAAAGTAACTATCCCATACCATCAAGAAATCTAAAATATATGTAAGGGGCATTCACCATAGAATTCAAAAACATACTCTCATAATGCTCCTTGTACATATCCACCAAACGTGTGCCAATTCCTTTTCTATAATAATCCCAGTCAATGGGCTCAGGCTCCTGCAAAACATGAAAAAATTAATTAGCAAAGATATGTGTAAGAGTTAAAAATTAATAAGCAAGGATACAGATATATTAAAAAAGGAGATTGTCAAGCTAGTTTTCCGTTGACATTCAATAAGAGATGAGTATTTGCAGTAATTTTTAAAATACAATTACAACATAGGCTTCCATGGTTTTATTTCGATGTAAGTGTAAAACTATAACTAGTTTTGAGCTCGACAGTCCATCTACATTAAACTATTCAAAAGCTTCTAAGCCCTAATTAAATACAAAATCAATTTGTAAAGAAATGCTCGTATTAAAAAAAATGCAAAGGTGTTCAACTAAATGTTACATGACAGGAACGTTATTTTTTTTACATAAAAAATATCTGAAAATAATTTCTCCAGTATATCATATTATGAAGGCAGAGGATAAAATAATTCAAAACGCGCGTCTTCGGATTAGCTTAGTGCGTTCAAACAGATTATACAAAAGAGCTTTTGAGAAAGAGGAAAATAAAAAACAAAAAATATCAAATCTCAATAAATTGTTAAAAGCATATGTATCAAAACATGTTATTATCAACCAATTCGAAATTGATGATGGAGATAACAAAAGACGACATAAACTGATCCAAATCTGTAATCAGTTTTCAAAATTTGACCTAAAAGTCAATCGATCTATCATTTAAGAATAGAACGGAGGGAAATCGGGATCCTAAATACAAAAACACAATGAAGACGCAATGACGATAATGAAATTAGAGAGATCTGTGAAGGAATCTATTTACCTGGCTGAACTTTGTTTGGAGTTGTGAATTAACCTCGTCAAAAGCGCGACGAAGATTGAAGAATTCACGGCGAGCTTCATCGGATACGAGAAGCTTAGCCATCCCTTCCCAATCAATGTTCTTACCAGCTTTGAATGCTACATCCGCCACTTTTTTCGTCGTTCCGCTCATTTTCGCTTTCTCTTCTCTCAGACGCGATTATGATTCTTGTTGCTGTTCCCTGCGCTTGCCTTCATACTGCCACTATCACTACCAATAACACGCTTACTGGACTGGGCCGGGTTCTGTATGGGCCAGTCCAGGACATGTCATAATTAGGCGTAGGCCTTGTAAATGGAAGGGGATTAATTTGGATAAGAAAACTGGAAATGTAATTATCTCCTTTCTCCTTAAGTTTTGATCGAATATTTGATTATTTTATATTAATCAAATATTTTATGAGATCAATGGTAGATATTGCAACGGGACGGAAGGGGATTTTTCCTTCTCCATCCTGCACCCGATTAATTGAGAAAAATTTGTACTCGCCTCAATTATTTTTACTATTGTAAAATTTAGACTTCATTCTCACATGCAACTTAGGTTTTCTACCACACTCATTCATACTGCAATATCAGAAGATTAAAAAAATATGATGACATATCTCAATGATTCTAGTTTACTGTATAAAATTAGTTTAAAATTAATTTACACGGAAAATGCATAATTTGTTTTCTCATATTTTATTTTAAAGGTGTTTTATACTAAATTTATATTTTTGAAGGTAAATCTAAGTTTCAAATTACACACACACACACACACACATATATATATATATATATATATATATATATATATATATAGTATGGGAGAAGTTTTATATATTTGGATAATTATGATTGGAAGAAAAAGTCATGTAACTTTTTTAAGTGATTACATGACATTTAAATAACTTTTAATCATGATTATGTAGGATTAAGATTTAACCATCTCACTCTCTCATTATATATATATATATATATTCTTTCTTAAAAACCAAACCTCGAGGGATATGCTACCTTGCACGTAGGGATGAGAATAGGTCAGACCATCCAATAGGAGCCTACGGTCTAGCATATGTCAGGTCCAAGGTAGGCCAGACTTTTTTAAATAAGGTCAATGTTTCTATAAAAAAATCTATTTAGTTAAAAAGATCATACTACATGCCTTATAATAAGTCTTTTAGGCATATTAGGCTGACCTAATTAAATAAATATAAATAATATTTTTTTCTACTATAATTATTATATTAAATTTTGATATTTTTGTTATATATTCAACTTTTAGTAATTTACACATATTAACCTAATTTATTTTTTGACATATTTAAATGAATTATTATAAAATATAATTTAAGTAAGATGTATATAAAGTCATATTCTTCAAAATGTGATGTTTAATATCAAAATAGAACTTAATAGAACCTAATGGAACTATTATCTCCTCAAATCAAAATAGTAAAACCTAATGGAACTGTTATCTTCTCTTATATAAAACATTCCGTTAAAATAAATTAAAGCGATTTATAGACTAGAAATGTATCTTTCACGGATGATACATTTTTTGTTGTTGAGAAATTCCATGGATGAAAAGAGTGCAATTTACCCATTTCATTTTATTGCAAAATTCAAACAAGTATTTGTACTTTAGTCAAAAGCACAACAAGTATTTGTCCAAAAAATATATTCAAACAAGTAACCCGTCAAGTAGGCCGAAAGCCAAATTCCAAAACCCACAAGACTATGAAGAGATTGGAAATGAGAAGATGAAGGCTTTGAAGAGAAAGAAAAAGAGAGAGAGAAATATAAAAAATGAAGAGATTTGGAAGGAGAGATTTTTGGATAGTTTGTTTTTCATTCAGCTATAAAGTTTGAATAAGTAGTACAAGTATGAGTATCTTACGATGCGGGATACGTTAAATTATATACATACAGAATACTTGTAAAAAAATGTATTAATCATTATTCATGAATATATAATTATAATTATTATAATTTATATAATATATTTTTCATGTGTTATAATTAACAATTTAAAGGTATTTTTAATTGTCTCGTCCATTAAAAAACATAGTTTTGAAGTCCCGTTCATCATGAGATGATTTTTCTAATTTAAAAGTAATAACATCATCTTAAAGTGATTCATGTACCTCTCCATTGATGTTTCAAAAAAATTGTCTCACCTTTTTTTATTTCCTTAATTTTCATTGGATACATATTTGTAAGTGTATGTGAAATATCGAATAAATTAATGTTTAAAAAATAAAAATAATAATCTGATACTTCTTAAGTACGTATCCATAAGTATCCATGAAGTATTGATATCCGATAGAATACGTTTCTATTTTTGAAGTATCCAGAGTTTATAGTTATTCACAATACAAAATTCTCCTATTTTTAGGGAATTCAGAAATTGTGTTGGAGGAAGGTTTTTGAGGATTTAAATAAATTCTTCAAATCATTTTTATGTTGTTACAATACTCTATATATAAAAATATATTAATAATAAGCATTTGCTTACTATTTTCTACAAAATTACTCTCTTAAAATATAGTTGTTTTTCTTTATTTCTCTATTTTCTCCTCGCTCTAAATTCCTCAATTTCCCTCCCCTCCAAACTTCCAAGCAAAAGCCTTAGAGTCAAAAGGCATGTGTTGTCCCAAAAAATAATTCAAAAGACATGTCACGTTAAGTTAATTTTGTTTCATCTATACGTCATTTTTGATGAGTTCAATTAAAATTAAAGAATCTTGAAATAGTCACACATTGTTTAGTTTTGTAAACGAAGAGTGAGATTAAGACTATATATATATTTCTTAATTACAAATTGTACACGTCGAGTCTATTTGTTGTAACAATTTTTACATTCTAATTTCTTACACAATGTCTATAATTAATTCTCCATACTTTCCCTCACCATGACTTATATCATCAATTGGCAGATCTTTCATACATGATGCTTTCTACTCACAATGTACATAGTTCTCAATTAATTGTATCAATCGATATAATTAAGACTAGATGGTTGAACCATTAATTAAGAATTTGACTCCATTAGATTAAGATGCCAACTGAAACAAGTTTTGTTACTAGTTGTACTTATTTGACGGGGTAGATAGTGACGCATTGTGGATATATAACTAACAATGCGTGCACAAAATATATCAATTAAGCCACAACATTAATTTTGTGGCCATTTTGGTCATAATATATGCCACTTTAGGGGAGCTGTATCTTTATATTAGTTCTACAGATATAATCATGGTAATCCTTTTCTAATGCTAAACATAAATGCACTAATCCTTTCTACTCAATTCAAGGGTTTCACACGAGAGCTCTCCATATATAATCCTTAGAGATAATTAATGAACAAGAAAAAAACTAGTACTCGGTCATAATCATAATCAATAACTTAGAGATAATTAATCATTTTTTGACGAAAAAAAACATGACCAGCAATATCTGATTTTTCTAATTAATAAAACGGTAAATTTATGCTTGCTTATAAAAAAAATCATTTTCTAATCGTTTGAATTTTGGAGTTCAAGGTTTCAAGCTATCGTGCTAAAGGGGGAAAGCTTAAGACCAAGAAAAAAAATTAAGAATAAAATTAGTGCTGTGATCGATCGTGTAATTGGTTTCTTAAGTCTTAACCAAATTAATTAATTAGTTCTAGGAGTATACAAGTGTTTTCAAAACTAAATTGGACGCTTCAAATATTGTATTAAAAATCGCCTTGTTTTAACCTAAATTGAATATTCTAAGTCTCTTAGAATTGGATTAAACCGCCACGGCAGTTGATTTCAATTTTTTTTTTATAGTAATTTTGTTTTATTCATATATTAGTTATTATCCGGTTCATCTAATTAAACCATAATCTAAATATCTCAATAGTTCAACTCGATTTTTAAAACAATGGGAGTACACTTGTCGCGTTTCACAAGCTATGTATACGAGCTAAGGGAATATATAATATAAATTGTACTTGATGAGTTGATCATTCACTGAACTAGGTATATACATTTATTGATTAGTATTACAATCGTGTGGAAATACTAGTATAGGAAGAAATTTATGATTATATCCATATGCTATGCATTCACATTCGTTTTTGTTAATGTTATGAATGAATATGTGTTTAGGGAGTATAGGTTAGAAAGTAATCATGAAATTGTAGAATCTAGCAAACATGGTTTAAAGACTGGATTCATCAATTCACTTTTGAAAAGTCTGCTTAAAACATGCTAAAGTGTACTCTTGTGGACAAATTCAAGTCATTTGTGTCTTGACTTTGAATTCTATATCACAAAATACTGAGCACAACTTTTATACGTAACCGTTGAGTTATTTACAAGTCCTTCGCAATGTCAAGAAGAAAAATTAGAATTCACATTAAGGATTAAGACATACTTGAGTGTTTTGGATAGGTTGAGGAGCACATGAGTTTCGAATTCCATAATATCAAGACATTAAATATATAAGTCACCATTTTTATATATTTAATTATATTTATTATGTTTTTAATCGACATAAAATTTAACCATTTGACGCTTTAAAGTATGAAAAGTAACTTGGTGTTTTTGAGAAAAAATTGAAGATTGGAAACAATAGTATACATGGATGCTTGTGAATGGAGTTTGAACGAGTTGGTTAATTTGAAGTTTAATGATCCTCCAATTTCACTTTATAAGGAAGCAGTATTACAAATCTATATAGGATAGAAAAAAGAAAATGATACGTTGAGAAAGTGGTGAGTGAGAAAATTTGAGCGATTGTTAAAAAAAAAATAAAATTTGAAAAATGTTTCGTTTTATTTAATCATTATAAAAAATGTTTTTGTGTATTTAATATTTTTGTTTATTTAATAAGTGTTGATATTGTTAGATTAAATATTTTTTTATTGATAAAAAAATATTTTTAGTAAACGAGACAATCTCTAGATTAATTTGTGATCGTTTAAAACCGTTGCTAAACTACGTTGTTAATACTTAACAACAAATTTAGTGATTAATTTTTTGTCTGTGTTGTTGATTAAGTGTTTGAATTAGAAAGCAATTTGAGGTATATAATTAGTGATTAATTTAAACACCAAATTTAGCTAGCGATTTAGAGACTAATTTTGTGATGATTAATTTTATTGAATTTTTAAATAAACCGATCACTAATTCTTCATTTAGTAAAAATGTTTAATATTGTAAAAGTATAAATTTTTTGTCAAAAAAATAGTATAAATAAATTTGCTAACATGGTGAACACATAGATGAAATAGTTAGAATTGTCTGGAAAGTAAGCCATGACGGTGATCTATGTATAAATTTGGGGGTTTGACTATCAATTTCACTTTGTTTGATGGCTTTTATGTGATGAGACATGAGAGTTCCCTCAACATAGCACATGGTTGTCAAAACAATATATTCCATTTTAGCGTAAGATATAAACAATTAATGAGATAAAGCATTAAACGCTGTTACTTTGTTTCTTTTACTATGCTTTTTTTCACTCCAATGGCATGCATCAACGACGATTGCAACTTGCACGTGATATGACAGAATTAAGGTGATTTAAACGACGACGTAGCAAGAGTTTTTGCAACGCGTTTTTTTGGGCAACGAGAAGAATGACAAAAAAGGTTAAAGTTGTAAATTAAAAGATTAAAAACAAAGCGCGTTTTACTTAACCAAATGATGGCAATGTTCCATCAACCTAATCATTTTTTATATAAAGTCCTCCAAATCGAAACAACTGTTCTCACTCATATGTGCATGAAGTAAAATTGTAGCATGGGATCTCCAACTCATGTAAAACTTAAGAATCCCTTTGATGCTCAAAATAAAATTAATTCATTATATGATACAATAAGTAGAGGCAAGGCCAAGAGGCAAACTTCCAAATGAGCAAGGACCAAATTTTAAGTTGAGAAATTTATCTACAAAATACCAGTTATACATAATTTGATAAAATCTACATTGAACCACTTCGATAATTGATTTAATGTGAATTAACAATGACTTAATTTATGCATATTTAATAATAAAAAAAAAAATTAAAATTTACAAATATGTTTAAACAAATAGCTAGGTGAGAGTCGAATTAAATCCTGTTATTCATGTATGATATGATCTATGAAGATTTTTAGAACAAGAAGACTTCTAATTTAAGGGAGGGAATTAACGGATGTACATTGGGTTAAAAGCTCTTCTTTATTGTCATAATTTTAGTTTCATTGTAATTTGGATACTATTTTTTATGTTGAGCTTGGTGGTGGAGTTGTATTTTATATTTTGGCACATCTTGTGTCAATTTTATTTATTTATTTATTTATTATGAATATCATTTGGATTTTAAAAAACTATTTATGTTATTAAAGGAATTTAAATAGATCACTAATGTACAAAAGGAAAATGGATTATCTCCATTATTGTAATTTGTACCGACACTTTTTTGCTCTTGTCCAGAATACAGCTCACTAAATGGGTTCTACTACCACTTCAATCTTGGGCTGAGGACAAAATAAGCTTCAATAATGAGGCAAAAAGAGAACTTTTGGTTTTATTTTGGGGGGTGTCCATAGAAAGGACATGTATATGGTACTAGACAACATGGAATGTCACAATAATCAAATCAAAGGGATCTTTCGTCTTTAATGAAATTCAACATCTGATACAATTTTGGGTAAATTTGTTTTTCTCATTTTCCTATATAATAATATTACAATATTAAATATTATGCGTGTAGTCGAGTTTTTTTTTTAATCGCACATATTTTTTAACTTTTATTTTAACGATTTGCTATGAATTGAATAAATAATTTAATTCTTTCATGTTACATTATATAAAAATCACTCATATATTTTATTGGCACATCCGATTCTTAAATTTTTTTAAATATCCATGTATTCGTATCCATATCTTGTTGTCTATCATAGGTATTTGATAAATCCCTAAAACCCAATTTATATAAAATTTTCCTTTATTAAGATATCAATGCCATGTTATTGCAGACAAAAAGCTAAATTTGTAGTTTTGTGATGTTATTAGATGATAATGAATGAATGAACTTTCTTTTGTCAAAAAATGAAGGAACTTTCATATTGTCCACGGTTTGACAATAAAGGCTTAAAAACTTCATTTTCTCAATTAAAAAAATAAAAAATAAAATAAAGAGAAAAATTAGGTGGTCCCAAACAGTAAATATCTATTTAAAGACTATGCTGACTCAAACTCAAACAGCTATCTCTTGTACTAATTTTCTTCTTCTAATAATCCTTTTATCTCTAATATAATCATTAGTTTAGAGAAGACCACCACCAATTATGTTTTTCTTCTTTAGTTCCTTTTTAATTTTTTCCATTGTCAAAAAGTTAGGCTGATGAAATGACTAATTAAGTAGCAAACACCATGACCCATATCTACCATATAACTAATAAATATGACTTTATTATTGAAATATTCCCTCAGTATGATTTTCATTAGCTCTTCTCCCACTTAGAGTTGGAAAGTTTTACAGTTACTATAGAAAGAAAAAAAAGACTAATATTCTATAATAATTAAATAGATATAAGTCACATAACTAAGATACATACATATATATATTAATAATTATTCATATTATTAAATGAATTTCATGTCCAAAGAGGCTCCCAAGCAGACCCAAAACTGTTATTATCCTCTAAGAAGCAACTCATATCAACATTAGGTTGTGGCTGAATAATCATATTATTATGGTCTTGTTGTGATTGACTCATTTCCATGCAAATTAGTGCCACTAAATTTGCTTGTTGGCAATGCATGTTGACTAATTCAGCTTGTGCTTTGGCCAATTGTGTTTGTAGTTCACTAACTTGTTTTTGGAGTTGACATATTGCACCTGCACATCCATAAACCGGGTCCCTTATTCTAGCATTTGCTTCATAAACCATGCTGCTCACAGCATCAGCTCTTTGAGGTTCTGGTAGTTCCTGAAAAATTAATACAATTTTGTTAAACCAAATTAATCGGAGTTTAAATTATGGTGAAAGAGAAAATACTAAGTTAACTACTAATATTTTAAAATTTGAAACTTTTAATTACAATTGGAGTGATGATTTGGAAAATTGGTACTTCATGTCCCATTGACTAAAATTATTAGACAAAATTGAAAGATTCCAAAATGTGGGTACCTAATTAATTTTGACTTGGGATAAGTTATAGTGGTTACACTATAGCCAAGGGCACTAAAGAGAAAAAGAAATGATAAACAAGCAATATGCAAAATGTTATTTGACTTGTCAATTTTTTTTTTCATTGAAAAGATAAAAAAGGTAGTGGTTGTTGTTAGATATGTAAAGAAGCTATAATTATGAATAGCTTTGATGTGTTAGGATAGAAGTTAGAAAACAACACATCATGCATACCCATCAATTAGGTATGCCGCTTTTGCTAACTTTTTCTCACACTTTTGACCAAAATCCATTGTTTTGTTTCTCTCAAAATGTTTATAGACAACTCACCTAATTTTTTTTGTTGTCTTTCAAGAAAATGTCATGCTATGAGTGTAAATGAAATTGTCATAATTGCGAATGCTTTTTGTTGGCGAATGATGAATGTAAGTTACCTGTAAGAACTTGATGATGTTACTAGCTCCAAAGACTCTATGAGCAATGGTGAACTTGAGTGGATCAGTGGGAGGAAAATAAGGAGCTAACACACACTTCTCAACACACCTGCGGCGTAGGATCTTGCAAGCAGCACAAGGGCTAACAACAATTGGTGGTGGAGGAGATGGTGGTTGGGGAGTAGCAAAGTTAGGAGGTGAAGATTGAGAAGGTGGTGAAGGGAAAGGTGTTGGAGATTGTGAAGGAGGTGAAGAAGATGAAGATGGAGTTGAGTTTGAGAACATGGTGTGAACGGGAACATGGATTGGGATTGGTAGATAAGGTGGAGAAGTTGTTGTTTTCACTTTGAGTTGTTCCATTTGTGTTTTTTGAGAGACAGAGGAAAACAGAGGTTAATATTGAATTAGATGCTTTTTTTCTATTGTGTGTTGTGTAACATGATATGGAAACTAAAGGGTGTGTGTGACTATATATATAGACCCAAAGGGGAAGCATGTTGGGTCAGAGTTGGTGACTTCATCTCAACGTATTGTAGAAGCAATGATGACGATGTATATTTTATAAAGCACTACACAAAATCCTCTTTAGATATAAATAAATAAAAAAATTATGTATAATATGGTTAGTTTCATTGAGTTACAAGTGTTGGACTTTTTAAAAATTACAAACAATTAACTTTGGCTTGTTTTTCTTTAAAAAAAAATGCGACACTCTTGTTGAAAAATTGTGTAACTAAAGTATTGGTGAAAAAATTCAATAAATTAGTAAGAACACCTAAAAATAGTTATTGATTATAAAAATGTATTTATATTACAATATAAAGTTTAATTTTATTGATTAGATTAAATAATATATTAGTTTGATGGTGATTGAAGGTATTGTTTTATAATTATAACTCCTCTTCCTCTTTCGTTGTAAAAGGAATATATGACATTATGCAACGTGTAAAGCATTTTTTGACTGCCAAGTCATTGGTTTAAGTCATAAAAAAATTAGTTAATGTTGATCTACGGTTGAAAGAGTGCAAATGTATGTTTGGACTTAAAATATTATAGAGATCTTTTAGATCGAAAATCTAAATATACCCTTAATTTTACTTAATTAGTTTAAATAAGTTTTGAAGGGGAAAAGTTTATGAGTTTTGTGTTATTGTGAATAGAAAAATGGTAAAAAGTGTTTTATTTTTTCAAATGAACTTGTTCTACTAAATTCAATTCATATAGTCCACAGTAGTTCAGGGAAACTTTTTTGACAGATCAAATGTAATTTTAGCAAAAAAGAAAAAATCGAGAAGGGATGGGATATGATGGTAAATTGACCATGAAACAGTCAAGCAATGGTCAACGAATTTACCGTGGTCTGGGGTGTGATGATGGTGAGAAAACAATATTTTTGTTTATTATTCTTTTTGAATTGTTTTACTAGGAGGATGACTATTAAATAATAATAATAATAATAATAATAATAATAATAATAATAATAATAATAATAATAATAATAATAATAATAATAATAATAATAATAATAATAATAATAATTCACAAAAGAATTATGCAGCATCCAACTAGAAAGTTGTATATGAAATGAGACTTGCATATAAATATCCGCTGTTTTCTGTTGACGTCAATTTATGTAAGGAAAATAAACTTGATGGTTAAAACATTATATAATATGAAAAATATTTATATTAAATATGAGAGAGAGAAAAATAAAGACAATTTTTGTATTGATCAAATAAAAAATAGGCTAAATAGTACCCGTGGTTTCTTAATTTAATTTCAATTAACGTTTTAGTCTTTTATGTTTTTTTTTTCTTCCGATTTGGTCATTTATTTTAATTTTAAGTGACAATTTGATCTTTTATATTTTAAAATGTCAACAATATTATCTTTTTTTTTTTACAAAAATTCAAAAAACTCATCAAAATTTTCAACCAAAACCCATAAAATTAATTATATTATTTAATATAATACAAATTTCATCAAATTTTTTAACTCAAATCTTCAAATAAACTCATACAAAAATTTCATCAAATTTCATTCTTTATTTGATTTTGTTAAAAATGGAAATGAGTTTATTTGAAGATTTGAGTTTTGAATTTGATGAAATTTGTATTATATTGAAGAATATATAAATAATTTTATGGGTTTTTGTTGAAAATTTTGATGAATTTTTGTAAAAAAAAAAAGGATAACATTGTTGACATTTTAAAACATAAAAGATCAAATTGTCACTTAAAATTAAAATAAAGGACCAAATCGGGAAAAAAAAGATAAATAACTAAAACGTTAATTGAAATTAAGTTAAGGGACCACATGTGATATTTAGCCTAAAAAATATTATTATAATAGTAGATATAATAAAGTTTATATACTTAAATCAAAATAGTTAATTTATAATTAGAGTAACTAACACCTAAGTGACTTATAACCAATTTTACATTTCTAATATCTTCTCGCAAGCCCAAAGATGTACGCGACACTTTTAGCTTTGAATGAATAACACAAATATGATAAAAAAAAATACAGTGAGAAACGTTGAAATACATAGACTAAATGATTTTAAAATGTCGGAAAATAAATCAGAATTGAGTCTACACCTTCATGCAAGATATTCTCTTGATTTTTTTAACGAAATCTCATGCGCAACTCATTGGTCATCAACTAAGATTGACTTCTCAATGATAATTCGGTTATGGATTTTTTTAGAAGCAAGAACAATCTTGCTTTTGTTGTTGATAAGTGTTCAATCTAGAGTTTATACTTTAATGCAAGATTTCTACTTGCATTCTTTTTTTGAATGCTAATTTTGCTATAAAAAAAAACTGACACCAAATATAGCCTCGACAAATGCACTTGACTCTATCTTTTACTTGCTTTTTGAAAGTTGTTGATCTTGAAACAAGATTGATATCAAAGCATTTGAGAAGTTTTGGATCTTGGTAAAGTTTTATTGGTAAACATGTTGCCCTTATTACCCATTGTCTTATTGAGTTTTTTTAATCATCATGATAATTAGATGATTCTAACTTAAAATTTAAGAGGGAGAGAAAAGAAAATGAACAAATTGTTCAAGAATCAAATGAGAAAGAAAAGATGAATCAATTAAGCTTCAATGAAAAAATTTTCAGGAAAATTTGAGAAAGAATAGCGGAATAATTATATCTCTGATGCCATAATAGAATATGAAAAATATTAATGTTGAATATAAAAGAGAGGAAAATAGAGATAACTTTTGTATTGACCAAATAAGAAAAATTATTACAATAGTAAGTATAATGAAGTTTATATACCCAAATTAAAACAACTAATTTCTAACTAGAGTAACTAACTAGTAACTAACGCTTTGAAGTAAAGTGAATGTCACGAGAAAGGGGTTAAATTGTGACCCTTTTTAAAATTTAGTTCTTGCACTAATATTATCCTCTCAAGTTGTCTTTGAGGATGGTTAGTGAAAAATAATCCTCCTCTTATTCAGGATGATCTAAAGAAGAAGAATATGAGTTTGAAATATGTGTGATAAGTGTGCTAATGGTGTGAATAAAACAAATGTAAAGAGATTAGATCTTAAGAAGATTCACACACACAATTTCTACTGGTTCACCTAATATAGGCTACTTCAGTTCTTACAACTTTGTGAGATTTTCACTAGTGCTTAGAAACTCGTCTCATGATCTGCATATTTTCAACTATGTATTTTTTTAGCCTCGTCAGGCTTACAACACGGTGTTTTTACTAGCCTCGACATACTTACAAAATAACTCAAGTTGATATCAACTTAAGGATATACAAGAAGTAATGTGTTTGGTTTGTTTGGGATCAAATTACAATTTTCTAAGTTTAATAAAAATGATCCTCATATTTGTTTAAGTTTGAAAGAGTCTGTAGAATAAAGAGAATAATGATAAGCTTGAATAACTTGTATGTTTACTAATAGATGATTCTCTTAATGTTTGAAGATTAATACTTCTCTATTTGTAGTTGTCTTTGGAGCTTCAAACATATAGGTAAGCAAAATATAGTTGTTGGAGAATTTGCTAAGTTTCCTTGAACTTGTCTTTATTTGCAAAATTGTCATTTAACATTTATCCTCGTGTTAAGTATGCTGACAGGATGAGAGTTACAGTCTATCCTCGGATCTGAGTTGTAGGAGGATGAAGTGGCTTTCTGCTTTTTGCTTTTCCCAACAATTTGAAGTGGCTTGTCTTACAAGTCAAGGACATCACTTTTTGTACTTTGATACTTTTACTCATTTTCCCATGTGCGAGGAGGAATAGACAACAAAAGTCCATCATTTCTTCTACGTTGTTTATCCTCTGACATAAAGAATATAAACTCATCATTTCTTCAGTATTGTTTATCCTGTGTCTATCCTCATATCTGATTTAAGTACAAGGTTGGAGTTTCTATTTTATTAAAGTCTTGATGTCATTGTTGCTTTCCCTTTTCCAACCACTTTGACCAGTGTGCCCTTCATGTCAAGTATTTCACCTTTCTGTGTCTTTGTACTTTTCTGTAAGTGTCAAATTTGTTATGAGGATATCATTTGTGTCTATCCTCAGCTTGAGACTGTATTCATCCTCTAATGTAACTGATTTTAAGGATGTTTATGGATGATCATCCTCGGATCTATGTAAGTCTTTGAGAGATGATTGTATGTCTTTCTTTTCAATATGTGGCTGTTGGAATTTGGTGTAAACATGTTGACACCTTTTTTACTTGTTAGGTAACCTTCAAGGATATGATTTGTAAAAAAATATTCTTATTATCCACTTGATCTAGTATGGATGAGAATGTTCCTTCTTGTTTTCAATACCTTGAAAATCACGATAGATGTGTTTGTCTTACTTCAAAGGCTTTTGTATAAATTAGAACAATGTTGACATAGTGTTTTGCATTGTTCACATAAGATCTCATGTATATATAAGAGAGGGTGATTTTTTCGAGAGTCCATCTCAGGTTATGTTAAGTGTGATGATGAAAGTTCTTATCTCCCACATCAGAGTACGTGATTGATGTGATGTCACTTCTACGTTTACTTTTAGTAAACCTGGAATAGTGTGAAAAACTTGTCAACTTTTGTCTTGTTGTACTTGTATGACAATTATTTTTCAATAATTGTGAGATGAAAACATTGATACATATCTATCCTCGGATATGAGATTGTGAAGAATATTCATCCTTGGATCTGAGATTGTGATGAATGTTCATCCTCGAACCTGAGATTGTATTGAATGTTCATCCTCGGGTTTATCCTCATATATGAAATTGTGAAAAATATTCATCCTCTGGTTTATCCTCGAATGTAAGATTGTAAAAAATATTCATCATCGGATCTGGATTCTTCATCTCTTAATTTTCATATAGACATATCTTGACCCATAGTTTTTCTTGACTTCTTCCAATAGATTTTATGTGTGATTGAGATGCAACATATTGCGATGAACATCCTTGATTTGAGGATAATCATTTTTACATTTATGAATTAGGCTCCTCAATTCTTTCATTTTTGAGTTGATAATGCACTTGTTTATGTGAGTGGCTTCAAGCTTGACTCTTAAGTTCTTTTAACAAAAACTCAAATGCAAACATCATTAGATCACAATTTAGAAAACTTAACATTTATTTTATAAGGTTTGTTGTCAATAAAACACATATAAAAAGGGTTTTTAGTTCAACACGCCTAACTAAAATAACTAACTTATAACCAATTTTACATAAAAAAATTTTGAAAAACAATTTTTAAAGTATTTAATATTTTTGTTACAATTTTCTTTTAAATATTTTAAAAATAAAAATTTCAAATGAAAAACTAGTTTAAATAGATGCCCATAAAAAATTGTTTTAAGTATTTTATCTTTATTATAACTTTTTTTGGATAATAAAATTTTTAAAAGTATTTAACAAAAAATATTTTGAGTAGCTATTCATAAAACATTTTTGAGATATATCTTTTTTTTAAAAATTAATTTTTATTATGTTAAAATTTCTAACAACGAATATATAAATTATTGAATGTAAAAATTATTTTTTTAATCTATAAATGAGTTTGAGATAGATTCTACTATTTGTAAGTAATTTCTTATAAAAGTTACTTTTAGAAATATAAATTAAAAATAATTTTTTTTAATAATTTATAACAAATATACCCAATATCGTGAAATTATATGAATAGTTGGACTAAAATTGGTAAGGGTTCACTTCAAATTCAAGGAAGATATCATAGTTCAACATTAATGTCATGTCCAGATTTTGTTGGTGGCTAATATGTAAATATATTTATAAGCATTTTCTAATTAACTTTGAGACTTTCCTTAATTTTGATGAGTCCCTTAGGAGTACTAACGTTGCAATTATGTCAGATTAACCGGCATAAATATATGATTTAGTTTATATTAGATATTCAGGCCATGTCTGATCATAATTTTATTAAATAGATAAAGACGAGACTATTTTAATCGTCTATTTAGCTCTAAGATGGTTCCACTTAAATTTAGTAAACTTAAATTTAGTTATACTTTTAAATTTTGATCAATAGGAGAATAATATTTAAAAAGATGCTATATTAAAGAGTGTATTATTAATAACAAAATTTTATGACATATATTTTGTTAAATTTGTATATACTCCTATCACTAGCATTTAATTCCTCCAAAAACAAAAATATAGTATTTTATGATGTGCTGTTTAGTTGGAGGAGTTTGAAAAGAAGTGGAGATAATATTTATTAAAAAAAAGTATTTGGTTCAAATTATAAGAGAAAAAGAAAACAAAATCTCTCATAAAATAATTTTTATTCTCTCTCAATTTTTGAAAGGAGGGGAATAGCTCAATATAATTAAAAAAATCATTTAAATTTCTATCAATCAAATAAAAAATCATTAAAAATTTCTCATTTAAACCAAACAATATTCTTCACTTAAACCAAACATACAATTGGTACCATTCCTTTAAAATTTATTTACCTTTGCATTGCTTACGTGATTTTATTATAAGAAGATGAAATATGTATAAGTAATCATTTATAGTCGGATGTTATGATTGTGTTTAGTTCCACAATAATCGCAGTACAGGCGTAAAATAATGACGGTAATAATCATGAAATGTTTACAATAATATCAAAGTAATTAACAGTAACGTTTATAGCGACACCTGAACTGACAAATAAGGTAAGTTGAAGATTGAAATTTTTCCGGTATGATGACGATCACTTGCAAAGTATCTTAATTTCATATCCACATGCCATTAGCCACTTTTAAAAATTAAGAGTTTGATAGTATGTAAAAAGTTAATTTTACAGGTTGTTATAATATGTAAGAGGTCACTTTTATTACATAATTTAATATACTATTTTGAATTTTTATTTATTGAAATTCATATAGTTCATATAAAATTGTGTGTCCCATATAAATTTAATGGATCCATATAAAATTTAGTCAATAAAAAAATGTATTAAAAAATATATTTTACTATTATTTGAAAATTTATAATATGTCACCAGATTGAAATTTTATTACTACATTGATGAAGAAAGAATTAATGCTTTTTTTTACACATGAAAAAAGAATGTTTATAGAGCTAAAAATAAAAGATAATAATTAGGCTTAAATTGTTTATTTCTTTTCCCTGGTAGTTGTCCATATTTTAATAACAGAAATACAGTGGACAAATTTTTTATTTAGAATCAAGTTGATTTTGTTCAAACTGCTTTTCCTGTTCTATCATATTTGCACATGTCTGTGTATAATTTGAGTTATTATATGTATTCCACATGGGCAATTGTTTACAGTTTTGTATGAATTTTGGGCATGAATTATTCAATTCAAATACCGTGCATGCCTACATTTTAAAATAGGATATTATAGATTTGCAAAATTAGAACGCTAAACTATAGAGAAAAAAATGAAATAGCGGTATATACTAATTATTTTCCCTTTAAATTATCCATTTTTTTACTGTTCCACCAATTAGAAATATATTAATTATTTTACAGACAAATATTAGTATAGTTAGTATTTTTGTTAGGAGAGGGAAAAATATTAGTGTCATGAATTGAACCATAATTCTTTTGTATATAACTCTTTTATGTTCATAGTCAAACTACTAAATTATTCTTTCAAGAGATATATATTAATTTTTTTAAAAATATATTAATTTTATATTGTGTAAAAATTAAGATGTTAATTTTTTGCTAAAAAAATATATTAATTTTACATTATAAAATGTTCCAATTAAGACATGTGTCATGAAGAATTATAGTGATTTATGGTGTGTGTGTGTATTGTTATTCAAAAACATTTAGAATGGAATTTTCATTATAAATCCATTGATTATAAAATGAATTACAAGACATATAAAAAATAACGTCCAACTAATCCTTTTTTCTAGAGGAACCATTCAACTAATCTTGGGATGTTCTTTGCTCTTTAAATATTTAATTCACTTTGCCAATACTTAAATCAACGGAAGTTTAATATTTAAGAATACATTTTTTCATTTACTCGACTTGAAAAAAATATGAAAGAAAGGTAGAACTAGCTAGAAGAACAAACTTTATAACAAGATGAATAGTAAAATTACAATAAAAAATAAATTTTAGAATTTAAAAGGACACATATAATATATAAAAATAGCAGTGTGAATAATATTTCCTTCAAATTTGAAATAATGGCCACTATTAAGTTATATATGATGTGCATTTCTCTTTTTCGTAGTACTAAGTGAGTATTTTAGTCTCTTAAAAAAAATAGTATTTTAGTTTAACCAAATCAATTTGAATGTCTTTTATTCAAGTAAAGTTTAATTTAATTTGGCTTACTATTTTTGACCGAAACTTCAAGAAATAATGCCAAGTTCATTGTCATTTTGCTCTGTTGTTTCAAACAATCAATTTTGCATAGCTAGCATGATTTGATCACAAAATTTAACACATTTCTTAAACCCCAAAAGTCTATATATCCACATTTATGAAACTAATCTTGTTAAATAGCACCCTCATATATTGAAAACATTCTTAAATTTTAATTAATGTGGATTGTATATACTTGGTTATCTTTCCATACTTTAATTATGTCTCAAAATGTACTATATATACGTGGATTTCAATCCACCGACAAGGATATATAACTTGTATATGATCAACATGAATTATATTATGATGAGCAGAAAAGTTAAGCTAGAGAATAGATATCCCCTGCTACCAGCAAAATGATTTTGAAATAAAATAATTAAAACACAAAAGTTTTAATTTGGTGGTATGTTAATTCAAATGCATACCATGTGCACATATATATATATATATAATGGATGAATCTGTGCAGTGACCCGATGCATGCAATAGCACATTTAATTGTGTGTGTTCCATAAAAATTCCCAAGTTTCCAACAACTAGCTAGGAAACAACCATGCATACAAGAACACAATACCTTAAGGCTTACGCAATGAGTCATCTTAAAAGGGAAATTATAACTTGTCAATATAACTATGCTGATTTAGGTTTATAAGACACATTTTATTTTCAACAACTTCCCCTGTCCACATGTAGATGAAATATGTATGTCCCCTCTTGGATTGCATTTGCACCAAACATTTTTTTTTCCTTTTGATTACTATACGAAACTTTTAACATATTTTGTCCCCTCAAAGAATAGATAATTCCATTTTTTTTTCTTTTAATTATGTCTTACATATATAAACAAATAAAATTGTTCCAATGTGACATTTTTTTCCTAATTGACTTTAGATAAAGAAATTAAAAAAAATTGACGCTCGATTTTAAAATATACATGAGATATTAATTAGTTAAACAATAAAAGTTTGATTATATAATTTCAACGAATGAAATTCAAATATCGTTTAATACAATTGTAAAATGGTCATAAATATTTTGTTTGTTAACAATAGTTTTTTCTTTCCAATTTATTTTTTGAAAAGAAAAATCAATTTCAATACTGCATCCAACCGTTTTAATGTAACATATGCATATGACTCATGATCTATTTCTTGCATTCATTTTTGGTATGATAATAGCCTGTCGTCAAAGTCAATAAAAAACGTGCATAACATTTTATATGAATATGATTCAATTCAAAATGTTCATGTATATGCATACTGGTTTATTCATCTCCCCCAACCTCTAAATTAGATTGTAATAGGTAGGTTTGAACGATGGTTAATATTGATATATAGTTCAAAATGTGCGGTTTGGTCTTCACTTACCGCAACAGTAATGTAGTACTTTTGAAGTTCAATTCAAAATTAAACCTTATTTAGTAACAGTTAATTTGGTATCCAATTTCTTGTGCATAGAATCCGTTCCAACTTCGCATGCTTCCCTATTCAGTTGCAGATCATGCTAGCTACTATTTTAAATTAGGGACTATGTTTTACAAATAGCCACATTTCATGCACAATTGTCACGTGTTAATGTGTGTGTATATATATATATATGGTCTGTATTTTTACTTTGAAATGTTGCAAAAAGAACACGGGACGTGTAACCATGTTGTTAGTGCCATGTAAGAAGTTATGCAAAGTCAAGCCTAATCCTTCAACAAGTCAAATATCTCTCTTGCCAAAAATTACCTAAAATGGGTCATGTATATTTAAAGGGGCTTTTTCTATGCTACACAAGGTAAATACTTTTGGACCATGTATAAATGAAATCGTATTTCATTTGATTTAATGCTGAGATTTGTTGACCCAATAATGAAAACAAATTTGTGCAGGTACAATATTTACATTTTATTTTTTAATTTTTTACAGAAATATTTACTTTATTTATGCACCATTCAACTAGATATAAAGGACCTTTATTTTCTCAAGTTGGGATTTGTTGTGTGTGTGTGTTGGGGGTAACACATGTAACTAATTAACTAATAAGAAGTATAACCAACTTAATTATCCGGGACTCTCTTGCATCAATCCAAACCTGAACTTAGACACTCCACTCCTTATTGGGGATCATCACCACTTCTCAGAGATCATCATATTATTGCTCCCCTAGCTTTCCATCAAGTAGATTAATTGTATTTTAATTTCTTAATAAATGTGAAGTTAATTACATTTTTTTATAGGGAATATAAGGTCAGTTTGGTGGCTGAAGTGAAAATGTCAAATAGTGGAGTGATACACCATCAATATACTAATAATAATTTCTAACAATACATAACATTACTAATAATGATTATTAAAAAAGTTACTTTCCTCGTATGATTCAAGCTTTAATTATATTATTGAATAAGAAATCCTAATCACAACTAATGACATGTAGGCAAATTTAATAGATACATAAATTTGACAAAAGCGACGAAAACGACTAACAATAGTAAATTAAGGGGAAAAAAAAATTTTAAGAATCAAAGTTAAACAAAAAAATTAGTTAATAACCAAATGTATAATTTAGCCTAAATAATAATGCATCTAGCTTAATTTCTTTGACATAAAATACCTAACACTGCAAATGTTTATATCAAAGTACTTATCCAAAATAAAATTGTAAATTGATAAAAAAAAACTAAAAACCACTCAAAAAATTAAATATTTGTCAATGTTAATTTTTGAAAAATGCATGGATCGGATTTAGATTCTTTTTTCAAAATTGAAGCGAATTGTAGACATAAATTTTAATTCTTATTTAGTTTTTATTATTATGACATATTACATTTATATACAATTGTTGATTTTTATTTTTTATATTAATAATACTTATTAATTTAATGTATTCTATGTTTTTTTTATTATTTCATATATCTAACACATAATTGTTCATTATTATTGTATAATGACAAATTTTAACATATTATATGTTGTATTTTACATCAAACTTACTATTTTAACGTATTTTATTTTAATATTAATATTAATATCGATATTTATTTTACAATTGTAATTTAAATATTAAAAAATAGATTCAAAATTAATCCTTACAATTAGATACGATCGAATCAAATTTTTTAAATGTATCATTTAAATCAAATTAAATAGTTGTAATTTTATCTATAAATAAAATAATTTTTTATCTCAAAATTGATTTAAAAAAATGCACCATAACCCCTACCTAACACATAGGATGCTATTTACCACATAATATGGCTAGTTACTTTTTTTTTTCTACTCATGCTACCACACAAGAGACACTAATATTCTTTGACAACCACCATCCTCAACTACTTAGGTGGAATTGCAATGAAAATGACTCGCGCCTAAGTTCTTAGTGGACAGAGACTTTGAGAATATGTTCATTTTAGAATATATTTTTCATTATATATATGCATATAAATTTTTATCTGGTAATTTTTTTATTTAATCATTTTTATATAATTATTTTAAAATGAATTAAAATTAAATGACATTTTGCAATACTTAAATAAAAAATTCGTCAAAGTCCTAAAATTCATAACTCAAAATATATGTAGAAAGTCCAAGGAATGTGACATTTAAATGAATACTTTTTTTTTCTTCCCATGTTCCTATGTAAATCCTATTGGAGGTGAAAATATATCCTTTTATACGGATTTCTACACACCTATTTAAAACATGGGTTTGGGATGAGAGAAGATATGGATTTGCGAGTATTTATTTAGGTTGTTATTCTAAGTTCACTTTTAGAGATGGTTATTAGATCCAGAATTATTGGATATTTGTAAAAAAAAATTCAAAATAGATAGGTAAAAATTTGCATAATGAGCATGGATATGGGAACATATAATTACTCTAAAATTGAGCAAATATAGGTGTGAATATGGATACTATATTACCTATCATGGCTCGTACTCATACTTATATAAATATATTATATATTTATTATATTATATTTATGTTTAGTTTAACTATTTTTTTTTATGTTTTAGCATACAATATTTAGAATCGAAATATGAACGTTTGTAAACTTTTTCAAGAATCTGATAATGATGAAGAGATAAATAATTGTGACCTTATAACTAAAAGTTATGTGTTATTTATAATTATATTTGACTAATATAATAGACATATCAATCTTTTTTACAGATCTTAGAGAATACTATCTCAAACTTGCAACTTCATAAAATATTGTTTTTGATAGTTGGATGTTTATCGTAATGTTTGCTCTTTTGAAATGTTGAGTTATAAAATATTTTTGTTTGCTATATTTGTGATTTGAATTTAAGATTTAGATAATTTTTAAATTTAATTACAACAATAACGATTATTTATAATCTAATTTAGTTAAAATACGAGTAATAGATACAACTACTTACATATCCACAAAATTAAAAGTACAAATATTAAAGTTAATATTCACGAATACGGACACGGATATGAATAATTTTTTAAATTGCATTATATACTGTAGTATCTTACTCAAACCCAATCCATTGGAGTCCATACTCACTTTTGTGTTTATGCATGCTTGATGGCAAGTCTTTGCACACTTTACTGCTTTTAATTTGGTCCATCCCAAAACGTAGTTTCTACTCTCCATATAAACTACTGCAACGGGGCCATCAAACCTTCCACTCGTGTTTAAGCAAGGATCTGTCAACATACATGTCCATGTTGTTTTTTCAGGGGTCGATTTCGATTTTGTTTTACAAAAGTTGGTGATATGAATGTTTAATTTGATAATGTGTAACCGGTTGTTTTTCATTACAATTATAATAATTCTTCTTTTCCTGTCCTTCGGCATTTACCTTTTACAACTTTTCACATGATGATTTTTGTTTCGATCCTAAGCCACGTTTCAAAATTATTTATTGTTTAGAATCTATTTTAGTCCAGATTATTCAGTAATGTGATTTTTGTGTGTATTGGAACAATAGTCTCTTGTCAAGGCTAACTAGATAAATGGTCTTTCAATCTGTTGTTGTTCTACCTTTAAGCCACATTTCTGAAGTATTTGTTTTGAAATTTTGCGTGTAAAAAGTTACGACTGTGTCCTTTGTAAAAGGTGCCTTAATAGATAAAAGAGTGTTATTATTGTTTATAACAATTTTCAAAATAGTTTAAAGAGTTTAATTATATGGATTATAAAAAATTTATATAAAGATTCAATTATCATATCATTTCTTAAAATAAGTATACAAATATTGAAATGGTGAAATGCAATTAAATGTTTATATTCAATTATGAGAAAGGATTTTAAAATTTAATTCAAACAGTTTTTAGGAGATATAAAAATATTTAATGGTATTTGGTTTTGTGCAATTTTTAAGTTTTTAAATCGATTTTCGATTTTTATTTAAATTGATTTTGATATGAAGATCTCTAATTTAAATTAACTTCAAGAAATGTTATGTAATTAATAAACTCAATTTATTTCTCCTCTCTTTCTTTTTTATCTTATTCATAGGTGATTTGAGACCTATTTTTTTTATAAATAAATTATTTTCACACGTATTTATTTTTATGTGTTTTTTTTTTGTAAATTAAGTGTGATGTGTGCTGTGTCCATTTTATTTAGATTGACAAATTAATTTTGATTTACAAATTGAATCAATGACTTTAGTATCTTCCATGTTGCAGACCCTAAAACACTTCTGATCATTATCATTCTATCAAATTTGTAGGTATTTTGTCGTTTTATGCTATTAATATCTATTAACGTGAGTGTTGTGACTTTGTTGATATAATCATCATTTTTGTTTTTGACGAATTTGTACTGTTATCAATTAATATACTCTTTTAATATGAATGAATCAATATTATTTTTAAATTAAAAAAAAAAACTCAATCAAACTCTTGACTTCTTTTTTTTTTTTTATAGATTCTTTCTTAAATCAAACATGTTTGTTTTACTACATATTTAAGAAATGAATCTTACTATAGTAACTACGGAAGTTGTCTGTTCTTAGTGGCAGGTTACTAAGTTGCAGCTTCCAAAAGCAGAGCTATGGCATTACGAAGGACAAAAATATTGAACTAAACAAGTGAATGAGGAGGTCATCCCTATGTGGACCTTAACACCTTCTAAAGTTCAAATAATTTGAAATGGAAAGTGAGAAAGTTGTGAGCACATTTAGATGGGGCCTATTCACCAATCTAACCAATTTCATTACTATATTCATTAATTTTAATCAATTTCTAATACCTGGACAAGAAACTGTCTCCTGTTAGACAAACACTACCTAAGTCTCATTAGAAAATATTTTTTTACAACAAATAAAACTATTTCGTCATCATTAATTTCTTTTAATTAATCATCAACTCTGCTTTCTTTTAATTATTTTATAAAAAAACAACATTTTTTTGGTTGCATGTAAAAGAGTAACTAAAATATTACAAAAGAAAAGATAGTAAAAATCCCCCTCTAATTAATTAGTAACCACTAATGTTAATTCATGAGAGTTAGAATTTAACATGTTGAACTAAGAACAACCATATAAATTTATACTAGAAGATATATTTAACTTAAATGGATCGAGTCATATATAAATACGTTGTCACACTTAAATTTTTTCTACATACAATTCAACTAAACAGACGTTTTTGCACTCTAGCAAATGGAGTTGTTATTATTGATTTAATGAATTCGGGTACCTTTACTCCTTTTTAATAGAATTGGCTTATAAAAAAATTACTTTAACATAATCAAACTTACAACTTTATTTTATGGAAAACACTTTCGCTTTCACATGACATTCCATTTATATGCTTAATTATCATTCATTTTTTGACACAGCTTAATCATCATTCATCACTACTCATCCTTATGGCAATATAAATAATGGACAAATTAATGTTGCTTTGAAAAATTGTCAACGATTCTCATTCTACCGTAGAAGCTTGGTTTGTTTTATGTGGAATTTTATTCCGACATTAAATTTTAAATATACTAACTAGATACTGCTTCTCGATCCTATCATGTGTTACTACTTACTAGGGATAAATATAATTCGATTTCACACCCCAAAACTATTACCAAGAATGTAAAATACTGTAAAAGTCAAATCATGTGCAAATTTTGAGAGGGGGGTTAATTTGAAGATATTAGCAAAATGAAGTGGTAATTATAATAAATTGAAATGTTCAAGTGCCATAATACTCCCATTTTAGCTTTTACTATATTATAATGAAATAAAAATAAAAGAGAAAAAAAATGAAATACATATAACTAATTTTACACTTACATTTAATAAAATTTAAAAAATGATAGTTATTTTTAGAAATTTGATAGTGTATTACATTTATAATAAAAATAATAGTTATTCTCAATCAACAAGATGAAAAATTTGTCAGAATTTGAAATAATTTCCACTTCTTAATCATCCAGTCAAGCCTATCTAGTTAGAACATTAATTATATGCCCCAAATGTCAAATACTACATGCTATGTATTCTACAACAATACCTAAATATAGGATTAAAAAAATTGAAAACATGACAAAGAGTTCTAGAAAAAAGTACTTCTTAAGGAGAAAATTATTGTAATAAAGAAATCAAAAAATGTACCATTCCAACATCATGTGTACCATGCAGTGATGACTTAACATTAACTTATACAAACCAACATAAATTCCTTGACATATACTATACTGAACCAAATTCAACATAAATCAGCAAATAATAATTAAATCTGCAAGATGATACGTATATTTAATTAACAACTACTTTATGGTTTTTTTATAACAAACAATTGAATTAAAATTTAGTTAATAAAAAGTTAATGTATTTGATTTATAATCCAAGTGTCTCTTATAAAAAAGACTAGATGGAGTATACAATAAGCAGCACATGATCCTTAAGTGTTCAACAATTATTGGTGGAACCATAACTGATTTTAGTGACCTTCATATAAGAAACAATGTTCATATGATCCCATTTGATATTTGAATTGAGGAAACACGTTCATTGGACTAACACATCAATATTGCAAGAAAACTGGATTCCAATATTTGTGGGTTTGGGAGAAAAAAAGGTCCACACGTTGTTGCTTAGTTGGACTTATTTCTTGACTTGCTTACAATAATCACAAGTTTTTTTCCATCTTTTCATTGATAGTTACATTTTAATTAGTTAAAGCATTATGTTTCTAAATATGAAGAATAGTACAACCTTCTATATGGTCGAAAAAAAGCCAAAATCACTAGGGAACAAATTAAAGATTTTTTAAATTAATAAAGGATATGGTTGTAAAGTTTTGGAGTAAATTTGAATCAAATTAGTCCAAATGCAGGGCCCAAATCAGAGGAGAAATGAATGATTAGAGATCTTTATATGCCTGAATAGGAAATAATTAATCAAAAAATAAGGCTAGCAAAGAAAGTATGTTGAATAGGAAATAATTAATCAAAGAATAAGGCTAGCAAACAAAGTGTGTGTAAGAGAATCCGTTGCTGCAACTCCTATTAGATTTTATAATTGAGTCTAATTCATTTTTATAAAATCGTGTTGTTAGTGTTTTTATTATATTTTATACTGAATTTAATTCAATCTTACAAAAATAGTTTATAAGGTGAGAGTTATCTCTCTTTTGTATACTATTATAGAGTTCTATCTTTTATTCATATAAAATTTGGATTTTTTTCAATACACCCTCTCATAGAAGCTCTGATATCATATTAAGTTTTATATTAGATCTAACTCATCCTTACAAAATTGACTTGTAAAATGAGAGTTTTCTCTCTTTATATACTACTATAAAACCTTACCTCTTATGTATGTGGTAATTAGTATTTCCCAATATCTCCCCTTAATCAAATGATTTTCAGACAACATTAGGCATATTAGCAATCCCAAATGAAAACCGAGTTAACTTTATTGTTACTTATTATTTAGGATAAGGCTATAAATTAAAATTCAAGCACAAGACAATTCACACTCTCACTTTGGGTCATGTAAGATTTTTTTCTATGAGCTAGTTTGTAATTTGTAATTTAAAGAAACACAATTTAAATTTCATATGAAATAATTATAAAATATCATTAATTAATATTACTTATATATCATTTATAGTAAAAATATATTTATAGTCATTTAAGTTTAATTGAATTCCTGTATAGATTCTTTAAGTTTATTTTATCTTAATATGGTCATTTAAGTTACATTATTTTACACCGATAGTCATGTATCTCAATTTCAAATACAATTAATTCAATTGAAAGCTTTTGATCATTTGAAACTCTACCAAATGTTGCAACAAAATGTCTCTCGTACTAATCATTCAGAAAACATTTATCAAATTTTATAAATGGTCTATATTTCTTGATTTTCTCTACAAAAATTTAAATACACATATAACCTTAAAAACAATGTAATCAAGGTTTATCCACATAATCAATGTCTTTAACTTCATTTTCATGAAAGTAGCTTGGATAGTCAACTTGTTGTTATGTTTCGACTATATCTTAACATTTCATTATTGTAATTCGAGAAAAATTTTAAACTTAAAGGATTGCATGCATAATTTAATATATCTTAACAGTTAATGGTGCAAATAAATATAATTTAAATGACCGAATAAAAAAAAACTTAAAATACCTAAGAAAAAATTGAGCTAAACTTAAAGGATTAACGATTTGTTTGATGAATGATGAACGAGATAAGAGACATGATAAAAATAAGTTATCATATCTTGTTTGAATCTAGTGTTTGATGAAACGACAAGATATGATAAGTTAATCCAGAACTTTATCATATCATGTCTCTCTAACTAAAATTTATATCTTGAATATGAGTTGGGTTATAAACAAGTATGATAAGATAAGAATAGTAATTTACTTAATTATCCTTATAAAATATAATTTAAAATATAAAATTGAAATATAAATATAAAAATAATTTATAAAATATAATCTAAAATATAAGAATGTAAATCTAATCAAATATAAATATAAAAATAATTAATAGAATTTGATATTAAACATTAAAATGAAATATTAATAATTAATTTAAAAAATGTTTATGATTTTATCACAAGGGTAGTTTTGTCTTTTTATATAATTTAATAAATTAGTATTCAAAATTATAAAAGTATGAAAATTAATTGAAATTTTAAAATAAATATAATTTGATTACAAGGGTATTTTTTCATTTAAATATAATATATATCATATCTTTATTTACATTCTATCAAATAAAATAAATTATTTAGTAACTCATGATTTTTTTTTAAATTTAAATCATTTATTTATTAGTGATAAAGGATCGTTTTAAATATAAAATTATTTCCTTACTTATTTAATTTTTAAGTATTTTTTGCTAATTTATAATATTTCAAATATAGTAAGTTAATTTTAAATAAAAAAACTGATATGTAATTGTTCACAATGTTAATTTTGTTATTTAAATATAATATATATTATATCATGTCATGATGAGATGTTACCAAATATATAACCCAAAAAAAATGTTATCATATTGATTAGAATGTGTATATCAAATACAATATATGATATTTATATTTTATATTGTCTCTATTTTATTCTATGCATTATATTCTAAAGGTGTATTTTTGTTATGATTTATTGATAATTTAATCGATAATAAATACAAATGACTATATTTATACATAAAGTCCAAATAAAAATAGAAAAGACAACAAAAATAACTACCTCAGGTAACTATTAGTAACTCACTTTATATCTAATAATTAGTGTCGATATTATTAGTAATAATTTCTTCATCCCTATTTTTTTTAAAGAAGAAACCCTAAAAAACCTAAACGCAAATTATTCAGAAACATATTTATTGTCAACAACGTATAAACTATGGTAGTGCATAATGGCATCATGTCTTCCACCATGCACAAACACAATTTACCTAAGATAACCGGTTTATATATAGATATATGACAAGTCATCATTTATTTTAAATAATATTCATGATTGATGTAATATCAGATGGTCAAAATGAATAACCATGTCTCACAATTACTATGTGAAATCCAAATGCCTAATTTTGGGCCTAAAAAATGTTCAAAATAGAGTTCAATCCATGCTTAAAAGAAGCATCAACTCGCATTCCTAGTGTTGGATCGTTTTAGCATAGAAAACAGAAACAAAAAAAGTATGCAACTGCATATTAATTTCTCTAGCAAAGGAAACAATTTCCACTAAAGTTAATAGAAAGTGATCATTACAAATTCATGCAACTAATTATATCCTTTCCATACCTTGTTACCTCATTATATATTCTCCTAACTAAAGTGAATTAATTATTTTATTTTTATAGATTATAATAAATAAAAAATATTTGCAATATTATGTGAGAATAGCATGTTAGTCAGAATATGGTTGGATAGCACTTAAATACATGATAGTCCTGCTATCATGCCCCATTTCAACCGATCAACTACCAAAGTTGTTCATGTGAGGATGACATCTCATGTTGCCATTATCTCTATATGTTTTCATACTATATGTTATTTTCTTCCACATATTGGCATATTGTATGTTTCTCCAAAAATCCAAGCACAAAATTCCATCTTTATCACTCTTTATTTTTTTTTTTAAATAAAAGGACAAGCTAGAATAAAGTAATAAGCACCAAATGGGACAATACAAAGGGATAATTCAATTGCAGCTTGTGACCACTCTGCATGTATGGCAGCTTTAAAATCACATTTTCTAATTATTTCTATTCACATGAATCATTATAATTTTTTTTCCCATAATAATTATAATTATCATGATAGTGATGTCATGACTTCTGTGGTCACAACTATGATTAATGTAAAACATTTGATAAGGATGCATCTTGCTTAAAGTTAGAAAATGATTGGCATTCCATGTTTTCAGCACCAGGTCAAACCATAAGACATTGTACCTCAAAATGAATATTAGGTATTAAAATTAGATTTAAAACTAAATATTAAGAGAATATTAGTGCTGTTGCAAGCAATTAAGGAGTTGAAATTGGATGTAGGAATTGAACTCCAATGGTTAGTTCTTATATTAAAAAAAGACATGCCTCATATCTTTATGTTGTGAATTCGAGTTTCGTTAACGCCATTAAATAGGATTAAATAGGAGTAAATATATTTTTTGCTATTAAATGAAAGATAAATATAATTCTTTTTATAAGTATTCGTTGATTCTTAATTTATTTTTTTCTACTTTAATTAAGATACAATCTCCTCTCCTCACTATTGTAAAAAAATAGAAAGAAATTGGATGTAGGCCTTAATGTTAGAGCATAATGGAGACACATTTAAATTATTTAAAAGCTTTGTGAGAAAGGGTAATTCAAGTGGCAGTAATTTGGCAACTAAAACAATAAAGGTTAGTGTCCCTAGTTTGACAAACTCTAGATTCTCTTGGTTGAGATAGTTGCACATTGTTCTAATTGACAATCTCTCCCTGTCCACATGAAAAATGATAACATCAAAATATCATACCAAATTAATTAATTAAGCTTGCAGTGGGGCAGACGGCAGAATCTAAAACGTAATGTCATTATGCAAGTAATAATCAAACAATTGTAAAGAAGGCACAATTCATATTATTATATTTTTTAGGTTTAATAAACATATATAATGAAAGTACTATAGTAATTTTTTTTCTTCTAGAATTACCGTAACAATTAAAACATTTTTTATTGATTGAATTTTTTAAAATTAAACAAATTATCTTTCATAAAATTAATCTCAACTACCGATTAATAAATCAACGATTGATATTAACGATTGATATTATGTAGATGTACAAGTTTATGTAAACATAATATTTTTAATACAAATTTTATTTTGATAACAAAATACCAATTTTAATTCTGTTGTAGAATGTCACACCACACACTGCATACTGTTAAAGTTGTATATCAAATAATCAGATCTTAATTATTAGTTTCTTGTACTATCAATTTTTTATTTATTATGATATGAAATAAATCAAGGCATGGTACATTGTATTGCAAGGCTGGCCCAACGGGCTGCGAATAAAGTGCTTTAGGCCTCAAACATATTTTGTAATTTAACTAATATATTAATTTTATTAGTTTTTATTTCACGTCTCATTGTCTTAATTTCACTAACTACTTTTACTACTAATTAATTCATTAAAAAGAATGAACAATTACGGGAATGTATTTAATATTTTTTGTGAAGTAATATTTAAAAATTTAGTAATTATTTTTGTTTAATTGTACTTTTAATCCTTCTATTTTGATTCAATTCATAAAATTGATTATTCTATTTTAAAATCAAATAATTTTGGTCTTTTTTTAGATATTTTAATTAAAATATTTTTTAATTAAAAACTTATGATGTAACATATTTTAAACGATGATATTGAATGATTAATACTCATAAAATTGTAATAAAAACCTATAAAATTTTCAATTTCAACTTTCGAAATTTTTTATTTTTGTAATTTAACTAATAACATATAAACAATTAATACATCTAAATAATTTTACGTCACGAGGTTTTATGTTACGTCATTTAAAATATATTCAATCACTATTTCTTTAGTTGAAAAATCTGAAGAATAGATCAAAATTGTAGATTTTAAAATAAGAGAATTAATTTAGTGAATTAGTGAAAATAAGAGACCAAACTATAATTAGACTTAAAAAATTCATATAAAATTAAATAAAAACTAAAAATAAATAAATATTTTTTAAATATTAAATTTAAAATATCGTAATTTTATAAGAAATAACGACATAATTTAACTCTATGGATAATATCCCCATTAGGCTAATTTCTTAAGATAATATGAATCATTGGGCTGCTAAATTATATTTTATCCTTAAATTAACTTTGCCAGCCCTATGTATATATATATATATATGTACACATTCACAAAAAGGATATTATAATATTTTTTTACAGAACACAAAAAGGATATTATTGTACGTATATATAAAGGGTATCTCATGGTTTATCTGATCATAAAACAAGAGACGAGAAAGAGAGACAGAGATGTGTAATTTCAACCATAAGTTTACAAATGATTGCCGACATTTCATTTAAGTAACTTTTTTTTTTCTTTTCTTTCTTGCAAAGGAAGTGAACCTAAATCATTGAAGTTATTAAAAAGGGTTAAAGTTTACATAAATTTGCTACCTAGAAAGCCCAATATTCTGGGTTTGTGATTGCTTCTATATTCAAGATTTGTGTTAGATTTCTGGGTCCAAAAATTATATAATAAGGAATAAAAATAGTAATTTGAGATTCCAAAAGAGGCATAGTAAATAAATATTATCACTTTTTTTTCCGATTAAAGCTTACCAAACATCATCAAGGACCCAAACTAATCCACCTTTTTTCTGTAATGAAAATCATTAACACAAAAAATTTATAAAAGAAAATTAAAATAAACAAAGTCTAGCTTTTTTATGGCAATGGTCTTTAACTTCTATTATGGAGATGCCCTTATTAACTAGTAATTTTTGTCACATCAAATGAATACACTTATAGCCATCTAAAGGGGAAAAAAGTTAAGATTCCAAATGCAGGGTCCTTGGCATAAATAAGGGAAAACTTATAATTATAAAAAACAAGAAAAGCATAAAGATTCTTTGGTTGTATAGCAAAAATGACATAACTTGGCTGGGAAATCAAATCATAACCAATATGTTTTTTGAAAAATATAATATAATATATTCGTGATAATTATTGGTCTAAGAATATCTTGCTAATTATCCAGTATATCCACTCTTCCATTCAGTGGTAAGCATTAAAAATACAAAAACAAAAATTTGGACCTATTTTATGTGTTTTTCTACCTTGTGTGCTTATGAAATGTGAATATGATAATCATAAAATGTAAAATATTTTGATTATCACTAATTATTGAGAAAAAAAATTGCTTAGAGCTAAGGTCAACGCCTGCACATATTAGCACTTTATTCTTCATCATACATGCAACAACATCACTTCTTAGTAACCATTTTTCTCTTCTATTGTTCCATTTCACTAAAGACAAGCAACTTTTTCGGAAAGGAAGAATGATTATCTACTACTCTATCTCATATAGGTCAGATTTACACACACAAAAATGTCTCAAAAATGGTTACTCTTTTTTTCTAGTATAATTTTGATTATTTTTTTATTAATTATATTCTATAATATTTTATAAAAATTAAAAATATATTAACATAATATTATTTATATCAATTCTAAATTACTATTTTTTATTTTATATTTATAATAAATAAAAATCACAATTATCTTTATTTTTATTTTTTTAATACGTGTAACATCCTCAAATACGACATTTAATTTAAAACATATAAAATATTATTTCCTTTGTTAGTTTTAAAATAAGTGTCATCATATATGATTTTTCAAACAAATTAAAAAAACTATATACAAACGAAAGAAAGAATGTAATTAGTAGTACAATTTTATAAAATTATTCTCATCAATAAATCATTATATAATAAATATACAGTAGAATATAATGACTTGTAAATTGTGTAGAATATTAATTTAAGGGTAAAAAAAAAAGAGAAATAAATTATATACCGAAACAAACTCACCTGGTAAGTTTACTGTTATAGTATCGAAAAATTCTACCAGCCACGTATGTTTTGGAGGAGGAACCAAATCTAATTGACCAGTTTATTCAAAAACCGAGTTAAATCCTTGAATATAGTTTTTTTTTTCTTTAACTAAATTGAAAAGCTTAGTGTTTTTTTTTTTTATAGCACATTGAAAAGCATAGTTGATCATAAAGTAGCATACAATATTTTTTATATTTAATTTTCATTGTTGGTGCTATTTTTTTTAGATTATTTACCCTTAGATGGATCTGTTGCTAACCCACATTTTCTTAAATTTCAGCCTATTGATGAAAGTTTTATCTCGTACCTCTATATTATATTTATATCTCTACAAATTTTTCAAAATGTCAAAAAACTATGTTAAATCTTTGAATATAATTTTTTTTTCTTTAACTGAATTGAAAAGTTTAGTATTTTTTTATTTTTGACAGCACATTGAAAAGCATAGTTGATCATAAAGTAACATACAATATTTTTTATATTTAATTTTCATTGTGTTGGTGTTATTTTTTTTAGATTATTTACCCTTAGATAGATCTGTTGCTAAGCCACCTTTTCTTAAATTTCAGTTCATTGATGAAAGTTTTATTCCATACTTCCACATTATACTTATACTCTTACAAATTTTTTAAAATACCAAAAAACTATGTTAAATCCATGAACATAGTTTTTTTTTCTTTAACTAAATTGAAAAGCTTAGTGTTTTTTGTTTTGACAGCACATTGAAAAGCATATTTGATCATAAAGTAACATACAATATTTTTTATATTTAATTTTCATTGTTGGTGTTATTTTTTTTAGATTATTTACTCTTAGATGGATTTGTTGCTAACCCACCTTTTCTTAAATTTCAGCCCACTGATGAAAGTTTTATCCCATACCTCCACATTATATTTAATACCCCTATAAATTTTTCAAAATGCCAAAATTATCTTTCATTTTTTTTACTATTTTATTAAATTAACATCTTACTTTTTTTTTTACCTTCTAAAGATTTCCATATCACAAAAAAACAAGATTTCCGATAAAAGTTTTCCAGTAAAGACGCGTACAGTTAACACCACTAGACAACTTGCCAGGAAGTTTTCTGGTAACTACCGAAAAACTTCCTAGCAAGTTGTCCGGTAGTGTTAACTGGACGCGTCTTTTTCGAAAAACTTCCAAATTTTTCGGTAGAAATCTTCTTTACCGGAAATCTTGTTTTTTTGTGATCCGGAATTCTTTAGAAGGTAAAAGAAAAAAGTAAATTTTAATTTGATAAAATAATAAAAAAAAATGAAAGATAATTTTGGCATTTTAAAAAATTTGTGGAATCTAGATATAATTGTAGGAGTATGAGGTAAACAATTTCCCATTCATGAACACTTGCACTATTCTCTACACCGGGGGTCATGATGCAATCTTCAATAACAATAATAATAATAATAATAATAATAAATAAAATATACAAATGAATTTCGGTATCCTTATTTCGTTTAAAATTAGTTTTTAGTCCCTTTATTTTTAAAATTATATTTTTGATCTTTTTGATTTACATTTTGTGAGATTTTGTTGGTTTCCCTCCAATTTTTACGACGTTGTATGTTCACTAATGAGGTGATATGATTGAATTGGATAACATTGAATCTATACCATTAATCAATATTTGTTTTAGTATTTTTATTCGACAAAACTTTACAAACGTCTTCATTAGTAACAACGTAAGAAAAGATTATGAAAGAAAAGAGAAGAATATTAAACTCAATTATGTTTTATTCAACTCAATTGTGTCACATATTACTGTCATTATTGAACTTGCCAACATCATAAAAAAATGAAAGAGGACCAACAAAATTCTACAAATTATCAAACAGGGAACCAAAAATCCAATTTTAAAAAAAGAGAGATTAAGTCAATTTTGAACAAAATAGAGAGAATAAAAATGTATTTAATTCTACACAAAATTTATTGTATTCTCTAAATTACTCCTCACATAAATTTGTTCTACAGGAAGTCGTGAATAAAATAATTATTGAAAAAATAAAATATTGATTATTAAAAATGTATTGTAGTTAAATTTTATTTATGTTTAAGACTATAAAAATAAATTATTTTTATTGTTTATATTTGAGATAGAGGGAGTATGATCGAAAGCATCCCGACCAGTACCTAATATACACCTCCCCTCTCACTCCCTTTACTAAAAATACTGTTGAAGGGTTGTTTTCACAAAAGCACAGTAGATAGTGTAGTGTAGTGTTGGCAAAATATGGGGGTGGAGATAACATCGCCTTTCTACAAGCCATGTCATGTGAAAATATATTTATCGAATAATACGATCCATAATATAAATATTTCATTATCAACAAACTTAATATTAAGTTAACCTAAAATCACTTGGACTTGTCCAAAGCATAAACCCAATAAAAATATGATCCATTAGGTTTGTGTTAAAGTACAGTGATAAAATTAACAATTATAAGAAAAATGATGAAAGCGTCACTTGTAAGTTGTAACACACTCTTTGCAATTACTTTGAAAATTTATCTACTCAATGAGAGTGTGTTCCTCTCAGAATCATGTGGTTTTAAGACCATTTTTATTCTAAAACCGATTTTATAAGCAGTTTAACAGAGAAAAGGAAAATTACTAATAATTAATACTTTACCTTCCTTCCACTATTATATTTTTAAGGTTGCTTTTTTATTTCATAGGTATTTATAAGATTGCTAGAATACTTCAAAATTTGTAGACTTCACAACCACATATTACCTAATAAAACTTTGTATATAATGAAAAGCTAAAATCTCAAAAACAAATTTAGCTCAAAGCTTCTAAACCAACAGTGAATTCAACTGGTGTTGTTTACAAAATTTTCTATAAAAGGTGCCTCCATAATACAAAAACTGGATTAAGCTTAATTCTCTAAACCAACGGTGTCTCCAATTCCAGAAAAGGTGGATGAACCTTGTTACTCAAATGTCAAATATTACATGCTATATCTTCTAAAACAATACCTAAATAGGATTAAGAAAATAGAAAACATGACAAAAGAGTTCTAGAAAAGAGTACTTTTTAAGCAGAAAATGTCTATCATTAAGAAATCAAAACCATTTAATGTATAGCATTTCAACATCATGTGTACCATACAGGGATGGCTTAACATTAAATTAAGACAAACAAACATAAATTCCTTAACATCATAGGTGCCAATAAACCAAATTCAACAGAAATCAGCAAATAATTATTAAATCAGCAAGAACAATCGCGTATTTAATTAACAACTATAATAAGCAGCTCATGATACTTTAATGTTCAAAGATTATTGGTGGAACCATAACTGATTTAGTCTTCTTCAGAAGAAACTTATGTGATATGATACCATTTGGCCATTCATTGAATTGAACAAACACGTTCAATTCACTAACACATTAGTGTTGCATGAAAATTGGATTCCAATATTTGTGGGTTTAGCAGAAGAAGAAAAAAGGTCCACATGCCATTGCTTAGACTTATTTCTTGACTTGTTCACAATAATCACATGGTTTGTTTCATATTGACAGATAGGCACACTTAAATTAATTCATGGTCATGTTCAAATTCTACTAAGCTACAATAGACTACTATTTGACAATACTTTGACTATTGCGTATTGCAGAACAATAACAGTCTGTGAAAGTTCCGCTGCGTTTATAACGCAGCTGTTGCTGTTAATAGTTCTCTAAAAAGGGTGCCAGCATAATAGAAAAAGTGAATTAGCTTAAATCTCTAGATGAACCTTGTCACCCATTTGTACATTGAAGTTTTGGAAAACCAAGTACTTTTTCTGCAATACAAACCGTGTTTACCCACACAATCACTCATGAGCATTTCACACATTGTACCTTGTCATTCATTAGTTGATCCCAAATAAAAAAAAATACACATCTTCAAAAGCATTTAATAATTGACAGTGAAGAATCCTTAGAATTTTTTTATGGCTTCCTAACCTGTCCCCCAAAGCTACTGGCACCAAACAAAAGTAATAATACAAGGAAAAAAAAGACACGCCAAGGACAGAGGGAAGTGACAAGCAAGCTTTATAAAAGCCTATCCACAGCAAGCCATGTGCAAAAAACCTTACAAAAACAAAAAAAGCCTAATCAGATTTATAGAAATAGTTACAACTATCATAGTTATTTGGTCATGACTCATAAATATATAAATTACATTATTAATCGCAAAACACTTGTCTCCCATAAACTCCAGGGATCAAGGTGCAAAGTATCAACTGCTGACTAAATTAAAGTAGATAGTATATTTTTTCCCACTCCTATAATAGAATGCCTCTTGGGAGTTTAATCATTTGAGTCCTAATAGAAAATAATGTCAAAAGTAACAGAATATAGAAATATATTGTAAAATATCTGCAAAACATGTATGAATATATGCAGGTATCAATAAAAAAATACAGATCCAACAGCATACTCAGTCGCTTTCAGTACCCATAACATCAGCATCAAATTAAAATGAATCGCAAAATACAATCCTACCAATATATAGATTACACTAGGAGTTAACTTAACATCTCTAACATCATGCTAAAACTAAAACTAACTTAAAACCGTCAAACAGAAGAAGTGCTAAAATTAACTTAACATCTCTAACATAATGCTATCTAGATCACACCTCAAAAAATTATAACACCTCCTTCACGTGATCAGCTTTGTAGCAGTCCAGGTTGCGGTTCCATTTGGAGAACCAAAGTTGGCTTTTACCTTCCATTAAGATTACCGAACTGTGCTAACATTGCAGTTCAAGAATGACCATCAATAGCTTGAATTTCTGCTGTACCATCTTCTAGATGAGCAAATGGGGGATCATCAGAAGTGCGCAATGAGCAAATAAAATATTTGCTGGTTTTAGATTATCGGCTAGGAATGAATGTAATTCTGCACATAAGTAACTAAGTGCATCACATTTCAGGTTAATTGCATACTAGAAATAAGACATGCTGGTGAAGTAATGCATCACATTTCAGGGTTGATTGAGTCGCATGTGAACAAACATGACTAAAGTGTGTGAAGTCTTACAAAGTACAAACTGATCTACTCTATCCAATACCTCTAAAAAAAACAGAATATGATCTACTCATTACAAATACATAGACTACTAGAAATATATGTGCTCAAACAAATCATCATAACAACAAGCAAACTACAAATCAGGATTTCACATATGAATACACAGTGCCAGCAACGCTGGGATCTAACCCAAAATCAGTGAAATTTACAAGAGCCTGACAAAATGGTTTCACTTGAATCAGAATGAAGCATACAAAAAAGAAGGATCGTGACGAAAAATAAGCAAAAGGGTCAACAAAAAAGAACCAGGCAATATCAACAATAGTTATCAATAATTCCAAAATCATCAAAATGCCCAAATTAATTCTTAGGAAGGAAAGATAAAATGTAAATAATCAAATTTCTGCAAAGAACATATATCAATTAAGCCAAATCACTAAATAACTTTGTGCCGTTTTCATAGATTTGAGAGGGTAACTAGGTAAGCACCTTAAAAGAGAATCCCAAAATTTTGATTCAAAGCGAACTAAGCTTAACCGCGTAAGCAACTTGAGGTAACGAATGCAAGAATGAAGGGTAAGCTCCATGAGGCTTGAGCAATCTAGGAGAGTTGATTTGAGAATCTGACTTTCACAATTTGAGAAGAAATGTGATCCACAAGCAAAAGTTTAAGGGTTAAGAGTTCTTTGGACGCTAGGAGTAGGAGATAAATATAGTAAACCAGTGAGGGAGGGAGCAGTTGGGCTTCAAGTGTTGTTCATCATACTCTATTAAATGGAATTCGGGGCAGTAAACTGTAAACCATTGTAACTTGTAATAAACATTGTTCGGTTTGTAAATCAGTTTTAAAAGTTCGATAATTTAAAGATCAGTTCTGTCACGGGTGCAGTATGATTTACTTCAGTTTTTATCAGCCCTAAAACAGTCCAGCTATGTATGATTAGACAGTTATTCAAGCTTCTGCAAACTCCATTATAGTTCAGAGCAAAGCACCTTAGTCTTATTAGTACAAATAAAACTAGGAACTGAATCAACAAGCTAAACAAAATTCAATTACAATCTCTACTTAGGTCGCAGAATTCTATACTCCTAACACGCACAAAAGGTCTAATAATGATACTCTTACTCTAGAAACAAACAAAATAACAATAATGCATATGAAGGCAAAAGGCTAAATAGTCAGCATAGCTGAGAAAAAACTAACTATTTTTATATTGAAAAATGAAAACTTGCATGACAAAAATTCAAAAACGTTGTCTTTACGTCATGATGATACAATATAATGGACAACATAAATCCAAATGCCAAAATACATACCAAGACAATAAATTGTGTCATTTTTATCAGGCAGCCTTTGATATGCTTTTACGCCTCTTCAAAAGCCCATCCATAAGCTTCATATATGTATATTTATTTAAACTAACTCCTTTTTGCTCTGCCTGTTGAAATAATTTCATTGCATCCTTGTACTTCCCCTGAGCACACAAACTACTTACTTGGTCTGAATACATCATATCACTTGAACCAGGCTCTGGGGAAGTGTCCTGAGTTTTCAACTCTTGCTCTTTCTCTGCAAGTTTTGACACAAATTTCTCTGCTTCATCGGTTTTTCCAGCATTAGTAAGCGCACTCACAATTGCATTATACGTATACTGGTCAGGTTCCAAATTCCTCCCCTCCATTTCAGACATAAGGTCGAACGCATCCTCAAGCCTCCCTTCTTTGCAAAAAGAGGATATTAATGTATTGTATGTAACTGTGTCAATGGGCCTCTCTTTAGAGATCCATGTGTTAAAAAGGGTAATACCTTTATCCAACATACCCTCTTTGCAGAGTCCTTGGAGAAGAATATTACATGTGAAAATATCTGGTTTGAATGAGTTTCCTACCATTTTGTTATGGAACTGAAATGCTTTCTCTACCGCTCCCTCCCAGCAATAACCATGAATAATTATGTTACTAGTGGCTTCATCGGGGACCAAACCCTTCTCTAAAAGCTCATTCAATTTATCTACACCTTTATCAGTTTTTCCGGATAGACACAACCCTCTGATTATAGTGTTATAAGTGACAACACTAGGAACAATCCCTTTCTCCTTCATCTCATCCCAAAGCTTCAAAGCCCTGTCTGCTTGTTCACCCTTGAAGTACCCCATGATTAGAGTTCCATATGTTACCTCGTCAAGAATATAACCTCGCTTCCTGGCCTTTATAATCAAGTCGTATGCATCCTCAAGCTTCTTCTCCAAGCACAAAGTGTGCAATATGGTGTTAAGAGTAAAAGTATCCATTTTCAACCCCTTCCTTCCCATTTCATCCATCATCTTAAATGCCTCTCCCAGATTTCCAGCTTTACAATAACAGTTAATCATCGTGTTAAAAGTAAAACAATCCGGAGAAAACCCACTTTCCGCCATCTTCACCATCACATTACTCGCCTCATCAACCCTACCTTCCTTACAGAACCACTTAACCTTTATATTGTGAGTCACAGCATTCTCCTTGACTCCCCTTGATTTCATTTCCTCTAACAACTTAAACGCCGCAGCACTACCCCGATGCTCAAAACACCCATCAATCAGAGTATTATAAGTAACAATATCAGGAATCAATTTCAAATTCTCCATTTCATCTCTAAGCCTAAAAGCATCATCAATCTTACCCTCATCACACAAACCCCTCACCATTGAATTATAAGTCCAAACATCAGGCAACATACCATTCCCAGTCATCAATTCAATAACCTCAGCAGCTTCCTTCAACCATTTCAACTTACAATACCCATGAACCAAAATATTATAAGTATTCCTATTAGGAACAAGACCACTACTCTTCATTTGATGCAACAAATCCCTAACTTTACTCAACTGACTTCTCTTACAAAAAGCATTCAAAACAGTATTGTAAGTAACATTATCAGGTAAACAACCAAACTCACCCATTTGATTAATCAACTTAAAAGCTTCATTGAAATTATTATCAGAACAATAACCGTGAATCAAAATATTGAACGTGTTAGTGTTAGGTACAACGCCTAGTTTAACTGCATCCTTAAAAACTTGTCTAGACAAAATAAGAGTGTGAGAAGAATTTGACTTAACAAGAGAATTAATGAGAGTATTGCAAGTGAGCAAATTAGGGCGAAAACGAAGTCTTTTCATCTTGTTGAAAATCTGAACAGCGAGGTGAGGGTGATTGGAGTGAACGTAAGCGGCGAGGGAAGTGTCGAAAAGGGGTTTAGGGATGGAGTTGTTGGAGCGGAGGAGGTGGGAGTGAAGGGAATGTTGGGGGTGGTCGGAGGAGATGAAATTGAGGAGGAGGGATTTGGCGTCGGAGAAATTGCGGCGGGAGAGGAGAGGAGGGAGGAGAGTGAGGAGTGGTTTAGGGTTTAGGGAGAGAGGGGAAGGTGCGTTTGATTGGAACCATTTGAAGAAGGAAACTAGGGTTTTGGGGTCAGAGTGAAGGGGTTTCCATGAGAGGATTGAGATGATGATTGGGAGAGTGAGGTATGGGATTAAGGGTTGAAGCTTACGTGGGTTTTCTTGTTTGGTTAGTATTGTAGTTATGGTTTGGACAAGTTTTTGTTCTTCCTCGACGCCGGTGGTGGTGGCGGTGCCGGTGCCGGTTGTTGTGCTCATCAACTCCGTTGTTTCTTTGAATTTTTGTTTGCAGAGAAGGAGAGAAAAAGGAAACGGTGCGTTTAACCTTATTTTGGTTTTTAGTCCTTCACTATTTTAGGGTTTTAAAGTTATATTATTATTTGTCAAATTAATTAATTAAAAATCAAATCAATTATTATCCTAAAAGATAAATCAAATCAATCCTTATTCAATTTTTCTGGGTTAAAATCTCTATTTCAAATTTGGTATATAGTGAATCATGAGTAAAAAATGTTAAAAAATCTAGTAAAGATTGATATTTTTTCTGTTATGGTTTTAAAATAAAATGAATATTAGTGTTTAAAACACAATTTATATTTGATTCTGATTAATAGGAGAGTGGGATGTCGAATATATTTTTAATTTTTAGTGTTTATTTAACTGTTGTAGTTTTTATTTTTGAAAAATAAATAAGAAATTATTTTGTAAAACAGTTTTACAAAACAACCCAATGGAACATTTTTTAAAAAAAAAAAAAAACATGTTTTTAAAAGAAAACTAAGCAAATAATCCTTATAAAGTAGAAATTATGCAAAAAAAAATTTGATTATGAGGCCTAAATCAATGATTAGATACAAATCAATTTTAAATAGCTATTAAAATAATATAGTTACAACTTAACCTATTTGTCAATCAGTTGATATCCATTCATGTTTTTATTTTTCAATTTGTATTTTATCTAGTCATTATTCATTCAACTCTTAAATTTCAATCACATGATACAAAAACCCTAAATCCTTATTTGAAACCCTAATTTCTTTCTCTAAATTGTAGTTTACATATATTTTAAATTGAATTAGTAATATGATTTCTTTCTCTCATTAACCCAAAAAAAAACAAATTGATGTTTCTTCTCCGATTTCGACTATAAACAATACCAATTAAAAAGAAGTTTTTTTTTATATAAAGTGTACAAATCAATTAAACAATAACTGAATTTAAATCAGATTTGAAAAAGAAAAAAATTAAATTTTAAAATTAGATTTACTGAAACCTATTACATAACTAGAAATCAGTTATTTAAGTGTAACTATTTTAAATAAAAAAATTGTTTTGGTTATGAATTTTAATTTGGTTTTAAAATAGACCTAGTTTGATTTAAAAAAAAAACCGTATAAAATTTTGTTTTAGTTGTATTTCAAATTTTAACTCATACTTTTATCTTACATTTTAATAAAAAAAACTATTTATCGTGTTTTTTAAAACTCAAATTTTATGTTTTATGATTTGTATTTTGAAAAATTTGATAAAAAGTTTTTTGAAACATAATTGTATTTAGAAAACTTATTTTCTATTTTAAAACACAAAATTTGAATTTTTCAAAAATATTTCGATAAATAATTTGTGATTAAATTTAAAAAATTCTCGAACAATTTAAAAAAAAAATTGATATGTGTATTATATTAGTTATTTATAATTATAAAGTCACGATTAATAATATAAAAAAAATCTTAAATATAAAATCACAATTATTTACCTCTTCATCAGAATCAGATTCTTGAAAAGTTTGCAAACGTTTATCTTTCGATTCTAAATATTGTAGTGGTCCAATGATACCAATAGTTGCTAAAACATAAAAGAAAATAAATAGTAACACAAATTTAATTGAATAAATACTATATTGCAACAATTATTACTTTGTTTTTCATGTTTTATCCATCTTTGTGAACACACATGTGCCTCCAAAATATCCTCATGAAGTCTAGAGTGTTGAGGACTCAACAACCTACCACCAGTACTAAAGCAGATTCTGAACCAACTATGGAAATTGGGATGACCAAAATATCTTTGGCAATTTTTTGCAAAATTGGATACTTGGTTCCATTTGTTTTCCACCATCCAAGAATATCAAGTGTATCACTCCTAGGCAATACCTTTTCCTCCAAATATAGATCTAACTCAGATTTTGATTGCACATCATTGGTATAATTGACATATGAATCATAACCTCTAAGAAAATTGGTACAATTATCATTTTCTAAATTTGACTCATTCTCATTGAACTTTTCCGTTGAACTCTCCACCAACCAACCCATGGGTTTTAGCTTGATAATCTTCAAATAATAAGTAACATAATTTTTTATATTGTTAATTTCAATTGAAGAAAAACTTCCATAAAGTTTCTGATAAAAGTACTATAACAATTTGAATTTAAATCTTGGATCTAAAACAATGGCAATCCCCATAATACCATGAATAACATACCAATATTTCTCAAATTTATCGACCATTGTGAAAGCCATATTTCTAATAAACTCAATTTAACAAGTCTTCCATTCATTCAAAGAGAGATTTATTTCACAAATCAATGAAAAGAATATGTTTGTTGTGGGATATTGTGTCCCTGAAGATATCTTAGTTACTTACGATTAAAGACTTCCAACCTATTATAAATTTTATTTGCTATTTCCCACCTTTTGTTGTTGTAGGCAAACATGTATACAAACCCAAAAACATCTTTATATTCTAGTGCAACAGCAAGTAAGTATAGGATAAGTAGAATTCCATCTAGTTTTGCAATCAAGAATAAGTTATAAGTTTTTTAGTGATGAGAATTTTAATTGACATGCTGCTTCCTACTACAAGTTTGGTCTCTTTTGGGTGTGGCTGTCCAAAATGAAACACTATCCCTAACCTTCTCTATACCATCTTCAATAACACTCAAACCATTTTTATAAAAGGCCCGTGATCTTCCCTTTTTATGTTGAAATATCTTTAGAGTATCATTTTTATGTTTTGACAACGAATTTTGAATAAAGGTTAAAAACCTTCACAATATATTCTAAAGCTCAAATGATCTACTATTGAAAAGGATACTCATGAAGTATTATCATATTAGAAAGGTCTTCTCTTGACTTTTCTGTATCAAAATTATAGTTACTCAAATAATTAGATGACCCATCTACCTTCTTTCGCTCTTTCAATAAGATCGCTTGTCTTATATCCATATATGACCTTCTTTTCTTGCTATTACTATTATTAGTAATTCAATAGCATCCCCATTTTCAAGTTGAGAATTATGACATAAATTTATAATCAAATATGCAAATAATGAAACTCATGTAAGATTTAACGACAATATATGGCCTAGTTGGTATTACTTCCTAAATAATTGAATATAAGTTTAAATTTTTATTTAAAAAAACAAATATTTACCTAATAGACAAAAACAACAACAAATTAATAGAAACCACATTCTTAATTTACAAATTGACAAATAAGTAAGTTGTTTCACGTCTTAAATTTACAATAGATTAATAGAAACTTTATATAACAACTATAACTTAAAAAACATAATTTTCTCTGTCACCAAAATACCTCGAGATGGTATATGGTATATGGCAAAAAGTAATTGAATCTGTGTTGGGTTAGACAAAGAAGAAAATTAAATGTTTGTTTAAGGAATAATAAGGTGAAGAGATAGAAAAGAAATGAAATCCCTATAACAAATTAACAACTCCTATAACGTAAAAAAAAAAACAAAAAAACAAAATTTACTTTAAACTAATAATCAAAAAACAAAAAATTTAGTATATAATAACAAAAAATTAAAACAAATAATAACATTTTAATTACCAAAAATAGAAAATTCATAATCTGTGAAACTTAAAATATTATAATGTAGATATATATAATAATAGGTGATAATAACAAAAAATTAAAACAAATAATAACATTTTAATTACCAAAAATAGAAAATTCATAATCTGTAAAAACTTAAAATATTATAATGTAGATATATATAATAATAGATGTATGTTTATTTATTAGTTTTGGATGAGTAATCAATTATATTTGATCAAAATGTGCGAATAGATTAAACTAATACATTTAGAAGTGTTATTCTTTAGATATTGAAACTATGTGACAAATATTATAGGAATTACTAACTAGTGCGAATAATGGTTAATAAAACTATGCTTTGGAAATTTGGTTAAAGATAAATTACTATTGAAATTTAGGTAAGGATAAGTTACTTTATGAACTGTTTTTAATGTGTGATTTAAGATTTTTGTTGACTTAAATATCAATTAGTATAACAACTAAAAAAGATGCGAAAAATACTGATATTGATAGAACATCATGTAAATTGGTATGAATATAACGTCATGTAAATTGATTGGTATGGTAAAACATCATGTAAATTGATATGGGTAGAGGATGATGTAATTTGGTAAGGATATAGCATCATGTAGCTTGATATTGATATGTGTATAGGGACTAAAATTTATTTTTTCAATTTTTTTAATTATTAAACTTGTATTTTTTTTATTAAGGGCCCAATTTTTAAGATTAGAACAATACCTCCAAAATCTATTACTATTTACTAACATATTTTCGTCGTGATGATTTACTTATATGTTTATTTTTCAAGAGGATCCGAAAATTATGAAATGAATGACCTAAATTCATTGATTTGTTTGGAATAAAAAGGAGAGGTAGAGAGACATAAGATAGTAGAGAGTGAGAAAAATAGTAGATAGATATTGGAATGAGAGATAGAGATGCATAAGATAGTAGAGAGGTATTTAGAAAAATCATGTATTTAAAAAATATTTTTTCAAACAAACATGTTTTCTTGAAAAATCATTTTTATGTCCTTTATAGTAATTTTTTAGTTTTTTTAAAAAATTATTTTTATAAAATTGTATACAAATAGATTAAAAATTACTGTACAAAAAAATTATTTTTATAATAGTAAACAAACGGGAGTTAAAAAATCATATTTTAAAAAATCTCTAAAAAATAATCTCTAAATTATTTAAAACAAAAATCATTTTTATTTAAGCTCAAACAAACTTACATAATAATAATAATAATAATAATAATAATAATATATGTGCGAGGCGAGGTGGGTATTATAGTACCCGCACCCATACCCGTTCAATTTTACCCGTCCCCATACCCAGTATGCTAGTTTTTACTCTACCCATAACAAATTTTATAAGATTGAATAAAAAAATTGGATTAATAATTTTATAGTGAAGGAATTGCTATGCTTAGTGTGCCACTCGTTGGTTTTTTTTTAGAGTGGTTAAATTTCTACAAAAATTCGTAGAATTTATTACTAAAGAACTAATAACCTACTCATCGCTTGCCATTATCTGGATATAAAGAACCGGTCAAAAAAGAAAATTGAAATAAAGATCTACATGGTCAAATAATTATAGCAACTGAAATAAAAAATAATCTTATTAGCAGTTGTAAAGCAATAAGAATATACATATAAATGAAGGGGTGAAAGAAAGATAGAAAACAAGATGTTTTTTGCGTGTACCTACTAAGTCTGAGTCTAATTGTTATCCATAACTAAACTACAACAACCGTCTAATATTTATTAGTAGAAAGTTTTACCCCATACCCCTACAATTATACCTATACCCTCACAAAATTTTCAAAATGCCAAAATTATCTTTCATTTTTGTTTTTACTATTTTATCAAATTAAAATTTGCCTTTTCTTTTATCTTCTAAAGATCTCCGGATAAACAAAACAAGATTTCTGGTACAAAGACTTCTATCAGAAAACTTGGAAATTTTTTTCTGGAAAAGACGCGTACATTTAACACTACCGAAAAACTTGCCAATAAGTTTTTCGGTAGTTTTTTTTTTCAATTTTTTTTAATTTTTTTTAAATTTTGGTAGATATGGATAATTCGCTAGTATTATATGATAAAACATTCGTCGATACTACCAATGTTTTTAACACCGATCAGATATGAAATACAATAACAACTGTTTTCATTAAAGCAAGATCTGTCACAATTACATGATTATTATCAGTGTTAAAAACGTTGGTAGTATTGACGCATGTTTTATCATATAATACTAACCAATTATCCATATCTATCAAAATTTAAAAAAAAATAAAAAGAAAAAAATTGAAAAAAAAATTTTGAAAAAAAGAAAAAAATTACCGGAAAACTTCTTGACAAGTTTTTCGGTAGTGTTAAATGTACGCGTCTTTTCCGGGAAGCTTTCTCTCAAGTTTTTCGGTAGTGTTAAATATACTCGTCTTTTCCGGAAAATTTCCTCTCAAGTTTTCCGGTAACTACAGAAAAATTTCTTAGCAAGTTTTCCGGTAGTGTTAAACGTACGCGTCTTTTCCACAAAAAAATTTCCAAGTTTTCCGGTAAGAGTCTTCTATACCGGAAAACTTTTTACTTGAAAAAAGTTTTCTGGTAATTACCAGAAATCTTATTTTTTTTATTCGGAAATTTTTAGAAGGTAGAAAAAAAAAGTAAATTTTAATTTGATAAAATAGTTAAAAAAATTAGGAATAATTTTAGCATTTTAAAAAATTTGTGGAGGTATAAATATAATTTTGAATTATGGGGTAAAACTTTCTTATTAGTAATGTATAAAAATGCTACAAATTAAAACATTTGTAAATAATATTAATATCACTTTTTACTATCAGATTGAAGTTTTATACTTTCAAAAAAATTTAATTCATACTCAAGATTTACACTTTATTCCACATTTTTTGTCTTTAAATTTGAAACATACTTGGTGATTAGTATAACAGTACATACAATTTTTGTTAAAAAAATAAGATATATTTTTTCTTTGACCACGAAAAGAAGTTATGTTAATATGTTATCTGAATTTATTTTCCAATAAACAATCAATTAAGTCTTTAAATTATTATTCTCTCTAATTTAATTTCTAAATTATAAAAATATAATAAGTTATTAGTCATTAATTATGTTAAAAGTATGATACAGAATAACCGTTAAAAAGATTAAATTAATAAATTAAATAATTCATAAATCCAATTGAAGAAAGAATGATAGATTAGGGATTAAATAGAGAGTTTATTCTTTATCTTCAATTAATGTTATCCTTTGCGACATGCGAAACAAATATTTTGGATCACAAAAATATTAATTTACTGAATTATTGTAATATTTGAATTGTAAAAAAAGAAAAAGAAAAAGAAAGGAGAAGTGTGACAGCAATAGCATAATGATGGAGAGCGTGAAAGTGGTGACGGTGAAGCCAATCGAAGCAACTCCATCAACCTTCAAAGACTACGGTCAGGTCATCGAGGCTTCACCGGACGGCGAGGGTTTCGGCCCCCACGACGCTCAACTTGACCTCACCCAAGGAATTCCCAGGTTTTCACTTCTTAATTCCCCTTTTATCTTTCTTTATGCCACTCTACAGTATTTACTATTTAGGTTCCCTTGTATCTTTCTATGTGCTTTTTTTAATCCATTCATTTCAACTTATCGAGTGACCTTATGACATATGACATATGATAAATTGTTTTTAGCTTATTTTCATAAAACAATTTAACTTTATTTTATCTTTTATTATACAAATTGCTTTGAGATAAACTCTTATATGCTAATACTAGAAGTGCTTAATTAAATTGTTTTTCTATGCATATTCTGTCTCAGCTCAATTTAGCTGCGATTAGATTCCTTAATTCAGTTTGACATTGAGGTAAAAGTCACCAACTTGTGCCCTAACTTATTGTAACTGTTGTGTTTGGCAGGCTCTACATTATGCATCTTGAAAATCGCCCAATTAAGTTTTCTACTATCACACATCATGCAAGCGTGACTCAGTGCCTTGGGTCCATTGGTGGTAATGTTTGGTATCTTGGAGTGGCTAAGCCATCCCTTGTTGATTCAAATGAAATCAAGGACAAGAAGTTCGTGCAGTCACGCAGTGGTCATTTTTATGTTCCTCCTGCCATTGAGGATGTCCAGGTTTTCAAGGTTTCAGGTCCCAAATTTCTCAAGCTTAATCTCGGGACATGGCATGCCGGTCCTCTATTTAAGTCTGACACAATGGACTTTTACAATCTAGAACTCAGTGATACAAATGTAAGTTTTTCATTTTCCCTTTCAATGAAGTGTTACATGAACCTGAATGAATTCATTTGCAATGCTATTTATAATTGGTCATATATTTGTCTTATTTTTATCTTTTTTATGGTATAGTGGATGTTGTTGTGGTTCATACATGGGTTTTTATTCTGTGTACAGGTGGTTGATCATACCACACACAGCTTTAAGGACAATGGAGTGATCTTTTCAATCGATGAGTAATGTGAGCTTTATGGAGTTTCCAGCATTTCAACAGATTCTTCACATTGTGTACCATTAAATGTTATGGTAACCGAGTGATGCACCTTAAGAAATCTTCTTCATAGTCTTGGCCTCTTTTGCTTTTTTAACATCAACAATTAAGGCGATGACTCGTGAAATAGTGTTTAAAAGTAATGTAAAACTCTAAGAAGATTAACATTCCTCATAATGATTCTTTGATCTTTATGGTTGAGACAATAATTCAATCAAGGCAAATGGATAAAATGGCACCAATTAAATCATTCTCTCAAACATAAAGACATAATGAACTCTTTAGTATCCTTTCAAAAAGTGTAGTCCACCGTTTTCAGAATTTTAAAGTTATTTTTAATTATATGTCTACGGTACACCACCTTGACAGGTGATCCACTTTAGAATCTACTCAACATTTAATACAAAAGTACATCTTCCATATTCTTAATAATTTGTTTTTCGAGTACCACAACTCAAAAGTCCTTAACATTTCAACTAGCTCCAAACAACCCTAATCGATGTCATCAACGATTCAAAACACTATTCATTGATAGTGTTAGAGGCAGCCCATCAAGCTCTCTATTCACATTTTGTTATTTTATTTAAATTTTGAATTTTACTCTCAAAACTGGAAGGTCCTAGTTTTAGTAATTTTTTGTAATAATTAGACTACCCATTTTAAAATTAAAGATGAATTACAGAATTGTTTTTGTATGATTTGTAGTTTTGTTGGATTTTTGAAAAAATAAGAAGAGCTAGATTTAGAATGGTTATGAAAAAATGGAACTAATCGAGATGGGAGTGGAAGATGTGAACAATAGGATTTGGATTATGTGGTAACAACTGCATGCATTTGTTGTGCAGTTAAAGTTTGGAACTTTTTTCTTCTATAAATGAGATAAAACTAGAATATGATGTTTAATTTAATAATCTCAATATTTTATTATTTTATTAGTTGAATTAAAATTTAAAAAATAAATTTTTAATTTTGAAAAAAATAATAAATAAAAAAATCTGCTTATATTATGCGTCACGAGATCCATATCCCTAGGACCTAAACGATAGTGAGAGGAGTAAATGTGGAGAGTGCTCCATAGAATCTACTATTGTTGGTTAATAAAAGTGTGGTGCACATACACAACCTCCAATTAAACTCTTCTATTTAAGTATGGTGCACAGACACATACTTCTATTACACCATAGAATTAGTCGAAAGGACAAGCTATTAAATGAATCTTTTGGGAACTTGGACACTAAGAGCATTTACAATTAAAATTTTATATTTAATGTGAGATTTCAACAAAAGTTTTAAATTTTTTATATAGTGATAAAAACGACTCAACATAAAAGATTTTTTCAATATAGAACTTAATAATTTTTAAATTCACGCACTATATTCCAACATTAGACTTTTACAATCTTGAACTCACCAATACAAATGTAAATTTTTTTCACTTTCGTGCGAGTCAAATCTTACATGTACATGAATTCATTTGCAATGTTTCATTATACAATAGGACATGGGAATTATATGAATTCAAATTAGAATGCGGTCAACACAACACAACATTCAGTCCTGAAGTCAGGGCTTTCGAGGTCATCTTATTAATATCTGTTGGTCCGTCTAATCTTAATTGAACAACTTTGAAAGTCATGAATGAATGTATATTGGGTGCATGAAATCTTGAGTTATATTTATCTTATTTGTCTTTTTTATGGTACAGTGGATATTGTTGTGGTTTATATATAGGTTTTATTATGTGTATAAGAGGTTGATCGCACCACACTCAACATGAAGAAGCACCGTGGAGTGGTCTTTTCAATTGAAGAGTAATTTGAGTTTGATGTAGTTTCCAACATTTCAACTGATTATGCACATTGTGTTCTATTATTTGACAAATACTACATACATTATTGCTGGAAATTTAAGCATGTGCTTCATTTGACGCCACCGGTCAAAATTTCCATTTATTGTTTTCATTCATGTGACACTAGCACAGAACCAGTGGACCCGTGCATTCTTACGGATCGCAAGTCATTAGTGCAAATGATAAAGGAAGCAAAATTTGATGAAAGACTATTGAGTGATTATAAACAATGGTTGAAGTAGTTCTTTGTTATATTAATTGTTGAATGTTAACATAACGAAGTTATCACGGAAAAGACCAAATTACAACATTTAGGAATAATGAGTAGTGATATTTAAGTAACATTACAAACAACATAAAAAGTTTCTTTACTTGCCAAAGTAGTAAAATATTACCTAACATAAAATAAGCATCATACAAATACCACCCCTCAACCAGATAAACCAAAGTCTTCAATGAGATCTGAATGCAAAAATTTTGTGACATTAATCAAGCTTGAAGCATATAAATATCACTCCGTTACAGTTTTTTTTATTTTATTTTTTAAATAATTACTTTTTAAAAGTTTGTATCTATTTATTATAGTATTTTTTTTAAAATGATAATCTGAAAATAATCTAAAAACTGATTTTTCTGAGAAATTATTTTTAGCAACTTCTCAATAAAATTATTATTTTTATTTAAAAAATGTTATTTTTACTACATCAAACAAACATCCCCTTTTTTTTGTTAAATCTCTATTTTAAAATATCAAAATAACTTTTTTTATAGAATCTGTAACGGAATCTCATAATTTAAAAGAACCAGATAACTTCCAAAAGAGGTGCATGGCTGAGAGCATTATGAGTTAGTAAATGATTACTAATGACACCGTCAATATTATTAACCATTTAATTTGATTGTTGTCATCGATTATTTTTACCTCTTACAATTACAATAATCTATTCTTACTTTCTATACACAACATATACATCAATGTCAACACTTGTGAAGGGAAAATAGTTAAATGATTTAATGGATATTCTGAACCTCTGTCTTTTCGTCAGTAACTCATTCATAATCTAGTACTTCGAAATAGAAGATTGATAAGCAAAACCTTTTGAAATTAATAGTACTAATCAAAATTGTGAAACTAGCATTTACAAATCATAACATATTCATCAAAATAAACCTCATCAATAAATTACACAAGGATTTTGTTTGTACCATGAATTCACACTATCTTGGGAAGAAGGTGCTATAATTATTGGAATCTGCTGTAGAAGTTGCTGCTCTATAAATAGAGTCACGATCATGAATGTCACTACGCAGCCCCCATCATCTGTGCATAATAAGAGTAAAATATAATCCTAATTAATTATGAGTTTTTTTTGGGTATTCATAATTATGAGCTTTTACGCGATACAATTTTTTTTGCTAATAACAGTGACCAAATGGAGTATTGAAAAGTATAAATAGTTTTAGTCTTACCTTGAATATATCTCCAAACATCCCCATCGGGTTCCTTCGCTGTACGCCAAAAAACTTCTCCGCAATATCATCTAACATCTAGATCACAGTCTTACCATGTCAAATATAGAACATTTGTTGAATTTTTTATTTTCAAGCCAAGTGAAAAATAATCACAAGATCATAACAAAAGATGGTCACAATTTTCATAAAAGCATACAAGTTGGAATGGTAGATTAGCTGACCTCATTGAGGGCAGGTTCCCTCTCAATACTTGACTTGAAATTTACTCTTAACATATTAAAAAGAGGAAAAGCATCTCTCTCCATCCTGCATCAAAAGAAAAAATAATTAAAAAGGCGTTGAGTGCAATAGAACAAAAACTAATCTATTTATCAATTGAAACAATATAGAGACTCACGTTTGCAAAAGATAATTGATGAACTGCATCAAGTCTGTCCGAGGCAACTCAACCTCAGCAGATTGAGTTTGCATCTTTATCTCATCCATTAGTAAGTTTGCATCCTTCAAATTACCTAAAGATAAATACCTATCATGCAAGAAATAAGCAATCGCTCTGTTTGAAATCTTGTTGAAATATGCATGGAATTATAGGTCAAAGACATCAACCAAAGAAAATAAGGATTTTAAATTCAGCAAAGGACGTGTGCCCTTTATTCACCAACTGGCATCGGCGATGCCCGCTAAAGGAAATTAGGAGAGGGCTCTTCAGGATAATAATACTAATGCATGCATCCAGGATAAATAATAAGACAACCAACGAAAAAATCTCCTTGTTTATTGCAACGATAGCAGATTGGATGATAGCTCTCATTTCTTTCAAGTTTTTCATATTTATGAGAAACAATATACTAATCTTGCATTCGTGATCCATATAGGAAGCATTTATTTTGAAAATAAACACTTTATACCAACACATAGTGCAATATAGAAAATGCATTTAAGCCGAGTTAAAAAGCATTGAGAAACATTAAAAATTTAAGCTGAGAATATCAATGAACGGGCAGTTGAAATGCAATAAGCAAAAACTTGTATTTCATCCCAGTATAAATGGTTATTTAGCTATCATAAGCAAACAGCATCCTGGACATCCAAGAGCGAGAAAATATGAATAATATTGCCATGGAATCCCAGAGTGAAAATTATGATATCAAATATTTTTACGGTTTTACCTTAAAACAGCCCTAGCAATGGCCAAATCGTCTTCACCAGGATAACACTACAATATTTGAAAAGCATATCAGTGAACCTACTTAAAACAATGCCAAAAATACATAATGAATGCCATAGTTAACTCCAGAATTTAGTTCGAGAAACACCAGTAACATAACATATGAATCATAGTATAATAAAAAAATTAAAAATATAATGTATGTTGAACCAAGTTTTAGCTTAAAAAGTAGGATTAAAGTTGTTTGGTATGCCTCAGCAGAAATTTGTAAAGTTGAACCAAATAACAAGGAATAAGAAACTTAGGAGGCTGACCTTGCCCAAAAAGTTCACTAGCCTAGAAGCAAACTTTTTTGGATTATTTCCCCTCACAAAATGATATGTCAGTCTATTCATATCCTGCATGTAAAAAGCACATTGTCATTCGCTTACACAACCAAAGGTCATAATAGTTTCAAGAATAACTGAAGTTTTTCATAATCATAACATAAAGCCATTTTCATGGGTGGCCCTGTGCACAAGCCTCTCACCAGGTGGGGTCTACGAACGGTAGATGGCTTCAGCCTTCCCCCCACAAGCGGAGAGGTTGTTTCTAGGATTTGAACTCATAACCTCCAAACCATAAGGCAACAATCTTACCATTGCACCAAGGCCCGTCCTCCAAACAGCCATTTCCATATTAGCACAAAAATTCACAAACATGACCCACTCCAACCAATCAAAGGATCAATATATTACATTTCTCTGAAGTTTTATTTAACTTTGAGTATACTAAAATTCATTTATGTATGGCTTGCTTCAGTCTCATTTCCTTTGAGTTAGCTTCAAAAAACTTAGAGTAGAAAGAAAATTCAAAAAGGAGTTTGTGTCGTCTTCCAGAACAAAGGATCATTTCCTCTCCTCTATACCATCTCTAAAACCACAAGGGATTCAAGAGTTACTTTCAAGGACATCTCTAAAGCTTGAATCAATCTCTAGAGTATACACATACACTATACATAGTATGGATTCAAGAGAAGCAACAATAAAGATCCCCTAGAAGGGGTATTATGAAACGTACCACCTCAGGACTTTCAGAAAATATGTATTCAGCCAGCATAATGTGCAGTTCCGGAGATCCATGACTAATTGTTCCAAATTCACCGGACCACCTGAATAAAATATCAGCAAAGCAAGAAATATTTCTCAGATTAACAAATAATGACAACATAAATAAGCACAAATTTCTTTCAAATGCTTACGATTTGAGATAACATCTCAATACATGAATGGGGTATAGATGTTTGCTCTCAAATCGAGAACAAAAACCAGAAAGTCCAGTCACTGAATATTAATGAAATGGCAAGTCACCACTGTAAATACCAGATTGCTACCGAACTAGTGTTGAAGACAATCCAACAATGTTTTATTATGTAGTCCTATTAGCACAAATTATACCAGGAACTAAATCAACAAGTTGAACAAGTTTAAAGAAAGCTCCTAGACGTTAGTTATGCTATTACAACAAGAATCTCTAATTATGTCATATAGATAATTCCTCCCTCTTAACGCGTGCAAGACACGCCTAGTACTGATTAGGTAATAATTCTTAAAACCAAAACTAACACAAATGCATATGCAAACCGAACAGGCGAAAGCTTTCCATCGCACACTCTACTTAATGCATATCTCCCTTTTTACTCAACTCTTCCACTTACTGACTCCACTTTCTATGTCCATAGCTCTATTATCTAGTATCATTTGTAATTCCAACCAATGGTCACATAGCCGAAAAAGAAATTGCTATATGTTTGAAGCTTCTATGATTTAAATTTGAAAAGATACTCTGTTATAGATATCGATATGAACTTTCTATAGCATCTATAGCCAAAGCAGCATTAAATGTGTTGATAGCTAATATGTAAATTGAATACTTATGTCACATTTATTTGCATGGAAGAGAGAGGAGATTACTAAAGAAATGTATATATTTTAAATTTTGAGAAGTCTCACTTGATAGCAGCTTTTAAGAACGAGGAGCAGCCCTCAACACGTGTCTTTGCACTTCCAAGGTTTTCCGAAAGTTGCTGCATGTCATCGACATCCCACAGGTGTTGAGGCAGTGGAACCCGAGGAAATCCTTCATAGATTTTGTTGAGACGGTCTACCATTGAAATTTATTAGCAATTAGTAACAAGAATGAATGTTTTGTAGCCAAATACTATGTAATCTAAATAAGAAGAATGAATGTTTATGTAAGTACATGTTAATCACCAAATTAAAAGTTCCCATGGAATTGAGTTATTGAGTAACAATAGGATATAATAAAAGCAAGTGTTCTAAACTGACCATAGGACAATTGGAAAATCATTTACATTACATCACAGCCACATGCTTCAAAAAACTGCTGATAAAAAATAGAAAGGCAAAAGACAAGATAAGAACGCACCAAGGGTTTCATCATCATAAGGAATTTTCCCTTTCACTAGTGTCTCCACAAACAATAAAGCAAGCTCTGCTCCACAGGTAACCTTAGATAAAGAGAAGATAAAACTTAAACTTTGATGTTTGTCAATTGTTACAATTATTTGCATATATTATTATTATTATTATTATTATTATTATTATCATGAAGATAAATATTTAACAAATAACGTGTTTTAAAACTAAACGTAAATTCAGATAAAAATGTCAAAAGGATTCCTGATCATGCATCTGTGCGTTTCCTTTCTATCTCGATGACTTTTTCATTGATTTATTTTTCCTAAAAAGTAATTAGTAACTTTTTACTCTTTAGCAACCTATGCTTTCAGGTGTCTCAGATTGACCAATACTTGCTCTAGGTAATAGAAATAACAAATCAAATTAAATCGTTCCAAATTGATCTAACAAGAAAGATAAAAAAAATGTCACAAAAAAAAAAGAAAATGTCGCATGTAGCTTTCTCCACCCAAACCAAAAGGCAACAATGAAAGTTCTAGTAATTTCTCCTACATGGCTTATAACAATGATTAAGGTATATCTCAAAAGACAAGAAAATAGAAAAATGTAGAACCTGCGCATGAGCCAATTGAATGCATGCTCCTGAATATAGGATATCTAATGCTTCAGAGTACCTCTGAGCAGCTACATATCTGCAGTAAAACGTATGCGCACGTCAAATAACATCATATGTTTTACCTCTGAGCAGTTACATAACTGAACCACATTATACCAAGAAAGACAACAGCAAAGCCAAAAAAAACTATCGTTGAAAACTTAAACAGAACTCTTCAATTACAAGCACCAAATAACGTCATTCTTCACTCCTCCTAAAACACTAAGCTGGTTCATAAGAAAATACTCTTTAAGTCCTAACTCTCTGAACAAACTCAGCATTCACCAAAGTTTCCAAAATGTTTACACTATCTGAAATTGCACTGTCCAGCTCATAGAATTTAGGGTATATCTTTTCTCTAAACAAAATATTATGAAAAGTTTCACAAATGATAAACAACTATTGCTTCTTCATATTCTACTAATCTGCCTTGTAACTTATTTCCTGAGATAATCCAATAAACTATGCACTTGCAGATGAAAGAAAAAACAAAGTAATTACAATTTTTTTTTTTTTTGCATCGAAGAGTACATCACAGATTAAAAAGAAACAATTCTGATGATGAATAAAGCACATAACATAAGCAAGAAAATGTTCGAACCTGGCACTAATGGATTTATACATCTGCTGAGCTCCATAAAAATTTCCATCCTTTACAACTTTCTCCAATTTATCAACATTCTACAATTTACACCATATTTAATAAAAACCTCAGAAAAAAACAAAAACAATAATGAAAACACGTAAAGCATAAGCCAGAACATTAATTTTCAGTCAATAAAATAAAAATCATATTTTTTTTAATCAAAAAGACTATTTTTTTTATGAATCTGGATAAGGAAGGGACAAAATTGATGGATCGTAGAATTTGGGTACCTCTTGAGCAGGAGGAAGTTCGATTCTTTTGGATCTCGGCCGCGACATAACGAGGAAGTTTCTCTGCGAGATTTTGCAAATTAGGGGAAAAAAAAGAAAAATACCTTATTTATAGAAGGACTTATTCGGGAATTTTCAAGTTCTTCAGGGACTAAAATGAAAATTTAGAATATTTTTTTGCAAATAATAAAGGAGGAATTTGGAGAGTGTTTAGGTTGGGAGGGATAAGGGTTGATAAAAATGAGTAGTAGTAGCAAAATGTTGTTTAGAGGAACATCATTAACATTATGGAACGGAATGTGGCATAGAATCCCAAAAATTGAACACAAGTTGTTACAGTTTCGAAGGTTGTCTTCTTCAACAACAAGTTGTTCGTCTCTTCAAGCTCCAGATGTGACTCAATTGGCAAAAACAGCACACATCTCTCTTACTCCAACTGAGGTCATTTTCTTTTTATTGTCTTTCAGATTATAAATTTCGCATTTTTTAAAGTTTAAATAATTAATTTATGTTATTTCAGGTTGAAGAATTTGGTCCGAAAATTCAGCAGATGATAGGCTGGTAAGTTAATTGAAAACCCCTTTATTCTATTAGGATTCTTATTTAAACCATCGATAAGAGTATATTGAATAATATTGATAATTGATAGAATGAATTAAACCATTGATAAACAACTAACTCGAGTTACATGTATGACAACATTAAGCGACAAAAACTTCAAATTTGTGTGGCAGGTTTGGACAGCTACAGGGTATTGATCTCCAAAGCATTGAGCCCTCCATCAGAGCAGGTGCTCTCAAAACCAGTATTTTTGGCCAAGTTTACTTTTTTTTTTTTGTTTCCTGTTTTCATTTCTAAAATAAATTACGGCTTAAAAATGAAAATTGGGCATATGGTGGATTTGGTAGTCATAAGAATTATCATGTTTTTCTTTTGTCCTATCTTTTTGTATGCTGGGATTGTGTAACCTTTATTCATGAAATAAAAATGCATGGTTAGTACTATTCAGTGTTCATATAGAAATGTGGGTGCTAATGATTTCTTACACTAATAGAAAATCAATTTGAATGTTTTCATGATAAAGCATTGTTGTTTGTTGGCTTGGCTTTATGTTTTTAGCTGCTAATTTTTTTCATGTCATATGCAGATACCGAAAACAATCTGCGTGACAATACTCCCGAAACATTTGACAATCAGTGAGTTATTTATTCATTATTTGTAAATTGGCCATATCGGACAACTAACTCACGGTGTCTGATAGAAAGATATATTATTGACAGGGATGCCATCATCGCTTCTGTTCCAAACTATGAGGAGCCTTACATTAAAGTTCCAAAGGTCCTGAATGTGGACTAAAGTTTCTTAGATGATTTATTTTGACTAGAAAGAAACTAATGAAAACTATTGTCTTGTATTTTGAACTTCTTTGTTCTTTATGTGAACTAGCTCTGATTCTGAATTTTCATGATGGAAATCAGCTCATGGAATCTGTACTTGGACAATTTTGAATTCTGCGTCATCATAATTTGATAATTATTTAAGGTGTTTGATAATGTATTTGTATATAAGGATATGAAATATATCAGGAAAGTTCAATTGTTCTGTTGAGACTTTCTTCAAGGTAATTTTATGCTTGTTTTTTCATGATTGGAAATGTCCTTTATTTAAGTTGTTTTTTTGAGGATTAGGACATGAAAATCTCATCATCAGCTAAAGGATAGGATTTGTCTCTTAATATGCCTTTTATTATCTTCTTGGATGGTGTCATTGCTCGAATTCAACCTTTCCAATGCCCACGAGTTCGAGGATGGGTGACTTCTAATCCGTAGCTAAATTACAAAATGACAGTGCAAATTAAAAACACTTTCTATCAGTTAGGTATCTAGCACCTGGCATTGATCAACCTTGCTCCTTTTGCTTCAAAGATGTTGTGTAGCTCGCAGATATTCAACTTCTGTCAGCTTCATTCTGCCAGGTTGCTCCATTCCAATGGAGAAAACAAAAAAGGTTTGTGTATTGTTTTGTTGTTTTTTTGCCAGCCATATGACATTCTGCTTTGTAATACGATGATTTGTTGTGTTGTCTTAGTGATGAATATTTGATACTATATTTTGCTTACCTCATTTTGGGGCATTTTTCTGTTTTTCAATAATCTCCTATCTTTGTTTTTTTTAACCCATTGTAATTAGGTCTGCGATAGGCTAATCATTATGTCGACAGCAAGACATCAAGTCTTTTTAGACAAAGTTGGGTTGTCTCCCAAATGGGCGACTAGTCATAAATCAAACTCGGGTTCTTTTCCTAAAAGGGAATCATGTAACCAACTCTCCTAACACGGTGTTGATAATAATTTGCTATTGTCTTGTGCTCAGGGATGGAAGTATGGAATCAGATAAATAAGCCATCCTTATTCTATCTTTATTTTGCTTTGCATTTTTCAATGTGTAGTGATTTGTTTGATTACATTTTTCTTTGGCAGCCAGGTGATGTATACACTATACATGTTAAAGCTATTGGCAACCAAACAAGCACAAATAAAAACTAATCTTTCTCGTTTTTCCACTTTCTTTTCTAAACCAAACAAGATAGTCTTTCTTTGCGCACTCTCTCTCTCTCTCTTTGTTTTTTTTTTTCAACGACGAATGTTACTAATTAGTATTGTTAGTATTTTGTTGAAGATGGAGATCAAACTCATTATCTCCTTATTACTTTATTCTTTAACTCCTCCACCCTAATCACCAAACCAACTTTTCTTTGCTCTTTCTTCTATTCCTATCTCCATGTTGGCTCCAAATGCATATCTAGGATATAGGTATATATTTGGTATCATAGTATCATTAGACTTCAAAGTCCAGTTTATTGCTCTTTATCTTTTTAAGGCTTTGCTTATTTATGTGTTAGTTACCATTTTCATCGTTCAAAGATGGAGTTTAGGCTCAACTATTTTAGCGTACACTATCTTTTGTAGACGTTAGGCTTCATTAGGCACAATCAAGCAATTTATAACAGGAACAAGTGCTGATTTATTTGGGCAAACTTGAATAATTATACTTTTATATGTTGTCATTTTGCTCTTTGGGTTAAACGCATTAACATAAGTTGCACTTTTATATTTTCTTTTCTATCATTGTTTGTTTACGGTTATTTTCTTTTCTATCATTGTTTGTTTACGGTTGTTTAAGTTGTTAAATAGTTAGTGTTTTAACTAAATATGTAGATACTTCTAAGAGATCTATAGGACCTGTATGTTTAAGATTTTTATAAAAATAATTTTATAGTATTTTATTTTTTTTTATAATATTTTTAAAAAAAGAGTTTTAAAAATAAATTTTTAAATAAAAAATTAATTTAAATAGTTTATCTTAAAATATTATTTTAAATATTTCATTTATTTATTATAACTTTTTTTGGATAATGAAATTTCAAAAAATGATTAAAATGAAAAACTGTTTTGAAAAGTTCTTCCTAAAAATTATTTTTGAAACATACTTTTTTTTAAAAATGTCATTTTTATCATGTTAAAAATTTATAATAATAAATAGCTGAGTTATTGAATATCAAAATTACTTTTTTTAATTGACTTCTACTATTTTAAAGTAAATTCTCATAAAAATCTTTTTTAAAAATATATAGTAAAAATCACTTTTTAAAAATCTTAATAACGGGCTCATAATTGGGTGTTTTTCTAATAAACACCGTGCTAAATTATGAAGTCAAAAATATGGGTGTTTATGGAAAATAATGGTTATGGAAACACCTTTTCTTTCTTCACTTTTTTTGCATGCTTCACTTAATTAATTGTATTAAAATGAATCATTGTTGTTGAAATGTGGTGTGGCTGACTAGTGTTTATAGTTTTTGACGCGTCATAAACCTTTGTGCTTATAAGCAATAAGAAAGTTTGTTGTACATTCTTGCAAATTATATTAGATTGTTGTATTGGTGTGGCTACAACACAATGTCAAAAGTTTTTAGGTAGATTTGCATTAATGATAAATTAATCCTCTTGGGAGAGTGTTGATCTTGACCCTTATTAATTTGTGGGGTTTTATTTGAAATCTTAAACTCTTTAGTAATTAATTTTAGTACGGTTAAAGATCACATATTGTAGTCTAGATAAGTATTATTATTAATATATCTGGTAACAGAAATTGTATTATTAATATACCTTGACTTCCTTAAAAGAAAGAAAAAAAAACCTTCCTTTTAATCCCCCGCCCTCTTGATGTAGAGACTAACAAAACCTTGATGGTTATGAATTGCATCTGCATTGTGACCGAAGCCCCAAGGAATCTCATATTTCATATAACCTTAAGAGAGAGCCATAATATTATATTATTGAATTTGGATCATGATTAGGTGAAATTTATTTATAATATATTTTTCATTTGGAGTTGCGTTCACCAGTCTACTTCGACTTTATTCGCTCAAATTAGATTTGTTGTGTTGATTTTGTCGGGATTTCGATCGAGCCACGGGTCTTGTCCACCCCTACCTTTATGACCTCATAAGTCTTCTTTATATACTACGTTCTTCTAAGGTTTTTAGAAGATTTGCATTGTAATCATCGGTGGAAGAAGCCATGATCTTGGGATTATCATATGATGTTGGACGTGTGTTCTTTTAAGTAGGAAATAATGGGTAACATCTAGTGTGTGTCACTACAATACGATTGTCATCAAGTGGTTCTAATGCTATAATGTTATATAAGTATATATTGTGATTTTTTTTTCTTTATCAATAAAGATTAATATATTTATTTTCTCTTTATATTTTAACTCTTTATACTACGCTAGCTACGTGTTGATTATTTTTTATCTCATCACATATTGATGACAAAATACTTAAAAATATCTGACGGTCGGCAATTATTTTCTTTGGAAGCAGTGTGATTAACGGATAATTTATTTCATAGCACATGAATTAATAGTAGATAATAGATAAATTTTGAGTTATAGGAACTAATTTACATTGAACGTGGATTTGAATTTTTATTACAAGATATACTCAATTTAATTTTTGATAGGTTTCAAATAAAATTATTTTAGTAAAAAATTCAAAAAAAAAATGAAATTAATTTAATTTAATTGAAAGATGATAACAGATAAATTAACATATTAAATTTGACATAGTTAATAAATTTAAAGATTTAACTTGCGACCTAAAAATGATTTTAATTAATAATTATATTTTTTATTAATATAAATATAAGATGAAGGTAAGTAAAAAAGTAAATTCTCAAATCTTAAAATGCAGTAAAAACATTTGAAACTCATGATAATTAAAATACTATCGATCGCATAAAAAATGTAAGGAGGATATTAAATTTTTTTATAGTGTAATTGAACTTTAAAAATTTGATATCTTTACATTTTTATTCTTTCACCACTCTAAAATTTTATATTTACATATCAGATTTATAATATTCAAATTATAAAATTATTCTCTTTATCTTTTTCTTATTTTATCTCTAAATAGTAACCTTATTTCTCTCATCTCTTCCGAGCTCTCTGAAATATATTTGTATATATGAATATAGAACAATTGTGTCAAAAGTAAAATTGTGATATAACATATGATATTGAGGAAAATTTTATATATGAATTTGAATGAATTTATGGAAGTAGTTAAATTTTATAAGAAAAAAATATTTATGTTAATAAAAAATGAAAAATTATTAATCGTGACAATGTTCTAAAAACAAAATTATATAAATCTATAAGATAATTGTAGTTTGTGTGATTTGATATATGCTAATCGGTTGCGATGAATTTTGACTAGAGTTAACATGACATATGTTAATAGATATAGTAATTAATATAGATATTATAGTGTATGTTATAATTTTGGGTTATATAATCAGTGTATTTTACGCGTAGAATTGTGGTTGTTGTATTATCATTGCTGAAATATATGTTCGTGTCTAATATGTGACATGTAATTTGTGCATCTTTTCTTATTATATGAATTAACCTAATCAAATGTGAGTGCATTATGTAGATTGATATGTGTATATGGACTAAAATTTGTTTTACCAATTTTTTTAATTATTAAAATTGCACTTTTTTTATTAGGTCAAATTTTTAAAATTGGAACAAGACCTCTAACATCTTGGCCCTAGATCAAATTCATCAATTTTTGTTGATCAAATTAACATAAACATGTCTATTATAAAAAAAATCGGAGGGAATAATTTATAAAATAAATTACTAAAAAAACTACTATAATTATAAAACAAAATAAATTTTTCAACCTAAGTTCCAACTATTTGAGTTGTGAATTATATCTAGAGATATAAAAATCAAACAACATGATCATATAATCGCAATAATTTAACCAAAACTAATTAAATTAGTTTGATATTTTTTTATAGGTTTGAGTTCAAGTTGAACTAAACTATTATCTGAAATATAGTTTCACGTAATTTTAAAATAGATTGTCTAATACCCAAACCAAATCATTATCTTTTTTCAGCACTATATCAATATTGATATCTTAAATAATGTGTTTGTGTTTAAATGTATTTTAATCATTATATATATTGTTTTTGTCCTTGTAGTTAAGAATGATGTATTAATAGTGTAAAAATTTAGATTTAATTTATATGCATCGATGATGTAAATATATTTTAAATTTGTATGCATCGATGATGTAACCATTATTGTATTTTTTTTACATATTTATCCTATAGGGGCATATTATTTTTATACATGTAGAGAGTGGTAGGTAGTTGTTACTTGTTAGTATTTTTTTGAGACCTCTTTAAATAAATGACATTTATCAAAGTTTTATATATATTTATAGCATCTTAATTTATTAAGTTTGCACACTTAATTTTGTAATTGATTCAAGTTCTTAATAATTTATAATAATAATTATACAATTGTTTAAAATAATTATGATGGAAAAAAAATTAATATTCATTTATAAAAGATAAAAAAACAAAAATATATTAAGAAAACAAAGCAAATATGTCATAAAAGATAAATAATTAAAGGAATATGTAAAATAAAAAATGCATAAAGGGACAATTAAACACGTAAGGTAAGGGACATAATTCTATCACCATTTAATTATATTACAAATTATTGAAAGGAATTAGTTAAAGGAAACCACCAAACAAGTGTAGGAATACCGCATTTGATACTCAAGTCATAGTACATTTATAACTCATCAATAATTGAATATTTTCATGATGTAGTTTAGTGGTTATGGTTAATACACAAAAGGAGTATATGAAGAAGTAGGTTCAAAATCTGATCTATGTTACTAATATTTGTTTATTAAAACTTATTTTAAAATATCGCTATTTTTCCTTCTATTGTTTTTTATTGAATCAAACTCACCCTTAATTGTTAATCAAGGTAACAATTGCATTACTTAAGGTTTATTTGTTGGTTCAACGAATGAGACGATAGGAGAAGAGAAAAAAAAATATAATAGATATATTTGATTTAGAAGTGAGGAGACTAGATGGAAACTTTTAATTAAATTTATATTTAGTTCAAAGTCAAAGCGAAAAGATGAATTTTAAATGATTTAGTGTATTTGATTCTACGTATGTAGTGTTAAAAATTGATTTTGAATTAACTAATTTTGTAAAATTGATTTTAGTTAAAAATGTGAATATAAAATAATTTATATTTAGATAAACATTCACGTAAAAATGAGTTTTAACAATAAATTTCAGTAGAATAATCACATTTAGACTCTAAAATTATAAATTTTAACTTTAAGTTATAATGTCTAAAGGTATAATATATTGAACACGAAAACATCCAAACATGTATCAATTAATTTTACACTACTAGAATTGATGTTATCCCTCCAAACATTCAAACGCAAACAAATTATTTTGATTCACTTCTCTCTTTTCTCTAAATTCTCCAAAATAAAGAAGACAAAATAAAATTACTAAATTTTTTTATACTCTCACTCTATTCTTAAATTATTCTCTCCTTCCCTTCAAATTCTTCCAACAAAACGGATTGGACATTTATCATGTAAATTATTTTTTCATGCAAACAGTTTTGCAACGTTTACCAGTGTACCACCTCACAAATGAAACATTTTTTCTATGTTTTTTTTTTTGATAGAATGTGTTCTATGTCGAGTTCTTTTTTTTTATGTTATATGTCGAGTTCTTTATTTCATGTAAACGTATATTTTTGAACGTGTTCCCCCAGAACGTCTGTTCTATGTTAGTTTATAATTTATACGTCTAATGTATAATTGCGAGTTATTTATACGTCTAATGATCAAGAGTATAAAAAGGTCACACGAGCAAGGAGGGTCATGAGAGTGTGTGTGGGGAAGAAACGACCATACATGGTCTAGAACTTGTCTACGGATTAGTTTGTATCAGTTTCAATTAAATTTCAATATTTGAATGAATCAATTTATTCAGATTTTGAGTTGATTTTTGAACTTATAAGTTTTACACGAAATTTGAACTAAACTAATTCAGGTGACAGGGGATTGAATTTGTAGGTCATAAAAAATATTATCTTTTTAATTTTAAATAATATAATTAAATTTTAATATTTTACTAATATTTAAATAATTACAAATTTCATCACAACACAGTTATTTAATATTTTAAATATATCTACAATCACAACAACTAAATCAATAAAATTCAAGATTGAATTGATTAAAATGTATTAAAAAAATATAATAAATTAATTAATATTACATCAAATATAATAAAATTTATTATTATTATTATAGAATTTAAGAAAAAAAAATAACGTATATAAAAAAATAGAACGTATAATACTTAAATTCTCAAGTATT
>JBBPBO010000001.1:7647627-7773430 GCA_037974295.1 Cicer cuneatum | reverse complement strand
TATATATATATATATATATATATATATTATGTGAATCAACTCATTTCCTTAAAGCGTTTACTTCACATTTAGTTCCCTCGCCAATAAACTTTTGAACTTATTTTATTTAGAAAAATAATTGAAAAAAGTATTCATACATGAGAATATTGGTATATATCTTTTTAATTTGGATTATTAATCCGCAGTGAAAGGTGGAGTTATAAGATAGATTGATAGTTGTCTTTAAATTTTAGTTCAACTGACAAATATTGATATTATTAAATTGAATATTTTGTACCGGATTCGAATTTAAAATTTCATAATTGTGTGTAAATTTATGATAATATTTACTATCTCTTTTAAGACAAAAAAAAATTGATAGTCATCTATTTACTAATTTGGATTATTAATCCGCGGTGAAATGTGGAGTTATAAGATAGATTGATAGTTGTCTTTAAATTTTTGTTCAACTGATAAATATTGATTATGAATAGAGAAAGTATTAGCACCCTACGACATCCGTTAAAATACGGTTACCTATAATTAATTGTGCAAAATTAATATTAACTTAAATATATTTATTTCTCTTTATTATTAAATGTGAATATTAATTATTTATTTTTAATGTGATTTTGAAATAAATATGTGCTTAAAGAAAAGAGGGAAAATGAAATTTTTTTATTAATGTGCTTGACAAGAGTAATCTTGCTCCTACGTATCTCCCGGTGCGATGGAGAAATCAAAGTTACACAGTTATTTGATAGAAAATGCGGATGTGTTGATTACTTTTAAATAAAAATGTGTTTTGTTATCAATAAAAAGTTTTGGCGAAAGAAAATGAGTTTGTTTGACTTGAATAATTATTTTGAAATGCGAGTTTTAAGAATATCAAGATGTACAACTCGTGTCTCAAAAACTCAAAGAGTAAAAAGATGTTTAATCTAATTAACTTTTATAAAAGTATTTTATATTATTTTTCGTTTTTTTTTTAAATTGAGTTTTTAAAACCACAAAGTAGTACAACTTGTGTCTTAATAACTCAAAGATTAAAAAGATGTCACGTCTAATTAATCAGATTTAAATAAAATGATTTTAAATTAATTTATTTATAAAAGTGAATTTTCGAACTATTAAATTGTACAACTCGTATCCTAACAACTTAAAGGTTAACAAATGTCACATCTAATTAACCTTTCAATATCTGATCACAATTCTATATTTGTCTTTTTTTAGAATTAAAAATCGATGCTAAATATTAAATAAGTTTAAATGGTTCTACGAAATATATGGACTTATAATTTGATATGTTAAATAAATGAAAATGCATTTTAATAATAGAACCAAAAAATATTATATACAAGTGTGAGCTTTTTTCAAAATATTTTTAATTAAATAAGTGATGGCAACGTAACTTATTTTAATATTAAGTAGCACAACCCAAAGTTAAAAATAAAACAAAAATCGATTAACACAATTCACCGATGAAATAAATAATGTTTATTGATATTTAATTATATCCATAATTATATATATTAAATGTAATAAATATAATAAGATATTTGTTGATTAAATAAAATAAATGTCATGAGAATATTTATTGGCAAGCTATAATCATTAGCTGATGTAGCAAGCAGAAAAAAGAAACTCACAGATCACATCCATACAGAAAATAGCTATAGAAAGTAACACATGGCAGAAAAAAAAAAAAAGCAAACATTCATACAGAAAACATGCTGTATCAAACACATGACAGAAAATAAAAAGAAACAGACTGTATCAAATGCATGGCAAGGCTGTATCAAACGCATGGCAGGAAGTAAAAAGATGCAAAGCAAAGCATATAAACTGGCTGAAAATTATAAACTTTATAAACACAATAAAAAACAAAATATCAACCAAAACAATACTCATATATATCACAAAATTTCATTTAGTTTCAAATTTTAGTTTCCAATATAATAATATAGAGTTAAAAAAAAACCACAGCAAATATGACGAGAATGAGAACATACATGCCTCTTCAAATACCGATGAAGACAGAGACGGTGGTGTACGGCTGTTGATTGTGGTTGGTAGCGATTACCGGTGGGATGAAATGACGGTAATGACCTTTGATTTTTTTTTTGAAATAAATAATTTTGAAGATAAGATTGTATTATTGTTTCTCTACTCAATTTCTCTCTAATTTTCTTTACTTCTTTTTTGGAAAACAAATCTGTTTTCTTTGAAAAAATGAAGCTCCCCTTTTACTGATTTTCTAACTCAATTTATAGATTAAAATGACGAATCTCTCTGTTCATTAGATAAAAAAATTAAGTTCTGGATTTTGTATGGTTTTGTTGCAAATTTTACACAACATCAGATTTTGAGTGTAGAAGTGGTACAAGTAATAGCCTTATTAGTCTGAAATGAAGCAAGTAACTAGTTTGTAACAAATGTTTGTAGTAGGATGCTAACAAGGCAAGCAAGATAAAAGAATGTATACAATAGAAATAGTAAAAAAAGAAAAGAAGAAAAAAAAAAGTGTGTTCACAATTTTTCTTTTCTATTTTATCTTATTTTTTATTTTTGGTGTTAAATGAGAACACTTATCTAGATTGAACTAAATTGTAAAATAATGATGATCTTCAAATTTTTTATAATAATATTTATAAATAAAATAAAAGACCATTTTTAGCGTAGTGTGGGGTACTACAATTATTAAATTGAATATTTTGTATTGAATTTGAATTTAAAATTTCATAATTGTGTGTAAATTTATGGTAATATTTACTATCTCTTTTAAGACTAAAAAAAATTGATAGTAATCTATTTACAAAATAATAAAAAAAAAACATTTTCTATATATTTCCCAATAAAAAAAAAAGTAGTGAAGGGTACAACAGAAAATAGGAAATACAACGAAGGGTGTATTTGTAAATACATTACGAGATGGCTATAAATAACCTACAACCCATTCCCTCTTCTCATCATCAACATACTCTACTTACTTTCCCTCGCAAGTCCATATACATACATTAGGTTCTCTCTCTCTAACTAATTTTATAAAATATATATTGTGTGCTACTAATAAATTATTTTTAAGGATTGGATATAATTTGGCTGAATGATTTATTGAAATTTTCATGCAGTACTGTATATAATTTAATTAATTTTGGGCATGTAGGTGTTGTGTTACTACTAGCTAGCAAGGTGCAATGGGTAAGGAAAAGGCTCAGGTGAATATTGTTGTGGTTGGTCATGTGGATTCTGAGAAGCCAATTACTGAGGAATCCATGAACGTGCCAGTTGTTGTGGAGATCCAAGCTGATGAGATGATATGAGAGATCGTTAATGACCTCAGTGTGTTAAAAGGGAACCAGAAAATTAGTAATTAACAATGCTGTAAAAATTAAATCTGGTACCCCTAGTCAACTTTATGGTTATGTTTGATTCTCATCTGTATCGCTTTCACTCAAAATAAAATGTATGCCTCTTAATTTACCTCTTCTGCTACTTAAGAATTACTGAAATAGTTCTCCTTTACCACGCACCGTTAACTATCTTGATCATCAAAATAATAAGAAAAAAAATAGTTCTTTAAAACTAACAAAGAGTTAAATAAGTTTTTAATTCTATAAAAATTTAAAATTTTGTTTTTAATTTCTGTAAAAAATGATCTTTTTTTACTCTTTACAAAATTATTTTAAAAATAATTTTAGTTTTTGTTGAAATATCAACATATAATTTTAAATAATTTGTTTTAGACATATTAACAATATTATGAAAAATTTATTCAGAAAAAATATTTGAAAATTTGATTTCTAAATTCATATATTTGTTATTTTTATTTTGGGTTTTTTATGTTTAATTAAAAAAATCAAATTTAATTCATACCAAGTTATAAATTCTAAATTGTTTTGGAGGAATATTTTATAATATTATAGTATAGACTAAAACTATTTGCAAAATGATTTTATAAGAATTAAAAAAGTGTAATTTTTTTATTTTAACAAAAACAAAATTTTTTAAAAAAATTTAGATACTAAAAACTTATTTAACCTTTGAGTCTTTGACAAAAAAATAATTTAATATTTTAAATTGAAAAATTTAGTCAATTTAATCTCTCCACTAAAATATTTCTTTAAAAGAATCTATCAAATTAATAAATGATTTATATATATCTAAGAGATGTTAGCTCTGTAATAGGAATTTAATTTTATAATCTCAAGAGACATAATTCAAATCTCCTCATAGATGGTAGTAAAATGATCCTTAATATTATTTTAATTAATATTAATTTTCTTATCCCTAATTTTTTAAAAAGTAAACAAACGATTTATATATTGCTTTGAATAATTTCATGTTGCGATGAGAGACAAACATAAAATTATTCACAAAAAAATAAATTTGAAAATGATGATTTTAAATTAAAAAATGAACTAAAATGACCAAGGTTACTTCTTTATTTCATTCATCTGTTTCCTTTACACACAGACCCATCATCATAATATAGGAGTAACTTTATTTTGTTAATTGAATCACTTCACAGAAAGAGCTAGAGGCAGAAAACTGCATCTTAACACAATACAAATGAGATAATTCACAACAGAGAAAGAGACCAAATTACACACACTTACAAAATTGAAAGATAAGAGATAGAGTGGTCCGAAGTTGGGACCAAATACACACTGTCCCCTACTAACATCAGAGCTGGTCTAACACATATGAGAAGTAAATGAAAGTTTTATCCCATTCAATCCTTTTATACTTATACCTCCACATATTTTTTAAAATACTAATAATACCCTGCATATTTTTTACTATTTATGTAAATTTAATAACTTTTTTTTTACCCTCCAAAGATTTCCGGAGCTCAAAAACAGGTAATTACTGGAAAACTTGGAAAAAGTTTTCTAGAAAAAAAACGTATTTTAAAACTACCGGAAAACTTGTAGGGGAAGTTTTTCGATAGTTTTTTTTTGCCAATTTTTTATATAGTTTTTTATTAATTTTTAATTTTGATAGATATGAATAATTCGCTAGTATTATCTAATAAAACATGCGTTGATACTACCAACGTTTTTAAAACAGAACAGGTATAAATAATTATAGTTACTATCGTAAAAATCTATTATTGTCATTAATTATTATAATTTATTTTATATTTTATTTCAGATATTTGATACACGGGAAGCTGTTGTGAATTGGGCTAGAGAAATCGGTATCAAACACAAAGTGACTGTTATTATCACAAGATCAGATAAAGAGACTGGAGAAAGAGGGAGGAAAAATAAATTAATATTAAGTTGTGATAAAGGAGGAAAATACAAGGGTGTTGATAGTTTACCTCGAATTTCAACAAAAAAGTGTGGTTGTCCTTTCAAGCTTAGATCAAAACCATTAAAAGATGGTTCATGATGGACAATAAAAGTAATTTGTGGAGTTCACAACCATGAATTACCTAATACTTTGGAGGGACATGCATTTGTTGGACGTTTAGATGAAGAAGAGAAAAAACATGTACACGACTTAACAAAATATAATGTTGTACCGAGGCACATATTACTGTCATTGCAAGACCGAGATAAGAACAATGTTACTCAAATCTCACAAATATATAAACAGAGGAGTATCATTCGATTGAAGGTGAGAGGTCATAAGACAGAGATGCAACATTTATTCAAGTTAATTGAAGATACAAAATATGTGTGTTGGAATAGAAAGCGGGAAAACTCAGATGTTATGAAAGATATTTTTTGGGCTCATCCAGATTCGGTGAAGTTGTTGAATTTGTTTCTTATTGTGTTAATTATGGACAGCACCTACAAAACCAATAAATACAGAATGCCATTACTTGAAATTGTTGGCATGACATCAACAGAGATGACATTTGTGGATGGATTTGCTTATTTGGAATGCGAGCGGGAAGAAAAATTTTCTTGGGCATTAGAGAGGCTAAAAGAACTGTTTGTTATACAAAATAAATTTCCTCATGTAATTGTGACAGATAGAGATCTTGCTCTAATGAAAGCAGTTGGTAATGTATTTCCACATGCTGAGAATTTGCTTTGTCAATTTCATATCGACAAAAATGTTGGAGCAAAATGCAAGCAACATGTCTTAAAGGATATACAATAGTTAGTATTGAATATGTGGAAAGACGTTATGTATTCCAATGATGAAAAAGAGTATATCATGCGCTTGCACATGTTTGAGCAGTCATGTGTCGATTGTAAAGTGTTTGTTGATTATGTGAAAGAAACTTGGTTGACTCCTCATAAGCAACAGTTTGTTGAAGCATGGACAAATCGAGTCATGCATTTGGGAAACACAACGAGTAACAGGTATGACATCTCACTATAAAAATTCCATTTTGTAATTTTACTATATATTGTTGGATTGCTCCACGTTGACAATTTACATGTAATGATAGGGTTGAGTCAGCTCATTGGATACTGAAGTTAATGTTGGAAAACAACATGAGTGACATGTGTAGATGTTGGGAGGCTATGAACAACATGATAAGGTTGCAACATAAAAAAATCAGTGCCTCATTTTAGAAAAGTTTTTATGGTGAAGGTCGCGAACACAACAATCCATTTTATCAGAGATTGAACACAGTTGTATCAAAAGAAGCTAAAACACGTATTGCTGAAGAATACGAGAAAGTTGAATCGGTGGGTATCGACAAATCTGTATGTGGGTGCTCTCTCAGAAGCACATACGGGTTACCCTGTGCTTGTGAATTGGCACAATATAAATTAATGGGTGAACCAATTCCTTTAGATTCTGTGCATATTCAATGGAGGAAATTAAGCATGGAATATAAACTCACTCAAGACACAAAAGATGGATCAGAGTTAGATATGTCTGTTGAGATGGATGCCTTGTGGAAACACTTTCGATCACTTGATGTTATAGGAAAAAGGGTATTGAAGAGTAAGGTGCGTGAACTTGCTTTTCCAACTACAAGTTCAACGTGTCCACCACCTTAAAAGGTTCAAACCAAAGGACGGGTGAAGAAGAGTAAGTCTAAGAAGTTGGATGAATATGATGTATATCGAGACCCTTCTTACTTTGAGCATGTTAATGCAACATATTGTGAAGATCCTACTTCCCAACCATCTCAATCATCAAAGAAGAGACCTTGTCTTTCATCAAAGAAACAAACCTCTCAATCATCTCAATCATCAATACATTTGTTCTTGAGACAATTTCCTGATGTTATTCAACTATACATTGATGACATAGTTAATGTGATAGCAGATAGAAATTGTGGCTATCGCGCTATTGCATCACTGCTTGGACACGGTGAGGAATCTTGGTCTTTGGTCCGCCATAGATTGGACCAGGAGATTGCTTCTCATATAAGTCCATATGTTAAACTGTTCCCATGACGCATTAAAGAAGTTAGAGATTCGTTGAAGATAATTGGCTTAAGTGTTCAACCGATAGATAAATGGATGTCCATACCTGATATGGGTTACGTGATAGCGACAACATATAATATTATTCTTGTCACGTTTGGTCAGACATTTTCTATGACTTTCTTTCCTATGAGGGGTTCACATTCAGGATTGACAAAAAATGATCGTATCATATGTATTGGTTTTGTCGACGCAAGTCACTGGATTCAGGTAACATTATATTATTTTCTTAAGTAATGCTTTTTTAAAAAAATAATAAAATTATTTATTATTTCAATATATGTTGCAGTTGAAGATGAAAGATGGATGTCCAATGCCAAATATTGCACCAGGTTGGAAGCAATATCGCCACGATGAGGCAACTTCTTGGGCAATAGCATATACTGGGTGTCTACAACATTGTGGGTATTTAATAGGCAATATGTCACGTGTTAGACAAGTTCCACTAAAAGAACCCGTAGATGTCATGTCATTAGATGATGATTGATTTTGTATGAACTACAATACTTTAAAAACATATATGAAATAATTTGTTATTAGTTCATTTTAGTTTTCTGTCGTTGTATTTTATCTTGTATTTTATTTAGTTTACTTTCGTTATATTTCATTATAAATAATATAAAATTAACGAAATATAATTAAATAATACTAAACAAAATGAAATAAAAACAAACTAACATTAATGTTTAGAAAATCAATGTTACAAAACAAACTAACAAGAAGTCTACAAATTATTGTGACCACGAGATGAATACAAAGCTCTATAAAAATAAGAATACAAATCATCATCTGGGTGAGCTTCATGTGCCTCCAAACCCTGCTGTATAAGATCACCAACCTGTTGTAGAATAGATGGCTCTGATGGCTCTGAACTAGTAGCATCTGCAGCGGTATTCGGTGCACTAAAATCTGGGACCTGAGGTACACTTTCGGGTCGCACTAGCAGTGGATGAGACACCTGGTAGAACCACTCCAAATATCTTTCCCGACACTCGGATGGATATATAGCTGGATGGATCCTGTGATATAACTTCGTGACAGGAGTCATATATCCCATCTATTCCACATCTGCATCATATAATCTAGAAAGATCTGCAAGTGGCGGAATATGTTAAATATATCCGAACTGTCTCAAATACCTCTCTGGCATGTATGCCACTACTGTGGTACATAATCGGAGGTGACCGGTGTAGAGCATGATATCATCAAAGGGAATGACATCCCTATGATTCTCCCATGGTCTCCATATGACTTCAGCAAGTGTTAGTGCGTCAATCATATGTCTGTACTCGGGGATCTTGTGCTTGCCTTGTTTGTAGCTCCATCTATTCATCCGAGCAAAGCATCTAAGATCAGCACCCTGATCACCTCTATTACAAATATTTGGAAAATATTCGTATATCTAACACTGTTGCAAAAAAAATTAAATAAATTAATGATAAACATACAAATTAATAATTTAAAAATAATTAAAATATTTAATACCTGTAGTAGTGACATATAACCACCTAACTGTTTGGTGGCATAACAGCAGGCATCCGAGAGGTAGTCATAAAGGACTACGAGTGCACCAGTACCCCAGGTGTATGCACTTGTACCGTCCAAATCTCTGAATAAAGGGAGGTACTTCGCATCAATAAGAGTATGACTCTTATCTGTGAAAATAGTACTCCCTACTAAATTCAGCAGATACGCCCTGGCAGCACAATCAAATCTCTCTGCTTGGCACTACCTCACAAATACCTCCCTCAACCATTCTAGTCGGTAGTGCGCCCCTCTGGTCTCCTCCCAGATCTCTTCTACAGACACTCCTAATAAAGTAATGGCGAGATGACATGCCATTGCTCTATCTGCATCTGGTGGAGTGTAGAACTGACCCCTGACAGGCAATCCAAGAAGATTGGCAACATCATCCAAAGTAATCGTCATTTCACCGAATGACATGTGAAATGACGATGTCTCAGAATGCAATCTTTCCACAAATGCGAAAATCAGGTTGTTGTCAATCGTTTTCAAACTATCCCGTTGTAATGAGGCTAATCCCGACAAGGTCACCCAGTTCTCGATGACTCACGGGAGTACATGCGGCATAAATTGTTGCAGTTTTTTTCCCATGCGCAACAATTTTCAGCATTGGTCGCTCCTATATACAAAGAAAATATATGACAATAAAATTTAATATAGAACAAAAATAATAATTAATTAAAATATTTTTAATGCACCATAAATAATAATTCATTTAATATACCTGACCAAACCATAACCTAGCTGAAACATGCTGATCGTATCGAGTAAGGACGGACAAATCATATGGTCCTCCAAGATACTATGTCCCTTGAGGTCCATCATGTCCCTCCTCCGTATGCTCTCTCTCCTCCTCCTCATGTACTACAGGAGGGTCCTCCTGTTGATGCATAGTAACATCAGCCTCCGGGATAACCATATGCTCTTGGTCTCCCTCGTCATCTTCTTCTACTATCATCTGCTGTCTTCTCCTAGTCGACGCTGTCAGTCGAATTCTCTCCGGAGGATGCATAATAGATGATGAAGTACCTTCGTCGCGTGATGGTCGAACGATTCTGCCGTCTCTACCTCGCACACCAGCGCCCACTAAAATGAAAAAATAACAAGAAAAAAAATAGTTAAAAAAATTAAAAAATAAAACTTCCGGAAAACTTCAATTTCAAGTTTCCCGATAGTTGAATTTCAACGAAAACTTCCGGAAAACTTAATGGGAAGTTTCCCGGTAGTGCAATTTTTTTCGGAAAACTTTTTTTCAAGTTTCCTGGAAAATCAGGAAACTTCCCATTAAGTTTTCTGGAAGTTTTCGTTGAAATTCAACTTCCGGGAAACTTGAAATTGAAGTTTTCCGAAAATTTATCAAAAAAACTTACTTTTTCCGGAAAACTTCAAATGACAAAATGGTAAAATTTTCAAATTTTATACTTTATATGAGGGCAAAAACGTCTTTTCATTATGTTTGTGGGGGTATAAGTATAAAAGGGGGGTATGGGGTAAAACTTTGGAAGTAAATTCATATAGTCCTTCAACCATTAGGCCTTGAGCTTGATTCTTTTCCGAAAGTTTGTCTTCATACCCCCCTTTTATACCTATACCCCCCATACCCTAAGTAAAAGACGGTTTTGCCCTTATATAAAGTATAAAAATTGAAAATTTTACCATTTCGTCATTTGAAGTTTTCCGGAAGAAAGTAAGTTTCTGTGAAAAACTTCCGGGAAACTTGAAGTTGAAGTTTCCCGGTAGTTGTTTTTTAACGAAAACTCTTGGAAAACTTAGTGGGAAGTTTCCCGGTAGTTTTCGTTAAAAAACAACTACCGGTAAACTTGAACTTCATGTTTTCCGGAAGTTTCCGGGAAACTTGATTTTCAAGTTTCCCGAAAGTTTTTTTTTTAATTTTTTTAACTGTTTTTTTTTCATTTTCATTTTAATTTTTTTAATTTTTTCATTTTCATTTTTTTAACTATTTTTTTTTCATTTAAATTTTCATTTTTATTTTTTTAATTTTTTCATTTTCATTTTCATTTTTTTTTATTTTTTCATTTTAGTGGGCACTGGTGTACGAGGTAGAGACGGCAGAATCGTTCGACCATCACGCGACGAAGGTACTTCATCATCTATTATGCATCCTCCAGAGAGGATTCGACCGACAGCGTCGTTGAGGAGAAGACGACGGATGATAGTAGAAGAAGATGATGAGAGAGACCAGGAGCATATGGTTATCCCGGAGGCTGATGTTACTATGCATCAGCTGGAGGACCCTCCTGTAGTACATGAAGAGGAGGAGAGAGATCATACGGAGGAGGGACATGATGGACCTCAGGGGATGCAGTATCCTGGAGGACCGTATGATTTGTCCGTCCTTACTCGATACGAGCAGCATGTTTCAGCTCGGTTATGGTTTGGTCAGATATATTAAATTAATTATTATTTATAGTGCATTAAAAATATTTTAATTAATTATTATTTTTGTTCTATATTTAATTTTAATGTCATATATTTTCTTTGTATACAGGAGCGACCAATGCTGAGAATTGTTGCACATGGGAAAAAGCTGCAACAATTTACGCCGCAGGTACTCCCGCGAGTCATCGAGAACTGGGTGACCTTGTCGGGATTGGCCCCATTACAACGAGGTAGTTTGAAGACGATTGACAACAACCTCATTTCCGCATTTGTGAAAAGATGGCATTCTGAGACATCGTCATTTCACTTGCCATTCGGTGAAATGACGATTACTTTGGATGATGTTGCCAATCTTCTTGGATTGCCTGTCAGGGGTCAGTTCTACACTCCACCTGATGCAGATAGAGCTATGGCATGTCATCTCGCCATGACTTTATTAGGAGTGTCTGCAGAAGAGATCTGGGAGGAGACCAGAAAGACCAGAGGGGCGCATTACCGACTGGAATGGTTGAGGGAGGTATTCGTGAGGCAGTGCCAAGCAGAGAGATTTGATTGTGCTGCCAGGGCGTATCTGCTGAATTTAGTAGGGAGTACTATTTTCACAGATAAGAGTCATACTCTTGTTGATGCGAAGTACCTCCCTTTATTTAGAGATTTGGACGGTACAGGTGCATACGCCTGGGGTACTGGTGCACTCGTAGTCCTTTATGACTACCTCTTGGATGCCTGCTGTTATGCCACCAAACAGTTAGGTGGTTATATGTCAGTACTACAGGTATTAAATATTTTAATTATTTTTAAATTATTAATTTGTATGTTTATCATTAATTTATTTAATTTTATTTGCAACAGTGCTGGATATACGAATATTTTCCAAATATTTGTAATAGAGGTGACCAGGGTGCTGATCTTAGATGCTTTGCTCGGATGAATAGATGGAGCTACAAACAAGGCAAGCACAAGATCCCCGAGTACAGACATATGATTGACGCACTGACACCTGCTGAAGTCATATGGAGACCATGGGAGACTCATAGGGATGTCGTTCCCTTTGATGATATCATGCTCTACACCGGTCACCTCCGATTATGTACCACAGTAGTGCCGTACATGCCAGAGAGGTGTTTGAGGCAGTTCGGATATATTCAGCATATTCCGCCACAACCACTTGTAGATCTTGCTAGATTATATGATGCAGATGTGGAATGGATGGGATATATGACTTCTGTCACGGAGTTATATCACAGGATCCATCCAGTTACATATCCATCCGAGTGTCGGGAAGGATATTTGGAGTGGTTCTACCGGGTGTCTCATCCACTGCTAGTGCGACCCGAAGGTGTACCTCATGTCCCGGATTTTACTGCACCGACCAACGCTGCAGATGCTACTAGTTCAAAGCCATCAAGATCTCTATCTGTCACAATTACATGAGGAAATGTATTTTGTGTAACAAACAGTTCTTTTAGCCTCTCTAATGCCCAACAAAAGTTTTCTTCCCGCTCGCATTCCAAATAAGCAAATCCAACCACAAATGTCATCTATGTTGATGTCATACCAACAATCTCAAGTAATGGCATTCTGTATTTATTGGTTTTGTAGGTGCTATCAATAATTACCACAATAGGAAACAAATTCAACAACTTCACCGAATCTGGACGAGCCCAAAAAATATCTTTCATAACATCTGAGTTTTCTCGCTTTCTATTCCAACATACATATTTTGTATCTTCAATTAACTTGAATAAATGTTGCATCTCTGTCTTATGACCTCTCACCTTCAATCGAATGATACTCCTCTGTTTATATATTTGTGAGATTTGAGTAACATTGTTCTTATCTCGGTCTTGCAATGACAGTAATATGTGCCTCGGTGCAACATTATATTTTGTTAAAATGTGTACATGTTTTTTCTCTTCTTCGTCTAAACGTCCAACAAATGCATGTCCCTCCAAAGTATCAGGTAATTCATGGTTGTGAACTCCACAAATTACTTTTACTGTCCATCCTGAACCATCTTTTAATGGTTTTGATCTAAGCTTGAAAGGACATCCACACTTTTTTGTTGAAATTCGAGGTAAACTATCAACACCCTTGTATTTTCCTCCTTTATCACAACCTAATATTAATTTATTTTTCCTTCCTCTTTTTCCGGTCTCTTCATCTGATCTTGTGATAATAACAGTCACTTTGTGTTTGATACCGATTTCTCTAGCCCAATTTACAATAGCTTCCCGTGTATCAAATATCTGAAATAAAAATATGAAATAAATTATAATAATTAATGACAATAATAAATTTTTACGATAGTAATTATAATTATTCATACCTGTTCTGTGTTAAAAACGTTGGTAGTATCAACGCATGTTTTATTAGATAATACTAGCGGATTATCCATATCTATAACCAAAAAAATTAAAAAAAAAATAATAAAAAACTTAAAAAAAAAATTGGCAAAAAAATAAATTACCGGAAAACTTGGAGGGAAGTTTTCCGGTAGTTTTAAAATACACATTTTTTTCGGAAAACTTTTTTCAAGTTTTCCGAAAATTACCTTTTCTGATCTCCGGAAATCTTTGAGGGGGTAAAAAAAATTTGCCTTTACAGTAAGATAAATAGTAAATACTTCGAAGGGCATTATGAGTATTTTAAAATATATGTGGGGTAGATGTATAAAAGGGGGTATGAGGAAAATCTTCCTTCTTTTCCTCTTAGATCTTGTTTGTAGAACCTGGCCCAATTCAGACTCAACAACCTGATTCATCAGATATCCTGACCCAACTCTATCACCAGTATATATCAGAATATTTTACTTTATATCTCTAAAATTATATATCTACCTCATATTTTAATTTAAATTCATTTTTTTTTAAAAAAGAAACAAAAAACAGTAAAACCGGAAAAGTAAGTATCGGAAAAGTTAATTTAAATTTTTTGAAATATAAATATGTTTCATAAAAAACTTAAAGATTGATCTAAACTATATAGCTCACACACACACACACGTTTGAATTAGATAAAACAGATAATACAAAACTCAAAATAAAATATTACCCTTATTGATAAAACCGAAAAGAGTGGAGGCCAGAGAGTACCCAAGAGAGGCTAGAGACACTCACAATCTAAAAAGATGAATTGCTCTTAGAGAAAATTTGACGGTACTCCTGCATAAGAGAATTAATATTCTTAACACTTTTCATATTATCGTTGCATTAAAACATAGTCATCGGCAAAAAGAATGTGACTAGAAAGACAATTTTTCCCCCCCCATTTTCTTAGTTTTGCTTAATTACAAAAATACATTGTATTCTAAAACTTTTGATTTATTGCTTAAAACTTTTTATCAAATACAGTGAAGATAAGCAAGATATAGATACCATTTTGTAATAAAGAGGTTACAAATTATGGACCATAATTCGCAGTTGCATGTCTTAGTATCTTTCTTATATGTGTGAACCATATATACTAAGATTTTGAAATAGGCAGTATAATAATGCCATCGCAAATAGTATATGGGCTTGGATTATAACTGAGGACTGTAGGTCCTCTCCGTCTATTAACATTCTAATTAATTAAAGTACCACAGACACAATCTATTTACTTGAATCCGTTACGATTTAGACGACGAAAATTAATAAATATAATTTTTTTTTGAAATTAAAACTTGAGAACAAAGACGGATTTAAGAGTGTTTATATTCACCTCACCCCGCATCATTAATAATATTATTGTCATTTTTAAATTTTATATACATGTACATATTTAATATGTTTAATATTTTTTTTTTAATATTAAAAATTATAATCTTCTCTCTATAAAAAATATAATTTTAATATTTTTTTAATTTTATTATTGTATAATATTAATTATTATTTTATATTAATTATAATAAATATGACTTTTAAATTTATTATTTATGTATATGAATGAGTGCATGTGCGGGTGGATAAACTCGAATCTCGTCGCGTGCGGGTATGGAGACTTAAATTTTACATTCAATAAAAAACGGGACAGATGCGAATTTTCTCCGACTAATGAGATGCAAACATGAAGGAGGCAAAATCCGTCTCCACCCCGTTGTCATGCTCGAATGTAATATGCTATATGATATCTACTTTCTTTTTATCTACAACCAGAAGCAATTATTTTTAATTCAGTTGTAATTGTAACAGATAATATTCTTGCAAGAAATTAGAAGAATATATATGATCGATTAGTTAAGACCAAATCCTGCTGAATACAGTATAGAATAAAACCTATCTAGTTCTATGTTCTTGAGGAAAAAATATATAATAGCACAAAACAAAATCTTTGGGTAGACAAAAAAAAATCTTATTAAAATTAAAGATAGTTAGTTATAACTACATTTACATTATTTTTTAATTCAAAGTAAAAGGACGTACAAGACTCAAATCAGATAATACTTTAAAATGTGATTTGAAATTATTAGATTATTGTTGCACCATATAACACATTGGTTGATAGGTTTTTCTAAAGTGCAAATAAGGAGTGAGACTAAAATAAAATGAAAAAATTAAGAAGAAATTAACCAAAAAATTACTCCCTAATCCCAACAATTGAAGCACTTCCTTTTTACGAATTAAAGCAGGGCACTTGCAATTAAGTCATCACAATTGGTGTTTTATTTTAAAGTTGGATTACGAAAATGATTATTGTTGTATTAAGATACAACGTTGAATATTGATAAATGAGTCAAAATATCAAACATAAATGAACTATTCTCACTGTAATACTAGAATCATGTAAGTCTTGAAGTGGCTAGAATATCATTAGAAGGGGGGTTGAATAGAGATATTCAAGGTTTTATAATTTCTGTTATTGTTTTAAACTGCTGTCCTCTTTCAGAGGATGATTTATCAGATGTAGTAGAGTTGAGAGAGAGAGTAATGACACACGAATTTTATACTGGTTCACCCAATGAATGCTACGTCCAGTCCTCACACTTTAGTGAGTTTTTTATTAAGTATCAAAAGCTATCAGCCTCTCACTGAGGTTGATTACAAACTGTGTATTCTTTAGCTTCACCAAGCTCACAATTCTTTCCTTCTGATTTCTCTTCAAGTGTTACTCACTTGAAGGTCTAAAAATGATATGAAGTAGTTTAACAAGATTTACTTTCTATAAAGATGAAACAAAGATCTAGTGAAAGATTGTAGAAAGCTTGAAAGGAGATTGATAATTGCTCTCGATAGCCTATGATATTTTTCTGTTTTTTGCTCGTGTAGTTGTGTGTGTTTGCTGAAGAAGAGCAGCCTTCTTTTTATAGGGAGAAGGAAACCTTCTCTTCAAGAAAATTTTCCTTTCTGACCGTTTTTTCAAGATGTAATGGACCTCACTGTTGTTGCAAATTTACAGCCTTGCCATTCTGTCCTTTTACAGCCTGGCACATGGGAGGTTACTTATTTACTTTGCTTTACAGGAGGATAGATCATTCCATATGGTTTTAACAACTGGTCAGTGCTCTTTTCTGGTTCCAAGTCATGACCCTTCTCTGGTCGTGGATGATGCAGCTTTTGATACTCTGGAACTGTTAGTTGTTCTTAATGTGAGAGGATGAATGAACAGCTAGAAATTATCCTCTGGTAATTTCCTTTTGGTGTCTGAAGTTCACCTTATGGTATCTGACTTCTGATGTTTACCTTCCAGAGTTCATCTTCTGATATTTATCTTCTGGTGTGTATTTTCTGGAATTCATCTTCTGATGTTTATCATGTGAAGTTTGTCTTTTGAATTTCTGGTATTCATTTTCTAGTGTATTTCATGTGAAGTTCGTCTTCTGAGTTTTATCCTTTGATGTTAATCTTTTTATCCTCTGATAAGTTTCTTCTGAAATTCATCTTCAGATATTCATTTATGATTTTCATCTTCTGATATCGGCCAATCTGGACTAGCAAACTGGTCTGTTGAGATCCTCTGATCTCGGCCAACACTGGACCATTTATTCTGTCCTTCTGGTTTAGACCAACACTGGGCCATAGTTTGATCTTCTGATCTTGGCCAACACTGTATTGGGTCTGGATTAGTTATGGACAAAGGATATTTCAGTCTGGACCTTTTAGCTTATCTTCTGATTAATCCAGGACTGCTTTTCACTTCACTGTCAGGCCATCTTCTGGTCAGAAGAACTTGTTGAATAAGTATGACTTATGATATCTTCTGGTCTGGATCCAGTCTTCCTCTGGGAGGCTTCCTTCTGGTCTGGTCCATGTCTCCTTCTGACTTTGTTTCCTTCTGATATGTGCCAGCAAAGATATCCTCTGGTGATTTCAGGATGCATCCTCTGGTATCTTCTGGATGCATTATCTGGTGTTTTCAACTCTTAGGTTTTCTGCTTCAGCTTCTGGTTTTCTGTTCCAGATGTTTTGCTTCTGGTTTCCCAGATGTTCTGCTTTTGGTGTTTTCCAGATGTTCTGATTCTGGTGTTTTAACTTCAGATTTTCTTTATGGATTTAACAGCTTTGTTTCCTGCATGCATTCATTCTTCTGGACAGGAGGTTGCGATCTTTGGATCCTGTTCCTTTCTTAGTACAAAACTTTAATGCACGCATTAGTGTAATCATAATCTTAAGATAATTTTGTTATCATTAAAAGAGATTTTTTCTCAACAATCTCCCCCTTTTTTATGATGACAAAATTTCTTTAGATTATTTAAAATAAAATTGTAAAGGTGCTGTTTTTGAGTATGAAGCTCCCTCTCAGTATGAGCTGTAAAGAATAGGGGCTCCCCCTCAGAAAGTGCATAAAAGAATTTAAAGATTTTTGAACCAATCCGAATACTTTATATTGATTATAATAAGATCATACGAAAAAAGGTTCAAAAGAAAAAAACATAGAGGATTGAATTACGATAATTTCAAAAAAAACATCTTCTTGTCTAACATCCTAATCCTTGACAATTTTAATTTTAATCTTTCTCCCCCAAATTTGTCAACAGCAAAAAGTCAGTGGGAGCCCAGAGGATGGTGAACTATTTTGAAGGAGAGGAATCATCAGACGAGGAGGAGGTTGAGGGACAAGGCAGTGGTGAAGGAGGATGAACAGAGGGTACTGGAGGCCGTGCTTCTGGAGCAATAGGCTTGACCAGGTGCGCTGTGACCCATTCTAGAAGAGGGCTAAACTACACCAGAGTTTGATGAAAAGTGGCCATTGTTGAAAAAAGTTTTTTCTAATCCTTGCGGATCTTTTTCAGAGCTCGAAGTTCTTTGTGGGAGCGACGTTGTTCAAGCTTGGTATCAGTGGTGGGAGGAGTGAAGTCATCTGGAATAGGATCAGCATTGATGCTGGTGCTTTTCATTTGGGAGCAGGTTCCTTTGTTTTGTGAATAGTTTTCTCCAGATTTAGCCAGGAAGGATTCAAGTGAGCTGAATCGTCCTGTAACTTCAGGAAGTGGTGCAGGAGCCAATTCATAAATGGTTTGATGAGCAGAGGGAGTAGGGACAAAATTTGTTGGGTACATTTTTGAAGGATATGAGAAGATTTGAGCCATGGTGCATGAGAGTTGAGCTGGTTGTGAAGGACTAGTAAGAGGATAAGGAAAGAAAAAAGGTTTTTGTAGATTTTGAGATGTGTCCAGAGGGTCAGACGGAAGCGTAGTTTCTGGAGGTGAGCCTTTGAGATCAAAAAAGTGTTTGGCACAGTTTTTCACAAGATGAGAGGGTGAACTGAGGTCTTCACCTTCTGCTGAACAATGGTTTTGATTTTCAAAAGGGACAATTTGAAGTTGTTCAAGAGGGTGGACATTTTTGGAGGGTGGTGAGGACGGGATATTTGGTTCTTTGTCAGAAGAAGAATTTGATGCGACTGGAGGTTGAGATGGTGGATTGGAAGTTGAGATCTATTTTGATTTTTTCTTGGATGGCTGTTTGTGAGAGGGCTTTTTAGTGGGATCAAGCCGCATTTGGTTAACATTTCTTGCAGAGAATGTGTTGTTGAAGGTGATAGAGTATTCATCCTCTAATGGTACATTAAAAAATTTGAAGATTTTGGTGAGAATCATTCCATATGGAGCTGATCTCCCAAGATATGCAGCATTGACCATGAACCTAAAGATAATGTTTCCTAGATGAAGAGGGGTTCCAGAAATGAGGTGATGAATAATCAGAATGTCCAGCTCAGTTACTTTCTCATAACTGCCAGCCCTGGGAACAATAGAGTGTACACAAATATTGTGCAACACCCTACAGATTGGAAGTAGATTGGATGCAACCTCGGGCTTTGGAGGATTGATAAAAATGTTGGCAAAGACAGCTGAGCGAGTAATCATGTAGCTTGAATACCACGCTTCAGAAAAAAGATATCAGTGTCATTCTCAATCTAACAAATCACGCTCTGTAGGATTTGAACCTACGACATCGGGTTTTGGAGACCCGCGTTCTACCGAACTGAACTAAGAGCGCTTTATTTTCATAAATAATTTTATGTGATGCCAATACATCTTGCATGCATACATACTCAAAATGGAAAACTATTCATATTGAGTATGTATGTCCAATTTGAATCAGTCTGTCAAAGATTTGACATAACAAAGTTGGGGTGAGCTCAATATGTGCCCCCTTTAGAATAACACTGATGCAATTATCCCCTTTAGACACATTTGCAGCAGTGTAGAATGCTCTGACAAGTTTTGGATATTGAGGTTCAATGATAAGAAGGAAAGGAGACCAACCAAGTTGATCAAAGATATCTTCTACATAAACTCCTCCTAGAGTTAGACCTTTTAGGTCAATAATTTTTCCATTTATAACAGTTTTGTTGTGCCATTTTTCTAAAAATTTTGCTTCTAGGAGAGAGTTTTCGAAGAGACAGATTTTGGGTGATTTTGAAGCTGGTTGATTTTGAATAACTTTCCTTTTTGAAGTAGCTAAAATGGTAGGTTTGGAGGAAGGAGTTTTTGAAGAATCAGAGTGAGTTGCCTCAGAGTCATTTGAGTAGTTTTCAGTTTGAATTTCAGAAGAGTTTGAGGAAAATTTTCTTTTTCCAGCAGATTTGGTGCGAGCCATTTTTGAATACAAGAGGTTTTGAATATTTACAAAGGGTAAATGAGTTAATTTATAGAGAAAAATATTTGAACCGTTTGGAGGGAAGAAGTAAGGAGGCATAGGTTTAATCATGACAATCTAGGGAGAAGCACAGGTCACTTATCCATTGGGCAGTGAGTAAGAAACTGAAATCGAGGCACCTTTTTGCAGAAAGGAGTGTAATCAGCATTGACGTGACTTGCCTGCCTCTGACTTTTGCAACTTTCAAATCTTGGAGGAGGATAGAGATTTATCTGAGTTGTCCATCCTCAGATTTTTATATAAAAAAATAACATTATGATCTAAAGTTTTGCAAAACTATTTTTGGACAATTTTTGAAAGATTTAAGATGGAAAGTTTTTCTAAAATATTTTTGAAACGATCCTCCTGGAGAGGTTTGGTGAAAATGTCAGCAAGCTGATTTTCAGTTTCAATAAAAATTAATTCAACATCTCCTTTTTGAACATGATCTCTTAAGAAATGATGTTTAATTTCAATATGTTTAGATCTAGAGTGTTGAGTAGGGTTTTTGGAAAGATTAATAGCACTAGTGTTGTCACAAAGGATAGGAATTTTTTTGTACCTTAAGGAGTAGTCTTCCAATTGATTTTTTACCCAGAGAATTTGAGAGCAACATTGAGCAGCAGAAACATATTCAGCTTCTGTAGTGGAGAGATCTATGGTATTTTGTTTTTTATATGCCCAACTAATGAGAGATGAGCCCAGAAATTGACATGCTCCACTTGTGCTTTTCCTCTCAATTTTGTCACCAGCATAATCAGCATCACAACATGCCAGAAGATCAAGATTTGAATCCTTTTTGTACCAAATTCCCAGATCTGTGGTTCCAACTAGATACATGAATATCCTTTTTACTGCAATGAGGTGTGATTCTTTAGGGGATGATTGAAACCTTGCACACAAACATACTGAGAACACAATGTCAGGTCTGCTGGCTGTTAAGTATAGCAAGGATCCTATCATTCCTCTGTACTCCTTTTTAGAAATAGAGGTTCCTTCATCATCTTGATGTAGTGAGGATGATGGATGCATATGAGTGCTCATTGATTTTGCAAGATTCATGTTATATTTTTTCAGGAGATCCTTGGTATATTTTTCTTGAGAAATGAAGATTCCTGATTCTAATTGTTTTATTTGTAATCCAAGAAAGAATTTTAATTCTCCCATCATGCTCATTTCAAACTCGCTTTGTATGAGGTTGGAGAATTCTTTGCACATTTTCTCATTTGTGGATCCAAAGATTATGTCATCCACATAAATTTGAACAATTAACACATCCTCATTATGAATCTTTTTAAACAAAGTTGTATCAATCTGACCTCTTGAAAAGCCATTCTCTTTTAGAAAGCAACTCAACCTTTCATACCAAGCTCTGGGAGCTTGCTTTAATCCATAAAGAGCTTTTGAGAGCTTGTACACATGATCTGGTTTCTGTTTATCCTTGAATCTAGGAGGTTGGTGAACATACACTTCTTCATTTAAGAATCCATTCAAGAAGACACTTTTGACATCCATTTGATATAGTTTTATTCCTTTATGTGTGGCATAAGCTAAGAGTATTCTGATTGGTTCGAGTCTTGCAACAGGTGCAAATGTTTCATCATAATCAATTCCTTCTTGTTGGTTATAACCTTGTGCCACTAATCTTGCTTTATTTCGTATGACCTCTCCATCCTCATTCAGTTTGTTTCTGAAGATCCATTTGGTTCCAATGATGGATTTTTCCAGAGGATGGGGCACAAGATTCCACACTTTGTTTCTTTCAAACTGAGACAGTTCCTCCATCATGGCATTCATCCATGATTGATCACTTATGGCTTGATCAATGTTCTTTGGTTCAATTTGAGATATCATGGCCATGTTGATTGAATCTTCTCTCAATGATTGCCTTGTTCTAACTCCATCAGCAGTATCACCTATGATCAGATATGGAGGATGATATGTTATAGTCTTCCATCCTCTTGGAGGCTGCTGAGAGGTTGGATCAGAAATGTCCTCCTCATTTGGGTTGTGAACTTTAGAGGATGTATTTTCATCTTCTTCATTTGTATCCATGTTTTCTAAACACAAGTCATCAAATTCATCAAAAATAACATGCATGGATTCCTCCACAGTTTGAGTTCTAAGATTATAGATTCTATAACCTTTTGAAGATGTGGAGTATCCCAAAAATATACCTTTATCAGATTTTGGATCAAACTTTCCCAAATTTTCTTTATTATTTAGGATGTAGCAGTAACATCCAAATATATGAAAATAAGAAATATTTGGTTTTCTACCTTTCCAAAGTTCGTATGGAGTTTTGTTTAAAATTTTTCTAATTGAAACTCGGTTTGAAACATAGCAAGCTGTGTTGATAGCTTCAGCTCAAAAATATTTTTCAATGTTGGCTTCATTTAGAATAGTTCTAGCCATTTCTTGTAAAGTTCTATTTTTCCTTTCAACAACTCCATTTTGTTGAGGAGTTCTTGGACAAGAAAAATTATGAGAAATACCATTTTCATCAAAAAAGGTTTCAAAAGACTCATTTTCAAATTCTCCCCCATGATCACTTCTAACTGAGACAATCTTTGATCCCTTTTCATTTTGTATCTTCTTACAAAAATATTGAAAAGCCTCATAGGCTTCATTTTTGTGTTTTAAAAACAAGACCCAAGTAAATCGTGAAAAGTCATCAACAATAACAAATCCATATATTTTTCCAATAAGACTTGGAATTTTGATAGGACCAAAAAGGTCAATATGAAGGAGTTCAAGTGGTTGATTTGTTGAAACAATATTTTTGGAGTGAAAGCTACTTTTAACTTGTTTTCCTTTGGCACAAGCCTCACATACTTTGTCTTTTTCAAAATTTATTTTTGGAAGACCTTTAACTAACTCTAATTTTGATAATTTAGACATAGTATTCAAGCTAGTATGACCAGCCCGTTTGTGCCAAATCCATTTATCCTTTTCAATAGCCATAAAACAAGATTCAGAAGGTAAATCATCTAAATATAAGACATATAAGTTCTTTTTCCTTATGCCTGAGAATAAAACTCTACCCGAGGATGAATGCTTGACCTCGCATAGAGTGGGTTTAGAAATTACTTCAAATCCACTATCACAAAGTTGGCTAATGCTTAGCAAGTTATGTTTTAAACCATCAACATACTAAACATTTTCGATTTTGGCAGAATTGTTTTTACCAATAATACCTGTTCCTTTGATTTGAGCTTTATCATTGTTGCCAAATGTAGCTGATCCTCCATCTTTTGATTCCAAAGAGATAAAGCAATGCTTATCTCCTGTCATATGTCTTGAGCAGCCACTGACCAAGAACCAGGGCTTTCTTTTGTTGATGAGAGGATGTACCTGTGTCAGAGTTTAGAAGAGATTTAGGTACCCATATAGAATTGGGTCCTTGGTGGTTAGTCCTTCTTTTGTAAGGATTTTCTTTTTGTGATAGCAAATGGAATCATGATGTCCATGCTTATTACAAAATGAACATTTCCTTTTGTTACTTTCAGCTTTTTTCTTAGCAAGACATACTTCGATAGTATGTCCATGCTTTTTACAAAAAGTACACTTAGGTCTATCCTCTAGGTTCTTAGGTAGAAAGAAGTTTTCATATAGTTTTTGTTTTTGAGAACTTTTAAAACCAATTCCAGCTTTATCAAATATACCAGATTGAGATCCCATAATATTTTTAAATGTTTCTGTGGATTTGACAAAGTTGGTAATGTCATTTTTTAGTTCTTCAACTTTGATTTTCAAGTCCTTCTTTTCTGTGTCCTCTTCAGGAGGATGGATTTTGACATTCTCTTTGTTTAAAGTGTTTTGTTGCTCAGACAATTTTTTATTTGATTGCTGCAAGTCAAAAATGATTTTTTGAAATTCTTCATTTTTAGCTTGAAGTTCCTTATTCAGTTTCTTTATTTCATAATTTTGGTTTTTAAGAAAACCACATTTTTGAGATGAAGTGTTTAAGTCATTTAAGAGATTGTCAAATTCTATTTCTAACTTTTCACAAGAAGGACATAAATCAGTAATGCTTACCTCATCTGCTTCTGAGTTAGCCATGAGACAAAGGTTGGCTTCTTCTTCCTTTTCTTGCTCGGAGGATGATTCATCACTGTCATCCCAAGTTGCCATCATAGATTTATTCTTGTTGTGAAATCTTTTTATGTTCCTTTTGTTTAGAGGATACTCAGTTTTGTAGTGTCCCATTTTATTGCATCCATAACAAGTTATCTGGATTTTGTCAATCTTTTCTTTCTGAGAGGATCTTTTGTCTTGTCCTCTTCTGTTGATTATTCTTTGGATTCTTCTGGAGATTAGAGCCAGTTCATCCTCCTCTTCAGAGAGAGGATATTCTGAGTTATCCCTTTTTGAGATAATTTTAGAGTTTTTGGAGGATGTACTTTCAGTTTGACTGGATTTCAATGCAATCATTTTTTCCTTTTTGCTTGGTTTATCAGCAAGCAATAGAGGTTCATGAGCTCTAAGAGTTCCAACCAGATCTTCTAACCTCATGGTGGCTAAATTTCTTGCTTCTGTGATGGCAGTCACCATGGGTCTTCATTCCTTTGGTAAACTTCTTAATATCTTTCTTATTCTCTCTTGAACAGAGTATTCTTTTCCCAGAGACCTTAAGTTATTGAGGATGATTGTCAGTCTTGAGAACATTTCATCAATTGTTTCTTCCTCCTTCATTTCAAACAACTCGAACTCTCTTACTCCCATGTCAATTCTGGCTTCTTTAACATGACTTGAACCTTCATGATGGATCTTCAAGGTGTCCCATAGTTCTTTAGCACTTTGGTATTCTTTAGATGTCCATTGTGTTTGAGGTTTTTCGTCAGAGGTTGGATCTGCACTGTTGATTCTGATGACATGATTTCCTTTTTCGACCACTGGCCACATGTTGTTATCTTGAGATATGAGAAACAATCTCATCTTGCTTTTCCAGTGATAGTAGTCAGTTCCATCAAAGTAGGGAGGTCTGCTGGATGATCCTCCTTCTGGGATATACTTAGCTTGTGACATATTTTCTTTTAGGATCTTTTTCTCTTACACTGTTAGGTGTAGTTTTAGAGAGCCTTGCTCTGATGCCAATTGAAGTGGCTAGAATATCACTAGAAGAGGGGTTGAATAGAGATATTCAAGGTTTTAAAAATCTGTTACTGTTTTAAACTATTGTCCTCTTTCAGAGGATGATTTATCAGATGTAGTAGAGTTGAGAGAGAGAGTAATGACTCACGAATTTTATACTGGTTCACCCAATGAAGGCTACGTCCAGTCTTCACACTCTAGTGAGTTTTTTACTAAGTATCAAAAGCTATCAGTCTCTCACTGAGATTGATTACAAACTATGTATTCTTTAGCTTCACCAAGCTTACAATTATTTCCTTCTGATTTCTCTTCAAGTGTTACTCACTTGAAGGTCTAAAAATGATATGAAGTAGTTTGACAAAATTTACTTTCTATAAAGATGAAACAAAGATCTAGTGAAAGATTGTAGAAAGCTTGAAAGGAGATTGATAATTGCTCTTGATAGCCTCTGATATTTTTCTGTTTTTTGCTCGTGTAGTTGTGTGTGTTTGCTGAAGAAGAGCAGCCTTCCTTTTATAGGGAGAAGGAAACTTTCTCTTCAAGAAAATTTTCCTTTCTGACCGTTTTTTCATGATGTAATGAACCTCACTGTTGTTGCAAATTTACAGCCTTGCCATTCTGTCCTTTTACAGCCTGGCACATGGGAGGTTACTTCTTTACTTGGCTTTCCAGGAGGATAGATCATTCCATATGGTTTTAACAACTGGTCAGTGCTCTTTTTTGGTTCCAAGTCATGACCCTTCTCTGGTCGTGGATGATGCAACTTTTGATACTCTGGAACTGTTAGTTGTTCTTAATGTGAGAGGATGAATGAGCAGCTAGAAATTATCCTCTGGTAATTTCTTTTTGGTGTTTGAAGTTCACCTTATGGTATCTGACTTCTGATGTTTACCTTCCAGAGTTCATCTTCTGATATTTATCTTCTGGTGTGTATTTTCTGGAATTCATCTTCTGATGTTTATCATGTGAAGTTTGTCTTTTGAATTTCTGGTATTCATTTTCTGGTGTATTTCATGTGAAGTTCGTCTTCTGAGTTTTATCCTTTGATGTTAATCTTTTTATCCTCTGATAAGTTTCTTCTGAAATTCATCTTCATATGTATATCTTCTGATATTCATTTATGATTTTTATCTTATGATATCGACCAATCTGGACTAGCAAACTGGTCTGCTGAGATCCTCTGATCTCGGCCAACACTGGACCATTTATTTTGTCCTTTTGGTTTCGACCAACACTGGGCCATAGTTTGATCTTCTGATCTTGGCCAACACTGTACTGGATCTGGATTAGTTATGGACAAAGGATATTTCAGTCTCGACCTTTTAGCTTATCTTCTGATTAATCCAGGACTGTTTTTCACTTCACTGTCAGGCCATCTTCTGGTCAGAAGAACTTGTTGAATAAGTCTGACTTATGATATCTTCTGGTCTGGATCCAGTCTTCCTCTGGGAGGCTTCCTTCTGGTCTGGTCCATGTCTCCTTCTGACTTTGTTTCCTTCATATATGGGCCAGCAAAGATATCCTCTGGTGATTTCAGGATGCATCCTTTGGTATCTTCTGGATGCATTATCTGGTGTTTTCAACTCTTAGGTTTTCTGCTTCAGCTTTGGTTTTCTGTTCCAGATGTTTTGCTTCTGGTTTCCCAGATGTTCTGCTTCTGGTGTTTTAACTTCATATTACAGCTTTGTTTCCTGCATGCATTCATTCTTCTGGACAGGAGGTTGCGATCTTTGGATCTTGTTCCTTTCTTAGTACAAAACTTAAATGCACACATTAGTGTAATCATTATCTTAAGATAATTTTGTTATCATTAAAAGAGATTTTTTCTCAACAAGTCTCTCACCTAATAGATTAGTTTTTTCAATTAGGATCTCTCCAGAGACTTAAATTATAATATTGACATAATTTTTAGCTTTCTTAAAATATCCATCCTATAATATTACTCTCTAAAACGGCTCACTTAATTTAAGTTAAAACTTTTCTTTTTATTTTGAAATAATATAATTGACAGGTAGTTAGTTACTAATTCTATATATTAATATTAGGGTCGTATCTGATTCAAACAAATTAAACTCGTTTAGTTTTTCCATGTTTGTATTCAAACTAGATCAAACTCTATTAGTTTAGATATCAAAATCATGTCATTCAAAATTAATATTACTCAAATCAAACCATTATATTTTATTTATTATTATTTTTATTTCACATTATATTAGTATTTTAAAAAAATACTATAAAAAATCTACATATGATTGTTTTAATACTATGAAAAATTATTGTTATATATATATATATATATATATATATATATATAAATATATTAGTTTTTTTATTACATCTTGATGAAATTGTGTAAAAAGTCTATATATTCGAAAAACATTAATGTTTTAGATAATTAAAAAAAAATTCAGCCCTTTTGAATCTTATCAATCTAATTCTTTATCAATTTAATATGCTTTATATTTTGTGAGAAAAAATTATAAAAATCAAATCAAACCAATTCGATTAATTCTGATTGGTACTGTATTTTTTTTCTAACTAAACTAAACCAAACCAAACTATTACACCTTAATTAATGCAACAATTTCCTTTCACCTCAAACTTTATTCTACTGTAATAGATATCGTTACATCTTACTTGAATTGAACTCAACAACTCACAAGTGTGTGTGTTTTTATTTAAATAGATACCTTACAAGGCTTTATTTGCATAATCTCTTAGGCATTCACGATATGCATATTTCGTAATGCGATTTATAGGCTTTAGCTTAAAAATAACATAAATGGCTGTTCCTAGATAACCTGGATAAGAGAGACTTTAGTGACATTAGATATTTCATTCATTCAAGCCCATGTGTGTGAGCTACAGAGTTTGGAATTTGGATCATCACCCAATCGTGCTAGTCACTATCTACTCCAACTACGGTGACACTTGAGTAGCTTTTTTTTCTTTCTTTTTTTTTCAACAGTTCAGTAGCTTATTAAAAAAAAACTAGAAAAGAAATTGAAAAAATAGAATTTTTACCAAAAAAAATTAACAGTCATATATATTGCCTGTTTCAGAAAGTGTGTTTGAATATTAGAAGTATTTCTATAACATAGTTTGTTGCGTTTTTGTCAATTAACACGGTTTTCAGAGTTATATTTCTTTTGTTTAATCAAGTTAAAAATATTAAATAATTATTGTGATGTATTGATAATATAAATTTTTTTACGATAATAATATATACGGGAAGAAAATTAAACTCAAAGTAATAACTATTTTGCATCGCAACCAGACAACTCTTTCTACGATTTGAAACAAGAAAATAAACAAAAATATTGAGAGAATACACTGGTTGACATATTTGCAATTTGCATCATACCGTACATAATATTCATCAATATTTTAGATTTTCATTAGCATATAGCAACTTCAAAGCTTACATATTTATATATAGCTAGCTAGTTTAGTTTTTGTTAGCTATCATGCATACACCAAACCCACAAATAATATGTAGTACAATCATATAGTAATTTTAATTAATATATCGTATTATATTAATCAAGAGGAAGCACATGTTATGTTATGCATGTTTAAATTCGCAATAGATTTGACAAAATTAAACTATAATTTTACAAAAATTATAGTTTAAAACTTCAACAAAATCAAAGTTCCACGCATGCAGTTTCGTCAAACCCACGGCGATTTCAAATAGACATAACATAACCAGCTTCAAATGATTTAGCCATGGTTGGTTTTACCTCCGCCGCCAGAACCACTTCCATAACCACCACCATGAGCACCACCACCACCCGATCCATAACCATACCCGGATCCGGATCCAGTCCCGGTTCCAAAACCAACTCCATAACCTTTACCAACACCAGAAGGAGAATGCCCTGACCCTGAACCGTAACCGTATCCACTTCCGGGTGTGGACCCCCATCCCCAACTATACTCCCAATTCGGACCGTGACCCGTCCCGCTACCACCAGTTGACGTCGGTGCACTACCGCTTGACATATCGAAACTTAGCTTTCTTCCACTACGGCTGGCTGTCGCAGTGGAAGTGATGATGAGAAAGATAAGAAAGAGGTGTTTGAGATGAGTACTAGTGTTGTTGTTGAATGGTAGCATTTTGTGTTGTGTAAGATATATTGTTATTATTATTTATATTGTGATAGGTAGGTTTTTTTTTTTTTTGGAGTGATGTAGTTTGTTGAGAGAAAAAGTTGTGTTTTGTGATTCTCTTGAGGTTTGGTTTGGTAGCATGAAAGAGCTAATATAATGAAGATGAATGAGTAATGCTGATGGTATGCTAGATATATATAAGTCATAAAGTGGTCACAACTAAATTATTTTTTTATAGTAAAATGTCAGTGCACTAAATATTTTTTATGTTAGTATTTTATGTTAACATTTATAACTTTAATTCTTTAATTTCTCCAGATTTTTTACGGTTTGAATAATTCAACTATCAAATTCCACATGATCATACATAAATTAATTCTCAGTGTTTTTTTTATTAATTTATTATTTATTTTAGAGTTTTATCATAAAACATTTATTCATCTTATCACCACCTTTTGAAAATGTGGCATATCTTTTGTTCCTCCGTAAAGCATCCAATTTCTGTAATGAAGGGTTGGAATAAAAAAAAAATTATAGAAGCAAAAATTGAAGTATTGTAAATTTATAGAAATTATAAATTACAAAGATATCCATTTTTATTTTAATTATTTATTTATTTGCCTTTAAAATTTCTTATTTTTATCTCTAAATAATCTTGAATCTTAGCATAAAAAAATATCTCTATCTTTATTATTCTTAAATATGGAACTTTAAGTGTACAAAAATATAATAGTATGTTAAACACAATTACGTTTACACCTGTAATTTTATTGAAACTTTAAAATATTATAATTTTATTAAAGTTTTATTTTAGAGTTTATTTTAAATTTCAATAAGTATTTGGTCGATCCTAATTAATTAATTAACAAAAAAGTAGTGTTTCTATATTTTTTAACTAATAATTAGAGAACAGTGAAATGCCATGATGATACAATATAAATGTGGTTGCATGAACGAGGGGTAAATAAGGAGATAGAGATCGAGTATAAAAGAACACTTGAAAATGGGAAGATAATGTTGATAGCGTGACCAGATTTCCACTACCGACTTAATCTAGTAATTGATAAATATATATACCGACTTAATCTAGTAAATTGATATATAAGCCTAAACAAGTTGTCACACCAGCATTTGTCAAGTTTGGGAAAGAAAGAAAAAAAGCAGCGAGATCTTTTACATTTTGTATTGCCACTCTTGCGTTTCTCATTGGTTTTTTATTGAAAATGCGGTTTAATTTCAATAAAATAAAATTTGATTATAAGGCGAGAGCAATAAATGTTCATAAGTGATCATTGTTTTTTTTTTTTATTCTCGATGGAACCATTATAACAACCTTATTGATAGGATTATCAGAGGATTGATTGTCAAGCAGATGATTCTATCAGATGATTCATAGTCAAAGTAGAGGATTCTGTTAACTCTGTTATTTTAGTTAGTTCGGTTGTTAGTTTTGTTGTTGTATTGTGTTATGTGTCAGCTGTAAATCCTAACTAAATTAGTTAGGATGGCTAGTATAAATAACACAAACTGAGTCTTCAATAGGTAGACAATTAGAGAGTTAGTTGGTTGGGACTGAGTTGCAGGGCAATTTAGTTAGTTATATGTAATTGCAATCTCTATTCATTTTTTTCAGTTGCGATAATACAATCTTGAGTTTTCATCAGCATTTCATTCAGTTCCTAATATATCAGTTCTATCACTGGTATCAGAGCACCGATCTGGTGCCCTGTTTTTGCATCTTTTTACTGTGCATTGCATGAAGACAAGAAGCATGGTGAGAGATTTGAGCTATTGGGAACAGGAGCGCGAGGACTGGCGCACTCGACTAGAGTTGGCGGAGGCGCGCGCCAAACATACGGAGGATCAATTGGCTGCACTCGTGGGCAAGTTCGATGCCAACGGCGGCGGGACTGTCCGCAGGGAAGAAGCATAGACCAGCGGCTGCGGTGGTAGACTCATGGGTAACTACGTTGAGAGCGACCGATGGAGGAAGATGGAGATTCCGATTTTCTCAAGCGACGATGCGTACGGTTGGACGCACCGTTTGAAACGATATTTCGAGTTATGAAGCGTTCTGGAGGAGAAGATGTGTGCCACTTTGGTGGCCATGGATGGCAGAGCACTGGGCTGGTATCACTGGTGGGCTAGGTGCAATCTGGAACCAACTTGGGACGGGTTCAAGCTGGCAGTGGTTCACAGGTTTCAACCGTCAATGGTACAAAATCCTTTTGAGTTGTTGCTGGCACTCAAACAAACAGGGACAATGGTAGAATTTGTGGTGGAGTTTGAGAAATATGTTGGAGCTTTGAAGGCCATTGATCAAGAATTTGTAAAGGAATTTGATAAGACAAACTCTCATTTTAAAGTTTTGATGAAAATAAACAAAGGTTAATTAAAAGATCGTTAATTATGATTCTAAATGTATTGTTAATTTAACATGTGCTTTTGAGTGTATTAATTCAAAGATAGTGTTGGAACCAAGTTGGTTCTAAGTACTTAGGATTTTGATGCTTACAAATGTACTCTATGTAAACTTATTTTGTACTTTGAATTATTAAGTTAAATGCCCCAGAAATTGAAGGAATCAGAAGCAATGATCAAAGGATTCCAAAAAAATGAATTCTGGAATGACCAGAAGATACTCCAGGAATGTCAAAACATGACCACAAGATATCTTTGATGGCCCAGAACAGAAGGAATAAAAATCAGAATGAAACATGGAGCATACCATTGGAAAGCCTGCCAGAAGGAGAGTTGTTCCAGACAAACAGGAATCAAATATCAATTTTATTCCAGAAGTTATTATGACCAGAAGATGGCCTGGCAATGAAAAATTACACAGTCCAGACTTGTTCCAGACTTGACCAGAAGGTATGTTTATGAGTCCAGAACAAGAGGATCAATCCAGATTTGACCCAGACAATAAGAGAGCATGATTCAGGGCATGAAACTAAGTCAAGACAAGAAGAAATGATTTCCAGAATGATCCAGACCTGATCTAAAATCAAAGGTAAAATGCCCAGACTGAAATATTTATTGTCCAGATTTAATTTCAATTTAATCCAGACCAAAGTCCAGAATTAGTCCAGATCAGAGGGAAGATTTCCAGATCAGTGGTTCAGAATTAATTATTTGGTCCAGATCAGAAAATCAGACCATGGCCCAGTGTTGGCCGAAATGAGAGGGACAGAATGTATAGTCCAGCAAAGGCCGAATTCAGAGGATTATAGCATATCAGGTGTGCATCCAAGATGGCCGAAATCAGAAGATCAGAGGGTCAGGAAGTGTGGTCCATGGAAGGCCGAAATCAGAGGATCACAGCATAACAATCAGTATGGTCTAGATGTGGACTAGCGCATGAAGATCCAATGGTCCAGATTTAATCAGGAAATTTATACGGTGGAGAATTTAATTTATTTTGATCAAAGGATTAAAAAGATTTATTACAAAAATAAAGTGAGGTGTTGTGGAATTCAGGAGCTGTGGCGGGAAGGAACCAATAGATTTAATTGGCCAGTTATTTTGAAAGGAAATCTGAAGATATGTTTTTTATTTATATGAAGCCCAATTGGTCAAGTTATTTTTACAGAGAATGCAGCAAGATTCAGCTCGAGTTTAAGCAAAGGAAGAGGCCATAATCTGCATCTATAAAAGGAGGCTCAAGGCAGAATGCTCATAATCGAAAATCACAAAAGAGTCATACACTTCCAAAAGCAAACACCCAAATTTTCATAGAAGTCAATTGTGAGTTTCAGCTTACAAGAAGCAAGTACTCTTGTTATTTTCGTTCCACTATGTCAAATCTAAGTTGTTGAAGTAGAGTCTACAAGCTGATGGAGTCAGTAGGGGTAGCAGGTTACTTGGCAATTAAATTCATAGTGTTGTGTGTTAAATCTAAGTTGTTGAAGTAGAGTTTACAATCTGAGGGAGTCAGAAGGGGTAGCAGGTTACTTGGCAATTAGATTTATAGTGTTGTGATTTCTTCTACAATCTGGGATTGTCAGATTGGCTGAAGACAGGAGCTGCATTCCTCAAAGAAGTCTAGAATTGTCAGACTGTTTGAGAAGACTGACTTGGAGGGTCAGTAGCAAGGTTGTAATTCAAGGTTTGAATTAGTGAAGTCCTTCAAGGTGAAGGGATTGGACGTAACCTCGTTAATGGTGAACCAGTATAAAAACTGTGAGTTTTATTTTTACTTTTTATCCGCTGCTAACTCTGTTTTTAATTATACATCAAGTTTTGTTTTAAAAGTATAAAAACAGGAAAAGTATTCAAGTTAAGTCAAACACAATTCAACCCCCTTTCTCGTGTTTGCACCTTCAATTGGCATTAGAGCTCGGTCTCAAGGCTGAGCACTTAACAGTGTTTGAGGAAAGGTCCAAGGGGTTCAATATGTCAGAAGAATTGGGAAACAACATCAACAGACCACCACTGTTTGATGGAGAAAGGTTTGAGTATTGGAAGGACAGAATGAGAAGCTTTGTCATATCTCAAGATCCTGAACTATGGAAGATGATAGTTAGAGGATACACTGCACCTACTGATCCAGAAGATCCAACTAAGAAACTAGACATGGATGATATGAAACCAGATCAGATCAGATTACACAGACCTCATCACAAGTCCAGAACCATCATGGTCAGTGCCATCACATTCAAGGAATATGATAGATGCACAAATAAAGAAACAACAAAGAGTATATTCGACAGTCTGGTTCTGACCTATTAAGGAACCAAGCAGGTTCAAGAAGCAAAGGCGAACATATTGGTCAGAAAGTATGAGCTGTTCAAGATGGAAGAGGATGAAGACATTGACACAATGTTCAGCAGATTTCAGACTCTGGTATCAGGTCTAAAAGTATTAAACAAAAGCTATACCACTGCAGATCATGTCTGAAAGATTCTGAGAAGTCTGCCAAAGAGGTGGAGACCAAAGGTTACTGCAATACAGGAAGCTAAGGATCTGAGTACCTTGAGGCTAGAAGATCTAATCAGCTCACTCAGGTCTCATGAAATAGAACTGAAAGAAGATGAACCTAAGAAGAAGAAGAATCTGGCTCTGAAGTCGAAACAGAAGAAAGCTGCAAAGGCAGTATCAGAATCAGAGGATAGTGAGAGTGACTGTGATGATATGGCTTACTTAACCAAAAAGATGGTTAAGATCTGGGAAAACAGAAAGAGGAGAGGTTCCCAGAAGAAACATAACAGCAATGAAGAATCTGACAAGAAGAACATCATCTGTTATGGATGCAATGAACCTGGACATATCAAGTCAGAATGTCCAAATCTGGAAAAAGGAAAACAGCACAAGAAGAGTTCCATATACAGAAAGAAAGGTCTGATGGCTGCTTGGGATGTATCAGAATCAGAGGAAGAAACTTCTGATGAAGAAGAGGCAGAAACAGCAAAGATAGCTCACATCAAGTCTGCTTCTGGACCTCATAAAGGCATTAATTCCAGAAGGAAAACAGGCAGAAGGAAGAATGATCGAAGCAATCATTCTGGCAAATCTGGAAGCACATCAGAGGAAACAATTCTGTCTTTGATGGCTCATACCAACTCAAGTTCTGAATATAGCTCATGCTCTGGAACAGAATCAGAAGATGAAGACAATGAGGTATTTTCTGATCTGTCTAAATCTGAATTAATTGAGACTTTAAAAGACTTGTTAAATGCAAACAATAAAAGGTCTTTAAAACTGAAAACTCTTAGGGAAGATAAGGAAAATCTAACCAAAGAAGTCCAAGTTTTAAAGAATCGAAATTCTGAGTATGCAACTGAAAAAAAAAATTTAAATCTGATGTTGCAAGACTCAAATCTGAAAACCAAACTCTGAAAAGTAATAATTGTTCCACTTCTGAAACTGTTTGTAAATCTGATATGCATGAGCAAGTTTTTCAAAACTTTATTTCCAATGGAATGGAAAGAAGTAAAAATGCATCTATGATTTATGGAAACAGCAATTCTGGAAAAAGAGGTCTTGGTTTTACAGAAACGATTCCTGAAAGTAAAGTTGTTCATTCTGATGTTTTATGCATTATTTGTGCTAAGAAAGGTCACTCTGAATTATCTTGTCCAATGGTAATATCTGAACAAGATCAGAAAGCTGTTAAGACTAACAAACCTGGACCCAATCAGTTTTGGGTACCAAAAGATCAAATTGTCTATGTTGTAGATGTTCTAAGAAACCAGAAGGAGACACCAACATTGGTTCCTGGACAATGGATGTTGGCAATGCACAAGCAGAAGAAGGTTTATGTTCCTGCTACAACCAGGCAAAAGCAATATGAGTCTGATGGAAGAAGGTCTGGTCAACGCAACTAGAACCAGAATCATATGAGGAACAGGAAATATCAAAGATATCACACTAATCAGAGGAACAGGAATTGGAACCAGAACCAACACTGGAACCAGAACTAGAATCAGCACTGGAACCAGAACCAGAATAAGCACTGGAACCAGAATAAGCACTGGAACCAGAACCAGAATCAGTACTGGAACCAGAACCAGAACATGTATCAAAGGTTCAGGTATGATCATTAGAATTACTCTAATTATCAGAATCAGTATAACTACAGGAATTATCAGAATCACCAGAACCATCAAGGTTATCAGAATCACCAGATTCACCAAAGTTACCAGAACCAAAACATGTTCCAGAATCACCAAAGGAACATGGTGTATCAGCCAAAGCAGAAAGAGAGGAATCAGAATCAGGAGAGTTCTTCAAACACTCCAGTGAGATTCATCAAGACTACAAACCTGGAAGGGAATTCAAATCCCCTCATCCAAACCATATAATCACAGAACATACAGATTAGGAATCTGAAAATCAGAAGCAAGAGGATTTTCAGAGTAAACCTGAGGCTACATCTTGCTGTAAATACTATTATTATTTAATATTTACTGTGATAACAAGAAGCTTGATCTTAACAAACCAAAGCTAGATAAGTATTCTGCAGGTTTTCAAAACATCAGAGGAACCAGGTGATTCACATGAATTGAACACTCAGAAGAAACAGCATTCCAGTGGTTTCAAAAACAAACAGAAACCACCAGAAGCAGAATTAATGGTTTGGCTGTACTAAGTTCATTTTTAAATTAATTGATTTATATTATGGTATATGACAAACTGCTTGACAAATCAAAGCAAGATAAAGATAGTACAGGTTCATCAGAACCAAAGGGAGCAGAAGTAGAACGAATGCTTTGGCTGTATTGAGTTAAATTTTAACTTATTTGATTTGCATTATGTAAAATGACAAACTGCTTGATCTTAACAAATCAAAGCAAGATAAAAATAGTGCAGGGAGCAGAAGCACAAGAAACAGAAGTACCTGGAAAGGTAAAGGATACAAGCAAGTCAGCAACACATGACAAATCTTCAAAAGATAAATCTGATCAAGTCAGAAACAGCCAAGATAAGTCATAAGAGAAATCTGGATATTTACCATAATCTAAAGTTGTTACAGATTCACCAGAACCAGAAGCCGATTCATCAGAATCAGAAGCGGTTACAGAACCAGAAGCTGATGCGAACCAAGCATTGTTGATGAAGTTTTGGCATAGGAAGGTTGGATACTTGCAATGCAAGAAGAGCTGAATGAAATTCAAAGGAATGATGTTTGGGATCTGGTATCCAGACCAAACAGAAGCATTATTGGAACCAAGTAGGTATTCAGAAACAAATTCAATGAAAAGGGTGAAGTTGTAGCTCAAGGATACAGTCAACAGAAAGGTATGGATTACACTGAGACTTTTGTTCCAGTGGCCAGGTTAAAAGCATTTAGAATTCTCTTATCATTTGCTGATAATCATGATATAATGCTGTATCAAATGGATGTCGAAAGTGCATTCTTAAATGGCTACATAAGAGAAGAAGTTTATGTCAAACAGCCCCCTGGTTTTGAAAATTCAGATTTTCCAGACCATGTTTTCAAACTTAAAAAGTCTTTATATGGTTTAAAACAAGCACCAAAGGCATAGTATGACAGACTTAGTAACTTTCTGCTTAAGAATGAATTTAATAGAGGCCAGATTGATAATACACTATTTAGGAAATCCATTAAATATGATATTCTGATTATTCAAGTCTATGTTGATGATATCATATTTGGATCAACTAATGGCACTTTGTGCAAAGAGTTTTCTGACCTAATGCAGAAGGAGTTCCAAATGAGCATGATGGGAGAACTTAAGTTCTTCCTGGGAATTCAGATTCATCAAGGCAAATCAGGTATACTCATTCACCAATCAAAATATACTAAAGAACTTCTCAAAAAGTTCAAGATGAGTGACTGTAAGCCAATGGCCACCCCCATGCACCCAACCTGCTCACTTGAGAAAGATGAAACCAGCCAAAAGGCAGACCAGAAAACATACAGAGCTGGAAAGGAAAAGTATAAGTGGCAACTGCACTTTGTTCTGTGATAACACTTTAGCCATAAACCTAACCAAGAACCCTATCTTACACTCTAGAGCCAAACACATTGAAATAAAACACCATTTCATTAGGGACCATGTTCAAAAAGGGACTTTGAGCATCCAGTTTGTGGACACTGATCATCAATGGGCTGATATCTTCACCAAGGCATTACCAGAAAATAGGTTCAAGTTCATTAAGAAGCATCTCAGCATGACCTCCATATCTGACTAGCTCAAGTAGTCATCTTAGGAGTTTTTAAAATTTCTTGCAATTTTATTTTATGTCTTTTAATTTCAGTTTTTACTTTCTGTAATTTGTAAAGAGAAAAACAAAAAATACAAAAATAGTAGGACCACTTTTTGGCTGATGACAAAAAGAGGGAGAAAGAGAGAGAGAGAGAGAGAAAGGAGAAATAAGTAGAAAAGGAGAGATAAAAAGAAAGAATGAGAGAAAACAGAAGGAGTTGAAAAGGAGAGGAAACAGGGAGAGAGAAAAACAAAGAAAGAAAAAGAAAGAGTGAAAACAGAAGGAGTTGAAAAGGAGAGTAGAAGAAAAGAAAAGAAAGAGAGAACAAATAAGGAGTTGAAAAGGAGAGTATCAGACTTAGGGGGAGAGATTGGTCTGAGGGGGAGTAATTCAAAGTCTCCGAGTCATAAGTTAGCAAAATAAGTTAAGGTTTTGTCATCATCAAAAAGGGGGAGATTGTTGGAACCAAGTTGGTTCTAAGTACTTAGGATTTTGATGCTTACAAATGTACTCTATGTAAACTTATTTTGTACTTTGAATTATTAAGTTAAATGCCCCAGAAACTGAAGGAATCAGAAGCAGTGATCAAAGGATTCCAGAAAAATGAATTCTGGAATGACCAGAAGATACTCCAGGAATGTCAAAACATGACCACAAGATATCTTTGATGGCCCAGAACAGAAGGAATAAAAATCAGAATGAAACATGGAGCATACCATTGGAAAGCCTGCCAAAAGGAGAGTTGTTCCAAACAAACAAGAATCAATATCAATTTTATTCCAGAAGTTATTATGACCAGAAGATGGCCTGGCAGTGAAAAATTACACAGTCCAGACTAGTTCCAGACTTGACCAGAAGGTATGTTTATGAGTCCGGAACAAGAGGATCAATCCAGATTTGACCCAAACAATAAGAGAGCATGATTCAGGGCATGAAACTAAGTCAAGACAAGAAGAAATGATTTCCAGAATGATCCAGACCTGATCTAAAATCAAAGGTAAAATGCCCAGACTAAAATATTTATTGTCCAGATTTAATTTCAATTTAATCCATACCAAAGTCCAGAATTAGTCCAGATCAGAGGGAAGATTTCCAGATCACTAGTTCAGAATTAATTATTTGGTCCAGTAATGGTCCAGATCATAAAACAGACCATGGCCCAGTGTTGGCCGAAATCAGAGGGACAGAATGTATAGTCCAGCAAAGGCCGAATTCAGAGGATTATAGCATATCAGGTGCGCATCCAAGATGGCCGAAATCAGAAGATCAGAGGGTCAGGAAGTGTGGTCCAGGGAAGGCCGAAATCAGAGGATCACAGCATAACAATCAGTATGGTCCATATGTGGACTAGCGCATGAAGATCCAATGGTCCAGATTTAATCAGGAAATTTATACGGTGGAGAATCTAATTTATTTTGATCAAAGGATTAAAAAGATTTATTACAAAAATAAAGTGAGGTGTTGTGGAATTCAGGAGCTGTGGCGGGAAGGAACCAACAGATTTAATTGGCCAGTTATTTTGAAAAGAAATCTGAAGATATGTTTTTTATTTATATGAAGCCCAATTGGTCAAGTTATTTTTACAGAGAATCCAGCAAGATTCAGCTCCAATTTAAGCAATGGAAGAGGCCCTAATCTGCATCTATAAAAGGAGGCTCAAGGCAGAATGCTCAAGGCAGAATGCTCATAATTGAAAATCACAAAAGAGTCATACACTTCCAAAAGCAAACACCCAAATTTTCATAGAAGTCAATTATGAGTTTCAGCTTTCAAAAAGCAAGTACTCTTGTTATTTTCGTTCCACTGTGTCAAATCTAAGTTGTTGAAGTAGAGTCTACAAGTTGAGGGAGTCAGTAAGGGTAGCAGGTTACTTGGCAATTAGATTCATAGTGTTGTGTGTTAAATCTAAGTTGTTGAAGTAGAGTCTACAATCTGAGGGAGTCAGAAGGGGTAGTAGGTTACTTGGCAATTAGATTTATAGTGTTGTGATTTCTTCTACAATCTGGGATTGTCAGATTGGCTGAAGACAGGAGCTGCATTCCTCAAATAAGTCTAGGATTGTTAGACTGTTTGAGAAGACTGACTTGGAGGGTCAGTAGCAAGGTTGTAATTCAAGGTTTGAATTAGTGAAATCCTTCAAGGTGAAGGGACTGGACGTGGCCTCGTTAACGGTGAACCAGTATAAAAACTGTGAGTTTTATTTTTACTTTTTATCCGCTGCTAACTCTGTTTTTAACTATACATCAAGTTTTATTTTAAAAGTATAAAAACAGGAAAAGTATTCAAGTTAAGTCAAACACAATTCAATCCCCCCTTCTCGTGTTTTCACCTTCAGATAGGTTTCAAAAGAATCAAAGAAATCAGCATAAACAAAGGCAAAGAACATTCTTGCAAAATTCTGGAAAATAGAAAGTGTTCCCAGATTCAAATATGGTCATGGCAGCATAAAGATCCATCAATCTCCATCAATTAAACAAAGTTGTTGCCTCTGGAAGTTACATGGATATGATCACTACATGCCAGGGGACACATAGGATCTATTCAAATCAAAGAGGACATTCGAATTGCAAAAGAAAAAGACTCTCAAACAAGCTTGTCCAGACAGTTCTGGAAATGACTGTCAAGACTGTTAAACAATCTTGAAGTCAAGTTAGTTTCCAGTATGTCTAGAAAAAACGTCCAGATTGATTATCAGTCCCTAGGATACTTAAAGTTCAAAAGTCCAAATTGATAATCAATCTTCAGTCAGTTTTAGCAGCTTTAGTATAAGCTTCCTACATCAAGTATTCATGATCTTTTCCAATCTGTATTAATTGATCAAAAGCTCCAGTTCAAGCCAGTAATATTATCACTTATCTGAAGCATTAAAAGGATCATTAATACTCAAGAAAATCTGATCTAAAATGCAATACACAACTCAGTCAAAACAGAAATTAAAAATAGTCAAAAGTTGAATTATTTTTAATCAGGAATATTGCCTCTGGTCAAGCCTTACAAGGGCACTACCAACAGCTCTATTGACCTCCATTTAATGCTCTCAAGCCTATAAAAGGAAGGCCAAAGCTCAAGGAAAACACAGAAGTTCAAGTGCTAACAAGTCTCTCAAAATCATTCACATTTACATACTTGAAACTCTCTCATCACTTAAAAGAATCAGTCTAATTAAGTTTTTATTTACTCTGATACATTTATACTGAATTCTTTGTAAAGAATCGAATCTCAAACAAGAGTTGAGACATCTCAGATTCTAGCAAAACAATCTTATCATTATTGTAAAACTCAAACTATAAGAGTTAAGTATAGTTTGGGGTAGATTGTAAGAAATGCTATCAAGATTGGTAGGGAGTTGATTAATCTCTTTCTGGGTAGAATAAAATTAAAGTATGTAACAAAGATCAAGGTTGATCTAAGCTAGGTGCTGTAAAACCAAGAAGGTTCTTGTTTTAAACACTTAGTGGAAAATCTCACAATTGTGAGGACTGGATGTAGCCCAAGTTGGGTGAACCAGGATACATCCGTGTATGGTATCTCTTATCCTTTATTTCTTTATTCAGTTTGATTGTTTTTCAAGATTAAAAAATACAAATTGTTTTCTGTTTTACAACTAATCAAGAACAATCTCCGTTTTTCTAATAAACCAAGAACGTTCTCCATTTTTCTGCTTTCTTAACCAAGAACATTCTTGAGTTCAAATCTTAAGTTTTTCAGGAAATTTTAAAAAGGGAGATTTACAATTCAAACCCCCCTTCCTTATAAATCAATTTTGCTACTTCAGAATATTCATGAATGGCTTGAAAGAGGAAATTCAAGTGGAGGTAAAACTTTATGAATTAAAGTCTCTGTCTGATTTAATTCAAAAGTATATTATGATTGAGTAGAAGAATCTGGTTTGGACTAAGAAAGGAACCAACACTTTCATTAATCCAACTACGATGTCTTAGGCTAGTTCTTACACTAAGACTGTGACGGTAGATACTAAGCCTTGGGTAGATAAGAAAGCCGAGGGTGGTACGTCTGCTACTAATTTGGTGGGTGTTCAGGCTGGAGAAGGAAACAAAACCAGCAGTGGTGATTTCAAACGGTTGTCTGAGGCCGAGATGAGAGACAAAGGGGAGAAGGGACTATGTTTCAGATGTGATGAGCCCTACCATAGATAACACAAATGCAAGAATAAGCAGTTTCGTATGATCATTTTGGAAGAAGATGAGGAGGCGGACATTGATACTGAGTTGCATGAGGTAGAAACTTTCAATTCTCTGCAGTTGTCTCTTTTTTCAATGGTTGGCTGACTTCCACAAATTCTTGGAAGATACAAGGGGTAGTTCAAAACAATTCTGTTTTGGTACTCATAGATTGTGGAGCTTCTCGTAGCTTCATTTCCCAGGAGGTAGTTCAGAACCTGAGTTTGATGGTGGAAGATACTCCTCCTTACATTGTGGAAGTGGGGGATGGTCATCGGGTGAAATGGAAGGGAAAGTTTCCCAAGTTGAATTTGCATTTGCAAGGAATAGAAATTAAGCAAGACTTTTATTTGTTCACCCTGCAAGGGATGGATGTGGTGTTGGGTTTGGATTGGCTCTCCAGTTTGGGAGAGGTCAAAACCTACTTTGGCAAGTTGGAGCTTGCCTTGTCTAGAGATGGCAAATTGATTACTTTGGTTGGAGAAAAACCATCAAGAAAAAGCGCAGACGAAGACAGATTGAGGGGAAAGGTGACGGAGGTGCCAACACTGTTGAAGGATGAAAGGAGATCGCGAACGAGGCAAGTGGTGCGCCGTCCTCTGCCGAAACCTCCAGAACCGTCGGACCTTGGTTCAAGGGCAGCGACTTTCCCACAGCTACAGAAGACACCGATAAAGATATCTACGATGAGGATGGGATATGGATTGACGGAGCGAGCACGTTTCAACTTCGCTTCAGATTGGAAAGTTCTAGAAGAAAGAAGAGTAGAATGGGAGTTTGGGGCGTTGTTAGAAAAGTTAGGCAAGTTTCTTGCCAAGGGAAAGACCACAATCCCATTCAATGCATCAGTTATGACCAACCATGGGACCTAAGAGAACTTCATTTCCCTATGACAGCTACAGCTAGTGACTACTGCTGGAGTTTGCTCATTTTCCATGGGTTGCTCACCTTTGTGTTTGATAAAGGCAAATTTTTTGTGCAGATGAAAGATTGGCAGTAAAGAATGTGTATTCCAGCCTTGAGGACAAGGCTGTTTTTCAAGGGGAGTTTTGATAGGATTGCTAGTCAAGCGGATGATTGATAATCGAGCAGAAGATTCCATCATAGAATTCCATCAGAGGATTGATAGTTAAGCAGAGAATTCTATTAGCTCTGTTATTTTAGTTAATTCTGTTGTAGTCTGTTATGTGCCAGCTGTAAATCCTAACTGAATTAGTTAGGATGACTAGTATAAATAACAGAATCCGAGTCGTTAATAAGTAGGCAGTTATAGAGTTAGTTGGTTGAAACTAAGTTGCAGGGCAATTCAATTAGTTCTCTGTAATTGCAATCTCTATTAATTTTTGTCAGTTGCGATAATACAATTTTGAGTTTTCTTCAGCATTTCATTCAATTCTAATATACCAGTTCTATCACTTATTCCACAAATTCAATTTAATTGAAAGATGTAAAGACATTAATATATAGATTAATATATAGGAATCTTGAATTTTAAATTAAAATTTCTAAGTTCTTTACATATAAGTATTATTATATTATAGATAAATAAAGAAATAGACGTTGACGTCGAAGGTGTTTTAAACAAGAGATTTCGAGTTTAATTTCATAAGCAAACATAATTTAATTAAGAGTCTTGCTAACTTCGGATATATTTACAAATAAATATTTCTTCTATATTTATGTTGTTATATTTGTATGTGTTTCATGTGGTAACTTTTACATTCACACTTCTATTTTTTATACAGTCAAGACGACACTTTACAACAACAAAATAGAAGATGCATTTTTGATTGATAGTTTGTTAATTATTAGTATACTACATCGAAAGGATAATTGCTAAAAAGATTAGTGTAGATTCAATCATAATTAAAAATGATTTTTGTATTATACAAGAAATATGTTATGTATTTGAATAGATCATTAATATAGTAAGTTGATATAAATGTAAATATTTTTCTTTTGATATATAAGTTGGATTAATTTTCTAAATATAACTGGTTAATTACTATGGTATAGTAATCATGATTCCGCCCAGCAGTGTACCTCTATTGTTAAAGTATTGGTTCTCCTCTTCATGTGGTATTGTGCTGCATGGATGGTGATTTAGTAAAATTTGTTTTTCTTTATTAAAAAAAAAAAAGAAGTTTAATTATGATAGATAGATTAAACTTAGACCTTGAGTTGTTAAATGGATTAGATTTATTTATATAAATTTTAACTCCTTCCCAACATATTAATCACACCCCTAACAATATACTAGGACGTTAAACTGATGAAGAAGGTATAAATTTACGTTTAACACATTAATAAATTCATTATATTTATACTACATGCATGCCATCTTGTGATTTTGGATAATTAACCATTTATGTAAATGACAAATTATAAACCTTGCTATGTATCAAATATTCTTCATTTGGGAAACTGTCTATTCATAGATGTATATGAGCTAGGGTAGTTAAATAAATTATTTGTTTGCAAGGGGTTGGTTTTTTTTTTTTTTTACTCAAAACAAGGAGTAGTTAAATTGTAAATACTTGTATCATATGTATGCTAGGCCCACTTTATAATCTCATTTAACAAAAATAATATGTTCCTACTCCTTCCCCTATAACAAAAAAGCAAGTACTCATAATCTTATCTTTGAAAATTAAAAGACAAACTTGCTTTCAAGACAAGCCTTTCAAGTGCATTTGATATTTTTCCGACCCTTCATTTTTTATGCTATAAATGGAACTTGCATTAATTTTTCATTTATTATTTTTTACTGATCCATTCTTCTGATTTCTCAGGTTGGGGCAGGAGAGATCTTATGATCTATTGCAAATCGAGCATGATAGAGATATGCAAGTTGTTGGAACATATGTGATATAATTTGGAGAATGTAAGTGCCCAATATTTGGTTATTGCGCATGTTTGGGTGGAGGTAGGGACATGCATGTGAGAGTGAGACGTTACACACTTACATTAGATATAGTTGAAGCCACTAATGCTACCCAACATTAATTTGTTCCTATTGTCTACTCTTGGGAAATATCTAAACTATGCCGTCCCAACCTAAATAGCAATTATTTTAAAACAACATTCTGTAGTATTATTACTTGTTAGTATTGTAAAAGTTTTCGTTATCTTTATAAATTCACGATCTTTGAAAGTTGAAAAGTTACGCCAATCAATAAAGAAACTCGAAAGGAGAAATAAAAAATTCTTAAAATTATGGTAATTAAGCAAACAGTAAAAATAAGAATATAAATGACTATTTAGTAAAAGAAAAAATGGTAAGGATATAAGAGATATAGCGATTTTAAGATATAGATAAGTTGACATTTGTTGAAAGATATAAACAAGTTATGCACTTAGAAATTTATTGCTTACACCCTACAATTATTTATAAGAGACAAATAAATGATTTTTTTCTATTTTTTATATAAATAATAAGGTTAGATAAATTTTGAGTTCTTAATAAATTTTAATGTTTTTTTTAGTTTCTATTAAAAAATTGTACAACTAGTCTAAAAAAAATTCTATTTATATTTTGTCTTTGTTTTTAAGTTAAATTATGTGTATTTCTTATTAAAAAATTATAAATTTTTATAAGTTGAAACTTTATAATGTCATAAACATGACCATAAAAAATTATACAAAATTCAAATGATAGACATAAATTCACGTAAAAACAGAAATTCTGAGTAGTAGCACCATATATGGAACAATATAACATCAAATCCTCCTGTGGAGGAAACCAAATAACAAAAGTGGAAGCCAAAATGAAGCAAATTTGCTACTCAACTATTAACTATCTGCCACTTAAACCCATTTTATTCTTCTCATTCAGGTCGCACTCCTATTTTGTTTCTCGTGCCTTTTCTTTCAACCAGGCCCATTCACAAACTCACATGTTCCTTTTTTATCTTAAGAATATGGTGTGGGCTCCCTTGTAGTTTCTCATTTATTTTATGTCCGATAAGTAGGGGTGGAAATATGTCAGCCTTTGAAATGTCTGAGTTTAGCTTACGATTAATTTTTTAGGTCTGAGTCTGGCCTATGGCTTATTATAGGTTTTTTTTTTTTCAATCTGGTCTGTACTTTTTAAAAATCTGGCCTGATCTGGAAGCCTATTTAAAAGCCTTATTCACATTAAAATATTTTAAATGTTATATTTTACAGTTTTTTAAATAGGCTAAATTAGACAGTTTTATATAAGAAAAATTAATAAAATTGTAATCAAATATAATATAATAAAATAATATTAAAATAGTCTAATTGATAGACTTTAAAATAGAAAACAATAATATTAATAAATAACATTAATAAATAATAAAATATATATATATATAATTTAAAATAGGAAACAATAATATTAATAAATAATAGGTTAAATAGCACCCGTAGTCCCTTAACTTAATTTCAATTTACGTTTTAGTACTTTGTCTTTTTGTTTTTCAACTTGGTCCTTTTATTTTAATTTTAAGTGACAATTTGATCTTTTATATTTTAAAATGTCAACAATGTTATCCTTTTTTTTTTACAAAAATTCATCAAAATTTTCAACCAAAACCCATAAAATTAATTATATTTTTCAATATAATACAAATTGCATCAAATTCGAAACTCAAGTCTTCAAATTAACTCATATTTTCATCTCTAACAATATCAAATAAAGAATGAAAATATGAGTTTATTTGAAGATTTGAGTTACAAATTTGATGAAATTTGTATTATATTGAAGAATATAATTAATTTTATGGGTTTTGGTTGAAATTTTTGATGAATTTTTTGAATTTTTGTAAAAAAAAGAATAATATTGTTGACATTTTAAAACATAAAAGATCAAATTGTCATTTAAAATTAAAATAAAGGACCAAATTGGGAAAAAAAATATAAAGGACTAAAACGTTAACTGAAATTAAGTTAAGGAACCACGTATACTATTTAGCCTAAATAATGATAAAAAATAACATTAATAATATATATATATATATATATATATATATATATATATATATATATTATTAATAATATATATATATATATATATATATATATATATATATATAAAAGTCGGTCTGTCAGGCCTAATAAGCTTTTATATAAGCCTGAGTCTGACCTATTTAAATAAATAGACTTTAAAAATAATCTGAACCTAACCTTCTTATAAATATGTCAGGCCAGACCAGGCCATACACCCGTGACGGATGGCCTAGCATATTCTCATTCCTACCAATAAGTAGGCTATTTTAATTTGTCGGATATCTTTGGGGCACCATACCCTAACTCACAGTTGGTCACATGGAAGCATGTGAACGACAAATGTTGGGCTACTTTTGCAAAAGGTCCACTATAGTAAGTTGGTCCATATTTTGACTTTTGAGTCTATATGGGCCCATTTTCATACTAATATAAGCTATTTGAAAGATTCTTTAAACCACTTCTAAAGTGGACTACATGACGAGTACAACTTTGATATGGCCCAAACTATATATGTTCACTTTTTAAAAAATGACACGTGATTCTAAAACTGTTCTTTCACCGATATTTTTGCCTAAGAGTATGCATCTAGATGACACAAAAATTCGTTTGAGATGAAAAAAATTTCCTGAGATTTAAGTTATTACGTAATTCTGGGATTTTTCTTGATCGCTGGAGTTTACAATATTCAATTAATTGGTTATCGAATCATATATAGGTTAATTTCTAGGAAAAGTGTAGCATATAATATGATTATTAATGAAGACTTTTTACTCAATACTCTCATGTATCATAATATAAGAAAAATAGATATGTAGTCCAAATTTTGACTTTTAACAATATATACATCTATTTTTTTAACTCACGTTTTGTTTATATTATAAGACGGGTAGAGTAATTATTAATGTACTCCAATAGAAGTACTAATTACAAGGATCTTAATTAAAATCAATTTAAAAAATATTGGTTGTTGGAAGCCGATGTTCGATTACTGTGTTTTTCCAACTGGTGTAGTAGCATGATTTCTTGGGTGTTTTCCCTAGTTGTAATAATTGATGGTTAATGGATAGAGGAATTTACTCAATACTCTCATGTATCGTCAAGTCATCCTCACCTTCCTCCGGCTTATCACCGGCCTGTTCAGGGTTCCAAACTCAATGTTGGCAACTAAACACGAGGGTTGCGCTCGTTGCGGGACTTAACCCAACACCTTACGGCACGAGCTGACGACAGTCATGCACCACCTGTGTCCGCGTTCCCGAATGAAATATATGCAATATAATGGTATATGTATATAATTTCATGTTATATAATATTATATATATAATATTATTTATATGTTATCTATATAATTTATATATATATATATATAATTTATAGAATATATTTTCTATCTGAAATAATATTTTTCATCTACCGTCTAAGGGTGACCCATAATCAATCCATTTTCTCTATTTCTTTATCTCGGCATGAATCGTATGTTTGCAACAAACTTCATATATTTAAGGAATTAAATTTTTACAGTTAGAATTATAATTGAACATTCTAAAACCGGATAACCGTGATACCGTGAAAAATTCTTTATATTGACATTCTTTTGAAATGCAATTTGTCATTATATCTCTAATTAGATTTTCTAATGCAGTTTAAAATGTAAATCCAAATTCTTTCGTACGTTACATATAATAAAGATGACATTATAGTTCCAAAGTCACACTATAAAATTCCACGGTAATATCGTAAAGGCAAATTAATTTTCAAAATAAAATTATTGTTATCGTTTTTTTATTAGATAAAATGGTAAAAAAAAAAAAAAAAAACTTTCACATTTACTCTAATAATTTTGACATTTTTCCAATTGAATTAAATGTTAAAGATAACTATACAATTAAAATTTAATGTATGTAACACTTAATGGTATAGTCATTTCACTAAGTTATTGTCAAACTACTAATGGTGGTACTATGTGCCATGAGTTAACATATTAGTTAAATAAAGAGGAAATAGACAATTTCATCTGCTAAGAAAAAAATAGATAATTTGATCTTTAAATATATCAACATAGTTCTAATATAGTATGCTCATAAAAATTGTAAAATGTTAATTAAATTTGTCTTCTATCGAAATTTGCATGAATTATAATAATATAAATGTAATAGTGATGGATATGTATTTGAAACTAAATCAATAATTGTCAATGATGTATTGGATGGAGACAAATCTGATTACATTTTGCAAATTTTAATAATCATCTTAGAATATTAATGATGTAAACAATCAAGTTTATACAATCTTGTAATTTCAAAGAACAAACGAGATATTCTACCTGTTAAAAAAAAATAAAAACTCTTAATCTAATAAACTTCTATGAATGAAACACAGCAAAGCTAAAGATAAAAATCAATAATGTTGGCACATCATACAAGTAAATGTTAACACATTGTCTAATACTCTATCTTAATTTTTTTTGTATTAGTTGGATAACGTAGATCTTATTAAATTCAAGTAAAATTCGCATTATTTAACGTGACTCATCCATAATTTGAATTTGAACTAATAAATTTATAAGTGTTAAAAGAAATGTGTTATTAGCCCTGTTTTATTTTTACATAGAAAAGTATGATTGCTAGATAAGCTTGTGAATCTAATCTTAAAAGTGTGATCTTAACTCTTTAGAGTTAACATGAAAACAATATAATTCTTATATAATATTTACATTTATTTTGATATATAACACTCATGTTGATAAAATGACTTGAATTATCTTTATAGAAATTGTAAAAAACGGATGTTTAACCTCTTCTTTTATAAAATGCGCGTAATTGATGATCTACCTATAAATTAATCAAAATTCTTTAGAGCTTGCAGGAAAAAAAAAACAATTATGTCCTCCACATATTTTGGTCTTGATAATACTTTTCATTAACTAATTTATGAAATAATTGAAAACAAAGAATTTTGAGAACTATTTGAAATTCAGGAAAACGGTTATAAAAATGATGATACAAAAATATGATAGGTAGATGACTTTCTACAATGCTACTAAACATCGAATGAGACTCAATCACTTGTAACAAATTTCACTTTTGTTAAGAGTGTGATTTTGTCTATGTCTGGAACAAAAATCACTTATACTATCTTCACGCGGGATCACTTGGCCACAAGGGCAGGCCAAATATCAAAAGAGATCGAACTCCCATCCACATCCCGATGCCACTCCAACTAATAATAAACATTAAAAAGGGAGGAGATAACATGATCAAAATAATTTACATATTTTTTTTAAAATGAAAATGTATTTAAAAACTCCAACTTTGTTAATTTTAAAACCATATAAATTTGTATGCCAATCATACAATCACATACAATTAAATTCATGGCCATTTGGCCAAGTTTTTTGACAAACAAAAACAATCGGTTATTAAACAACTTTGCATGTGCAAAGTCCTTTAACTTTTATTTTTAATCAAATAGTCTTTATATTTATAATTTTAAATTATTTAGTCAACCTCATTTCAATCATTTAATTAGAAATTTTTAAAATTTTATTATAAATTTTATTATTAATCATATAAAGAACAAAATAATAAATTTTCATATAATGTCATGATCTGGATGAAGAGTACGTTTAATTTCAAAAACCTTATGTTTCACTCGAATTTTCAATTTAAATATTTATAAACATAAAAGATAAATTTGACATCAAAAGAGAGATAAAAGATTAATTTATTAAAAAAAAAATATAAGATTAATCTTTTATTTTATGTAACTTAAAAAACTGCATGATGTATTTTATCTAGAATATATTAAAAAAAAGTTATTGAAAATCATAATATTCCATACACGATAGATCTTAAAGGTTCAAGTTCCTTCCAAATTGGTATTCACCTATAAACAATTAGCACAACAAACCAAACTGGAGAAAAACCTAAGCATACTTTTACTATTAAATAAAAACCCAAGCATACCCATTTATCAAATCAAATGTACTTCATCTCTTAACCCAAAAAAATACTTCATCATATATGGGAGCGAATAAGTCATTCGGAAATTACATTGCAATTATGAAAAATAGTAAAAAGTTCAAAATTCACTTTTCTCTGCAATGTGTGAAAGGTAGACCAGAGTTCTGTGTATAAAGAAAGCCAAAGCTTTGATTACATGAAACACTTTAACTTAATGAAAATCATACATTTTCTTATCTTATAATTCCAAGAAACAATCGGGAGAGTAGCATGGAACTTATGAAAAATGAAATGAAGTGTCTTAATTATTTGGAAAAAGCATGATGCCAGTCTCAGCAGCAGCTATTTTACACAAGCCAAACTTCCAATCAGACCTACGAGGAATGAAACCACAAAAGAATAATACTGCCGTGTATTAAAACAACAATATCTCACCTTCTAAGGTTTTTCTCTATTCTCTTTCTTTTTTATACTATTTTATCTATCACCATAATTTCTTTAGCAAGTCCAAGAAGATGATCTTTTAATCACTGGTTTCATCTGCTTGTCTTCTTCAAGGGAAATCATCCCCAAGTGTGAGGGATCCTCCAGCATCATCTTGGCCACCAGATAACCTGCAATAGACCATGTTTGGTATTTTCTTGCCTGCTTACCAATATATCTTCCAAGTTTTCCATCATAATATTCGGGCCACCCATCCTTCAGTAAACGACTCTCAGCAAGTTCAATTGCACGTCTTGCAATTTGTGGTCGCCCTGTCTTGATGCAAGCAGCTGTTACTAGCCACAGGAGCACTACACCCAAGAAAAAGAAGCAAAATGAAATATAAAGTCAGAGAAGTAAGGACATCAAGACTGAATGTTTATAATTTTATTCCACAACATTGTAGGAACTGTTAGCAATTATTCCTGTAAACATATTTGAGATCATCGCACATTGCAAAAAAATACTACTCGTAAGTAATAACAAAGGATTGTATCTTTTTCGCAGTTTCTTCACATTATAAATAAACATGTTTGCAACTATACTAATATTCAAATTCTTCTGTTCTATCTTATGAAAAAGACATACTATTACAATTAAAATAGGACAGATACACAAACACAAGGTGTGGCTTAGTTGGCAAACCGAGCACCATGTAGATGTTTTTCTGAAATCCACAGGAAGCCCCTTGTGGCAAAGGTTAGGAAGATGCCTAACTAAGCACACCTTGTAGTGTTTAGGCAAAAAATGTGATAATCTGACTTGTAAGAGATGCTGTTCGAAGCATAGCTGCTAAAATAATGTAGACAACAGATAGAATGGACTTGGGTAAAAGGACGGGGTTTCAAACATCACATAATATCATGTTAGAGGATGTCTCCAGAAGGAACAATTCATCCTCAACTCCAAGCCCGCCCAAAAAATGTTCAAATGGAAATATACATTTTTTATTTAAAAGGAATAGAAGTATATAAATACAAAATTTCACTACAGAGCATTCTCTATATAGACACAATCTAAAATAAAGTCAACGAAGTACGCACTAAATGAATAGTGTAAAGTGAGGCACTTAATCTACCAGATTAACATAATTTATAAAATACTGAAAGAAAAAGATTGGACTGGCCTAGTTGACAATATGTTGCAAATGATTTCTATCAAGCATAAACCAATAACCACAATACAAATCAGGTTATCCATAGAAAGGATGGGGCAAAAGAGAAAAATTGAAGGCCCAAAATCAAAGGATTACGAACTATCAGTACCAAATATCACTTTGGGTTTAGCATAATTTCCCACAATAAACCAGACAAAGCCCCAGGTTATATGCATTTTGAAGTTTGAATAACTAAACATAATCAGAGAAAGAAAAAACCTGGCCAAGATCCTCCATTATGGTAACTCCATCTGGTATTTTTGGGATCACAACCAGTAACAATTCGCCACTCATGACTTTCTATTGCAGGGTAACTAATTTTTAGTGGCATTTCTCCAACCAACTCGTCCCAACGAGCTTCAATAAGATCCATGATTGCCATTGACTGCTCTGGAGTTGCTAAAGAAGATAGAATTGCAACACAGTTGCCAAGGGCAAACCATCGAAAATCCATTCTAGCCGGACTGACATTTCCGATAAAGTAGCCACCACGTGTTGGCATAAAGTCAAACACCCAATCTGGAATTGAATCTGGAATAACATTAAACTTATTTACTGCAGTATGTGAGTACTCCTCGGTCTTGTACCGATAAATGTCATTTAGTTGCTGGAAGTCAAGCCAAAAGTAGCTCCGCATGTGAAAACTTAGTGCATGCAAACGCTTCACAACACGCTCTACACATTCCTTTCCTTCAGCAGTATCTTGTTTCAGCATTGACAAAGCACATCTCAATGCCATGAAGAAAAGTGCTTGAATCTCTATAGGATAGCCATAAATACCCTGCCGAAAAAGTAGATAATAATTAATAAAGTAAGGCAAGTTCTTCAAAATCATCCAAATATGAGTTGAACCTAACTCCATCAAGGATTTGAAACTACATATTGAAGAGTTAAAATTTGATGTGTAGTTGATAACATTTTCTATGTTATGGTTCAAGGTTACGCAATTGCAGTTAGTTTTGTTGTTACAAGCTATGCTATTGTTCCACTATGTCAAATTCATAACATGATGTGGCAACACATTATTGAGAAAACTACTGCAAATTATGCCTTACCATTCTTCGATCAATCATGGAGCATCCATCAGCACACAGCAGAGTTGGGAATGTGTCAAACCCCTCCGACAAGCACAGAGTCAATATAAGTTTCATTCCCTTTTGACAACTTTCAGATTCAGACAGAGTCAAATCCCCTGTAGATTTTGTGTAAGCACGAAGCAAAATGATCCACCAGAATCCAGAGTCAACAGGAGCAACTCTTCCAATTGCACTTTCACCAAAATCTGCAATGATAGTATCTGTTTTCCTGACGGCATCATGAAGCACTTTGAAACTAGCTGGCATCACACCTTCACCAAGCTTAAATCGATCTACTCTTTTTTCCCACCCCTGAAGATGCAGTGTCTTCAACAAGAAGTTCTTAACTATTTCAGGTTCACCATTCATCAAAAAGGCTAGAGCACTTGGCACAAAATCCCGAACAAAAACCTAAAAAGGAAATATTTATCATCAAATATCAGACTCATTCAAAGGTATCTTCCATCAGTATGTAAAAGTAGAAAGATTTAGACCATTGTGCTTTGTGGAGGCCACCACTTACATAACTGCAGAGTTGCATCTCTTAATCAACAATTATTCACTGGCGGAAACAATCTATCATACAAGTTTAACAAGATACACAAGGCATGCCAAAAGTAACTATAAGCCAACGGCAAAAAATTGTCATTAACATCTCCAGGACATTAAGGCTGTTAAGAACTAGAGGCACCAAAAACTGTTGGAGTTTAATAGTATCTTTTAATGAATTATTATCGCAATTATGGTTGTGTTTATTTATCATGTTTGAGTTTTCTATTGTGAGTTTTATTCTTAGCTGAGCAGAATTTTCACTACCATTAATCTAAAATTGTTATATTCAAAATGAGAAGGGAGCTAGGATGTGTGTTAAAAGAAAGATTTTCCCTAAATAACCAACGATCCAGCTACAGTAATCAATTTCTGTTTAATATCAAGGAATGAATGGGATTTCGAAATATTTTCGACTTAAACGTTCAGTGAATAATATATATCAGAGACCTGTTTATGTTTATTGTAGTGCTATTAGATTCATTACATTGAAACTTCTGGGTACTCGCAAATATGTTACTATAGATCATATGTCTTGTAGAATTTTCAAAGATCCTTGAGTTATATGATGTTTCAGAATCACGTAGCCTATGAAAACTTGTCAATAATTAAGACAAAAATGCAGTAGTAAATGCACAATACATCATACACACATCAAAACTCATTTCCAAGTATAAGAAGTAAAATTATATCCAAACAAAAAATAATTCATTGTAGCTTGATTAGATGATTAAAGTTTCCATGACTTAAATGCTTGAAAATTAGTAGTACACACTCCCGAAATTGGAATACCACATTTCAGTACTGATTGAGGAATTCACCTGATCATAATTTAGAACTTCCTCTGCTTGATGATCAACAGCTGCAATTGTTCCAACAGGTTGGCCTTTGAAATAGACTAGAGATTTTCGGAGGGATTCCCACGCATCAGCAACCATGGGGTGAGGCTCGAATGAGTTCCGAGCAGATGAAGCAGGTGTATTAAAACCAGATCTTCCTCCAGGCGAGAAATTGTCATAGTTATCCAAGCCTGCCCTTGCAAAACCAATTGACAGTTCACTGAGCGACCTCTCGTCAAATGATCTCTGTCTCTCAATGTTTAACCTTGGCTTGTCAAGCAAACGTGAGAGATCAAAATCATCCATCTCAGAGATCGAACAGTGAGAGCTGATTTTCCTAATTCCCACAGGACCGTCCATTTTCTCCACAATAATCAAATTACTTTATCAAAAATAGATATTATCTACAAACAGAAAGGGAAAAAAAAATACGATCCAGTGTCAAATGCAAATCTGAAACAACCATTTACAAACAACCAAAATAGCAAAAAATCCAAATATATAATAAAACAAATCTCAAAACCAGTGACGGTACGGGAAACGTAAAAAAAACTTATGGTCACGAGTCGCAATCACAATAATCAGAATCATAAATTCATTAAAACTATTACATACGTAATTCTTATAAATGATTAATGTCTACAAATAGGAAGAAAAAGTGAAAATAAAAAACTCAAAAACTTCTATCAGTACATTGTTTGCGAAATAAAAAACACCACCACATTTAACTCATGTAAATTTCATCACCAAAATTTTAGAACCGAACAAAACAACAAATGACACATTAAAGAAAAACAAAATAAGTAACAGATCAAGATCCATAGAAAACAAAAACCAAATAATCACCATTATAACGGGATTCACGCCACGAAACAACAACAAAAACAGAAAATAAAAATCGTATACAAATAAAATTATGAAACTACAATGTAAAAATAAGCGTTAATTAATCGGTAAGCAGAAAAATATACAGATCTGAGAATACGAGAAAAAGCAAATGATGCTGAGAAATGGAACGAGTAGAGAGGTACAAAACCTGAAGTAGATACACAACGGAGACTCGTAGTGAGATCTCCCGGCTTAAACGACGGTTGTTAGCCGGCGACTTCGCCGGAAAAAGGTAAGCAAATTGAAAGGCTCAGAGAAGAGTAAGAGAAGCGAAAAAATGAGCTACAGCTCGAAAGCTTATATTTATAGCCGAAGACGGACGGTAGAAAGTGAAACCTTGAGAGAGAGTGTGCAACCAATGGACCGTACCGTCCCACCCGTTTTCTTTTTCTTTTTTATTTATTTATTTGCTTCTTTAAAATTGATTTGGTGTTATTGGGTAACTGGGTATAGCCGGTTGCAACACGAGGGTGGCTTCCACGTAGGCAATACGACACCGTTTTGGTTTGTTTCTCTGTCTTTGCGAAGTTTTCGAAATTGGATATTTGGATATTTGAGGGAGGACTGCAGCTAGCATGTGTATTTATATTTATTTATGGATATTCAATGCTAATTAATTAAATGGGTAGGTGGGGTGGATTTGGAATCAATTCTATGTGCCTGGATAGTTACATTTCAACTTGTATTTTTCTTATCGTATTCGAATTAAATTGACTTTTGAGATAGCACTTATCATAAGGAGGTTAGGGTGTGCATCATGACAATAAAATTCACATCATCTTTGCTTTTTTTTTATTATATTCTGAAGGTGTCTCTTAAAGGAAAATGTGAATTAAATTATTTTAATCATATTTGTATTATATTTCTAATTTCTAAATTTGAACATGAGATGCGACTCTTAAATAAGGAATTATATCAAGAATATTGTCAGTCTTTTTTATCCTTTGGATTAGCTAGAGTATACTCGTTCATTTATTAGAAGTTTTCTTTAAAAAAAAACAATTCTTCCTTAATTTGTGATAAAAATCATGTACAGCATTATTTTTCTATCATGATCTAAAGTTTCTTTTTTGTCAAATCATATTAATAATTGAGTGAATGTCATTAATTTTGTCTTAAAATTATAGAGTTTGGAGCAAATTACAAATTAGAATAAAAGCCTATCAACCAATTTAAATTACCCTAGATCAATTTTGACGACTCTCCGTGGTAAAATGGAGAACTTGTAAAAACTCTCAACAAAATTGTAAAAACATATTCAAAAGTAAGTAAAACAAAAAACGTGTTTTTTAACTCTATTAGATAATAGTGCTAAATGTGATGAATATATTTACAGTCATTTTTTATTTCAAATATATATATATATATAGCCATTATTTAAAGTGAAAAGTATATATTTAAAGTATTTAAATTTTATTTTAAAATATATATAGAAATAAAATAAGATTAAAATATAAAATTATTTTGCTCAAATATATATAAACATTTTGATATTATAACAGGTATGTATATATACATCTAATATTTTATCGAGTAACATATTAATTAAAGAAATTTAAAAAATAAATAATAAAACTTATATTCATGAATATCTTTATTTATATTAGGGATATCCATGCTATTGTCATCATTATAGAAAAATATTTTATTTTGATATTTGTATTATTGTCTTAAATCCCAACACAGTTAGCAAATGTTGATATTGTTATGTTGAATATAAAACTGAATTAATTATAATGGTATTTATTATATATTTTAAAACTAAAATACACATATTATTGACAACCTTGATGTATCTGTACAAGTTTAAATAATTAAATTTTTTTCATTTCCTTGCTCTTACTTTATTTCCATGATTAATTTTTATTTTTGTGAAATGTGTAGTTTTAATAATGTATAATTCTCTAATAATATAGTAATATGTTGCCTCCTCCTATAAAATAAAAATGAATATGTTGCTTTTTATTTATTAAAAAAGTCTATAAAATTATTAAACTTAATACGATAGACTTACAACAAATATGTAAAAAGAATATTTTAGTTGAGTATAGCTTAGAAGTTATCTGGAACATTTGATAGGTTGAAGTGTGGATTTTAAGTTGGCTGCTAGAATCTTTTAAATTAAAAATAACTATATATAGATGTATGTTTTGGTGATAATTAATTTTGTTCGATTTCTTGTTATTGTTTTATCGACCTTGACGAGGATATGAGTCAGATGCAGATGCAGATGAAGCAGAATTTGTTCCAAAATAAAAAATAAAAATTGAAAGATTTTTCATTAAATGCCTCGTGGTATGAATGAAGAATATCCTATACCACAGACACAGCGATATAGCGCGTCATTTCGTTGACATCCAAAATTGTAGGAGGGAATTAAGAATAAGTGAATATTCACGTGGAATCACAAAAACAAATACATTTGCTATAATAAGTTAAAAACAAATAAATTTATCTTCGGTGAATCCTTCGACTATATGTATATAGTATATACAGTTGTAAAAATAGTCTCGGATGAGTGGGGTACCTCAATTTAACTACATTTGAAGGTACTTCAAAAATAATGTGGTTGCTTTTTCACTCTCAATTTTTATTTAAAATATATTAAAAATAATATTAGATTGGAGTCTTCTATAAATTATTAATTCTATTTTTTTTATTATTGAATTGAGTTTTTTCAATGTCAAATTCTAAAATTTAAAAAATATTGAGAATTGTAGATGTTGAAAGAACATCCACTTAAATAATTGAGTTTTTTTATTTTACAACTTTTTTAATAAACAAAATATCTATGATCTATTTTTTTTTCTTCTTTTGGTAATGTGTACGTGAGATTTTGATTGATTATCTCACTAATTAAAACCCATAAAAAGAAATAGAGACACTCTAACCCACTAGATCGATCGTCTTACAGTCCAATGCATCTCAAATAATGGAATTAGTCACAAAATTTGAAGTCATTTTGTGTACCACTTTGTTGTGCATGTGGCTGCAACACATGACTCCTCCTTTCCTTTCTCACTCACTCAATTATCTTCTACGAACACCACCGTCGTGGAGCTTTTCCTCTATAACTCTATGAGCACCACCCTGTGAGCATCGTCGTATTTCTCTATACACCATAGTGTGGTGTTACTTGCTATGTATTATACATTGCTAGTTGTTGGATGGAACTTTGGTGTGGTTATTAGTAATTAGTATGTGGTGACAAAAGTTATTTCCTTAAATTGATGTATTATTATATTGATCTTTCAATTCATTTCTTTAAATTATACCGAGAGTGGTCCAATTTTATTTTATTTTGATGTAAATATTTTTCTGGTCTCTCAATTTCAACTAAAATATAATTTTAGTCTCTTATTTCTAAATCTCAAATTTTAATCCCCTAATTTTACATGTTTCATAAATTTTCTCCACTCTACAATTTATAATTTATATTTTTTATGAAATGTCATTTTTATAAATTATGTGAAATAACATTTAATGATATAAAATTGTTAGATTCGTGTTTGAAACTTGACTACAATCTTATTTTTCAATATTATTAATTAGATGAATCTATTTTTCTAAAATTAACTGTAACTAGTTCAAATATCACTTTATCAAATATAACTCTAGATTATTAATAAATATAATATATCATAAAAGTTATACATTTAGAAGTATTTCAAATTTAAAAGTGAAATATCTTCACTTAAAACAAAGAGACCAATCTTATATTTAATTTTTTTCTTCATAAATTAAAACATTAAAATATTAAATAAATAAAAATGGGGCTAGTCTATTTGCCTACGAAGCCCACATGGATTGTAGCCGAGTTGGAAACGAATTGTTCTAATCTTGCAATTTTATGTGCTCTAGGCTAGACTAGACTGGAGTAACCACTTAACACCTCTACTTGAATGTATTCTTCTATTTTCAAATATAAGCAGTAAAAATATGTATTTTGTAGTCTAAAATATAAGAAAAAATAGCTAAGACTAACAAATCTAATGTTATCGTTCATAAAATATCCTTTAGTTAATTTTTAATTTACTATCATGGAACAAATTTACACGAGGGACAATTTAGAGAATGCTATTTTTTTTTATTTTGAAAAAATTAAATAAGATCAACTGTTTTCCTTATAGAATGTGAAATAATTTGTTTTCTTACACCATGAAACTTGATTGAGTAATATTTTGTGTAAATTTTTTCTTGCACATTTATTTTTATTTAATTAAATAACTTTTTTTTAAAAGCATCTATATATTTATATATAAAAAAGTTTTGCAAAAAAATATTTATATTTCAAAGACATCAAATTTTGGTGTAACATTTTTCTTCTAATTTTACTTATCATTTAAACTATTTGATTTACAATTTTGTCTCTTCTTATATACAATTAAACAGTTTATTTTTCAAAAATAATCATATACATTTATTGAAATTTCTATTATTTTTATTAAAAAAGTTGAGATAAACGTGTTAGTTCAGGGCGACAAGCTATCTTTTAAGTATTCATGTTGTGACAATTATACATAAATTACTTGAAGGCGAGCTTTAAACCAAGAGTTAGAATGAGAAGATGTTAATGCATGAATGGTCGTGTAGCTTTAGGTATGGGGGAAAATGTTACTTGGGTGGACATGAAGATATAATCAATACACTATATTAAAAATGAAGAAAAAATTGTATTGATTTTTTCCTTTTCAAAATTATAATTAACTTATTATTTTATATAGAGTTTTTGCAGGTGAACTCTATCGAAAGCTACGTCACTATATTCCATCATTACAATCCGACTCCGATAGTTATTGAAATTTCATTTTAGATTATTGATATTTTGTCTTCGAAAATCAAACGCACAAGAGTCTCTACCAGACATGAGAACTGACAGATTTTTTAGTCATTTAACCTCAATCATAGAGTTAATGTTTTAATACACAAAAATAATATCTAATTAGTTGAGAGTTGAGACTAAATATAGTTTATAAGCATTCACATCCATTAACCCAACGATACCCCTTTACCCAACGATACTCCTTTGACTTCATACTTAGAGTTGGAACATGTAGATATCTATTACTTTGTGCATCCATGACCAATTTTATGAAAGAGTTTGGCAATTGACTATTTATTAGATGCTGACATTCAAAAAATATTATTTGGAACAATGAACATACACTTATCCATCAGAGTATTCATTTGAAAGTTGCCCTATTCAATATTTCAACCCTAATTTTATCTAGGAATTATTTGTGTTTCTTTTTTATAGGTAAAGGTCATTAGTTATTAATAGTTAACAAAAAAAGTTACTAAATAATTAAAAGGAAATTAAGTTGTTACCAACAAGTATTGAATCATATATATATCTCTTTGTTGAAATTCTTTCAGTGTCCCAACCCAATATTTGAACTACATAGGTTGAAGGGGTTCGAAGGTGAAAGAATTGGAGCTCAAAGCTTGTTAAAAGAGAAAATACTAACGTAATATAATAATCATTTGTATTTGTTTATAATATTCATATAATTTGTATTTTTTGTATGTTGTTTCAATAGCGGCCATAACTGTTGTAAATTCAGTATGCAACACAATTATAATCTCCAAATTCACAATGAAACAACCCAATAAAGTGACAAAGCTGTCCCATAATATAATTTTTATTTGAACACATATAATCCATTTTTCTCACACACACCCACACATATATATATATATATATATATATAATTAAACAGCCTCACCTTTTTGTCAAAATTAAATTTAAAAAAATAGGCTCATGTTTATGTTAGTAATGTTATTATTTAATAGCTATTTGTCTTAAAAGCTTTATAATAATATTGTATTTGTACATGAATAAAGACTTGTTGCCTTTATATATCTGATGTCTATATACAATATTCCAGTCAATGAAACAACATTTTCAGAAAGTGTCTTTTAGACATATATTATTAAAACACTCAACAGGTATCCTCCCAGGAGAAAAATATCTAAAAATATTTCGGTGGCTTCTCGTAAAGTTAAGGTGTTACCTATTATGCATTTATGTATTGCTGCCAATCAATTAATGAAATAGCGATGCATAAATTGTCTATTTTTTTTTTATTATTCGAGACAAATTTAGGGTCTTTGGAAAGTTGCTAGAAATTTTTTTAGAATTCATTAAATATTTATAAAGATATTTGTATTTTACTTTTTCAATAATAATATTAAAAGAGATCGAACTTCAACTTATGAATTCAATATACGTCTTTTTACTATTAAGCTAAATTACTAATCCATTGAGTTTCATTAATTGTCTCCAAAACTAAACATAAAAGTTTTATAGCATAAAACACTATATATCACACGAAAAGGGAAGTTTCTTCTTTTTTGGTTGGCTTCTCGCTAAGCCGTACGTATGAATGTATATAAATCAATGAAAGACAATATTTTCAACATGTTATGTTTATATTTAAATTTTATATGAACATATATAAATTAGTGAAACAAAAATATAAAAAGATATATAATAAATTTTTCAATTGTATTAAAGTTAATCAAATATTTATTTGTTACTCCTTCTAATCCTTTTTAAAAGACACTAATACTGAATTAAAATTTGATCAACAAATTAATGTAAAAAAAAAATTAAAGAAATCTTAATAATTTTTACGTGAATTACGTATTAGAAAGGTAAAAATTATTTGAGTTGTTTATTCATTTTAAAATTAATAAAGAGAAAATGGTATAATATTTAATTTGAATTGCAATTATGTTATCTATTCAATAATTATGTAAGTGTTTTTTTAGACAATTTAATGTGACAATTTTTATGAGACAAATAAAATATTATAATTTTGACGGATAAAATGCTATGGTCATCTTCTCTTGATACGGTATAAAATATATAATTCCTCTTTATTTCTTCCCCAAATTATAACCTTGAAAACCTTAAATAAATTTGAAAGCTTCAATCGTAAAAAACAAAATGATGAGTTGGTGTATACTGTTTTCGAAGGTTATAGATAAATCAAACCAACGAGAAGCTCTTATAGGAGCTCCATAATCAATAGAGGTGAAAACAAGATCACTAATATGCTAAAGTGTCACCATGGGAGACAATTGTTACTATACATTTGGTAAGAATTACCATTACTTTGCATTTTAAGAGCAATTCACTTTTATATTTATATTTATGATAATTGAAATATATCAATTGTTAATGAAAATAATTTGATAAAATCAATAATTTCTCTTTCATTATTTTCTTTTTTAATATGTATAAAATAATGAAATACAATAATTATTTGAGATAGAGAAAATAGTCAATTTTATATTTGAATGAAAGTGACGTGGAATCTATGCTTTAATTTTACATGAACCACATTAATTTGTTCATTTATGTCCCTTTTCATTCTCCAAGATCCCTTTCCTGGTTACTAAATTAAATTTTGAGAATAATTGTCAATGAATTTTTTTAAAAAAATAACCATGCATTTTGCAAATTAATTTTCTAAATGTAAGATTAGTTTAATATAGTCAGCAACGAGTTGGAGTTCTTATCCATCCAAAACCAATTAATGTTGTCAAAGGCAAGCATATGTCTCTACAGTAGTACATTATTTTCTATATGTTGACAACATGTGTGTCTATATTCTTCGTCAACAAAAAAAAAAAAAGGAAGCATTCAATAAAGGGAAAAAACAAATCTTGGAAAAACAAACTTTATCTCCAAGAAAATGTGGACTTTGACAACTACATAGGGAACAGACGTGAGAATTATTTTTTTCCATGAAAATTGGGCTAAAATGGCTGACAATACCCCACTTACCATCCTTGAACGGAATGCTTCAACAAAGGTGACCCCATTTTGAATCTTTGCTTAAGTAAGGCTCACATCATTGTACATTTTATTTTATGATATTCATATCGTGATTCATGAGCAACTACTGCTCCTGTTGCTTTCGTGCACGTGAAAGGTGATGTATGGACTATCATACAAAATAATAATAATATTTTTTTACAAATATAAATTATTAAATTAAGAAAATAAAAATTAACAAAAATGTTCTTATATATTCTTTTAAATTTATTTATTTATATATTTTATTTTATTATGGTGGGATGTAGTTTTTCGATTCTTATGGAGTAGTTTTTTTATTGCTTTTATGTAATTTATATTTAATTCTTTAATGATATCAATTACTACTACAATTTTAATATAAATTACACATTTTTTTATTGATAAATCACCTTATGTATAGTGTAATAACGTTAAGAGTGGATAGATCCCTAAAGTCTAGTTTAACTAACAAATGTTAATTTTGTTAGATTGGATACCATTTACTGGATTCAAATTCGGTTATCTGATTTGCGTGTATTTGAATAAATAAAATATTAAATGTTACTATAAAAAAAAATAACAAAAGACAAGAAATCTTATGTGTTCGTGTTTTCATTTAATTGATTTGACTATTTTAACTCACTACATTAGTGCATGGTTAGTTTTTCCAACTTAAAATTTTAGTTTTCATGATTTTTTGTGAAAAAGTCTCTTGTACACTATAACATTGTTTATATGAACAATTTAGAAGATTCTTAATTACGGTGTGTTCAATTAGAGTTATGACTATAGCGTTCAGTTCTTGGTGGTGGCTTAAATATAAAACCATTGGTTTTATTTATGATTTTAATCATTGTGGGTTAAATTCATGGACTTGTCTTAGTTATGATTGATTTTATTTAGGTTTAATTATAGTTTTAGTCTCCTATTTTTACTGATTTACGAAATTAGTCCGCTATTTTAGAAGTCGACAATTTTGGTCTCTCCATACGATTTTTTAACTAAAAAATAGTGACATGACATTGTTTGAATAACTTGACATATAATAGAATAATGTAGGGTGATTAATACCCATAAAATCAAAATAAAACACCGTAAAAACTTAATTTTCAACTTTCAAAAGTTTTCATATTTATAATTTAATTAATGACATATGAATAATTAATATATCTATATGGTTCTATATCATGAATTATATCTTACGTCATTTAAAATATATCAAATCGTTATTTTTTAGTTAAAAAATATGAGAAATGAACTAAAACTGTTTGATTTTTAAAATAAGAGATCAATTCTGTAAATTAATAAATAAATAAAACTAAAAATACAATTAAATCTTTTATCTATTTATTGCAATTTTTTGTTGTTTCTAGATGTATAGGTGAGAGTGGCTCGTGGTCCTTTTGTGAACATTTATTGATGTAAACTTTTGTTTATGTCCTTGACAGTTCTTTTGCTTTGGATATTTGTTTTTTAATATATTACTTTTCTTAGCTTTTAAAAAAAAAAGGTCCCAGAATCATTTTCTCAACTCAAATCTAAAACATTCTCGTGACACCTACAAATTGCATTAGACAAGTATAGATGTACGTTGAGTGCTGCGGAAGGCATGACCAAACAAACGCTTAGAATTTGAACTCAGTTTTATGTTGGCACTCAACAGTTTCATTTCAAGATGTAATTTTGTGAAATTTGTGATTTTGTAAATTTCCAACAGAAACCAAATTTTCACACTTTTTTCCTCCTATAGCGAACGCACAAAACGGCACAACAAAAGATAAGTTGTGAATTATGATTGACTCAACTGAAACAATAAAGTTCCTAACCCATTTCAAGTCATTTAAAATTCTCAAATTCTTAGTGTGTTAAATTTTTTGGGCAAAATCTATTGAAATTATTTACAATTTTTCATATAAAAAAGTTAGCGCAAAAATTATTTACAAATTGAATTAATATCATTTCAAAAATTTCTATTGATTTGCGCTTATGTATGTTTATTTACTATTTTATTGCACCAATGTATGTTAATCATAAACAAAAATTTCTGAATAATTTTTATCTATAGAATTATAAATGTTTTATTATTTGTTAAGATTGTAATTTATTTGTCATGAAAGATTTAATATCTCTAAAGTGAATACTAGATATTAGTATAAAATTATCGATCTTAATAATTAATTTAATAGTAAATAATAATTCAACAGTTGATGTTATATAAGTAAACTAACTTCAAATTAAAAAAATTCAACTTAAGACATACAATAAATCTGGTTTCCATGACGTTTCCTTCTATAGTTATACTGTGTGGTTCCTTTTTGTCACACATTTAGGTGGATCCAATAAAATCAAGGCAAACTTCAAAATTCAATGACTGCTTACAAAAGTACAAATATACTGTTTCAAAGAGGTGCTCGCATTGGCAAGAAAACTTGTACTCGAGCCTTTGAATATGAGTCACATTCTCATGACATTGTGGTTTGAAATATGAATGAATATATATAATTAATCTTGAAACAAATTTCACTTGGATATCATAAAGTAAACAATTAACTGCTGTAGCTCGGCTCCGATCGTCAACATTGATATGGATAGTATTAAACAATACACACATGAATTCAATTAAACCGTGAAGTGCAATCCAAAAATGGTCACTTTAAACAAGAAACAAAACAGAAAGGTAGGCAATAAGAAACCTTCTGTAATTATGGAGTTTAACTTTAACCCTCCAGAAGTACATGGGAGGTATTCCCCACTATTTAGGAAATCATAAACAGTTAGTTCGTAAACACCAACCCACCTTGAGAACAAAGAACATAGGTACACCTACAACAACCACAACAACAACGCCTTTGCTTTAAGCAAATGCATATCTTTAGATATTGAATATGTACCATTCACATTCTACTTTCACTTCTGATTAATATTTAATGGAAGTTTAATCTCTCAGGTCTATTGAAAATATTCGTAAGGTGGGTAAGAGATTGGGCTAATTCCATCAGGGCGGCGTGACCTAGAACGGCTAACGCTATCCAACGCCTCCCCAAAAGCTCTCCGACTGTAATCATAATTGTTGCCACTGTAGTGAGATCTATACCCACTAGATTGGTCAGTTGTACGAGGAGGAGGAACTGACATTGAATTAAAAAAAATCACAGCAAGTATTAAACAAAGTTTCAATAAAGTGATAAACATAGATGTAAAAGAGAAATTGAAGCAAGTGTGTAATACAAGTATTACCTTGGGAATAATTTGTTGCATGATCTGAGAACCGGTCAGGTATTGATTGCCTAGTGGAATGCTGAAAATTATCTGAACTATTTATTGGCACAGGGTAAGGCCTTGGCCGTTGAGAAGAGTTTGATGTGGGTGTCGAAGTTGTAGAACCATTAGGGGTAGTTTTGTCTTTTCCAGATATCTGTTTATTAGCAGACTATACACGCGATTAACAAAGCCCGATGATACGTAAGAAATTTAAATTTTCAAATAGTATTTATTACATGATTATGAAATCAAACCTATGCAGCCCTGTTATATGGTGTCCTGAGGTATAGCTGGCCACTTGGATGCATCCAAAAAGTTGAAAGCACCCACATACCCAACTATAGCCAAAGTTAATAATAGTATTGCTGCTATTGCATAATAGAGCCTGTAAAGATCCAAACAACAGGGCTAAACTATTTTCAACAATTCAAAGAAAGATTGAAAATTGCCCATGTCTCAGCTCGTGAACCTATATTCAACGAAGCTAAATTTTTATTCAACAACATCAAAGAAAGATTGAAAACTATCCAACTCAGTAAGTCGCAATACGTGGAAAGCATAGATGTCAAGAACGCACCGCAAACTTCAGTGTTCTTTTGTACAGTGTTACAAGGCCTGAGAAGAGTCTGACAGCATAGTCTGCAATTTCCTCCGTTTCATATTCTGCAAAGGCATAACCCTTTGGTTTCTCAGATTCCTTATCTTTAGGAATGTGCAAGTCTACCACTCGTCCGGCTTGAATTAATACATCATACAGGACCCTTTCTGTCACCCTTTCATCTAGATTGCCTGAGTTCAATACAGTAACCAAATCAGAACCCAAAAGTAGATGGCCCATATTACTTATACATAGAGGTGTAAACCCAAAACCCCTTAAAAATTTGTTTTATGTACAAAATTAATGTTCCAACTAACTACCACTATTATGAATTGAAACTTCATTATATAAAAACCAGAAAATATAGCCGTGGGAAGTTGAGCGTAACTAAATATAGAAGTAATAAAATGCACCAACAACGTAGGAAACCTCGGATCACCAAGAAGCATATTCATCAAAGAATCATCCATAGATAATATCTTTTACAGAAGTAAACATTGCAAAGAGAGAAAGGGAGATCTAACACATGAAAGAGACTCGGATCTTATTTAAAGAGTAATATGGTATGGGTGCACTTGACAACCAAAATTTTATTTTTCTTTAAAAAAATACCATGAACACTCAGCACAAAGATGGTAGAAATGATTCAGTAAAATCCACTTGCTTGATTTCCACCACCATAAACTAAATAGAAATAGAAATTTCATATTTCTCTTTAAATGAATATCGTATCCTACACCAGTACATCTATAGTACTTCCACTTTTTCACCACTAATAAAATTTATTTCTATCAAAAATAATTATTGGAAGTATGCTATGTTTATTGTATCAAGGTCATTTGACAAGAAACAGTTCTATTTTTCATCAAAACAATGCCATGAACACACGACTCAAAAATGGAAGAAAAGCTTTAACAAAATCCACTAGCTTAATGATCTCCACCAGCAAACTGAATACATATAGCAACACATCTTCATTGATCGCAGTTCATTCTTGTCTCAACAAAAATAAACTAACATATGTAAAATCAAGTAATGAAAAGATAACACAATATGCAAATAAAATGGAAACATAACCATAGCTACATCGTATCTTATTTAAGAACATGTTAAATATATTTGCCAGCTTGTTTGGAACAAAAGGTGATCAAATAACAAGTGAATGATGTTTTGACAATGGTCATAAAACCCTAAACCCCTAGACAAGAGTTCTTAATAATTTCAGTTATCTACTTGACAATTGTCGTATGCAGTTTATTTAGTTATAAACACCATTAATGGTGACAAGAATGAATCATGTATGGTGTAAATAATAATACGCTTCTCAAATTGCATAAAATTTAAAATCTAACTTGTCAAATATAAAAATGCACATAATATGACCGACATAATTAAATCTAAATTTTCTCTGTGAAAGTGTATGATACAAAAGTTGCGTTCGGGAATCAATTTGACTATCTCCAAGAAGAAAAAAAAAAAAAGAAAAACAACTTGTCAAAAAAAAAAAATCTCCAAGAAATCACAATATTAAATATGACAATGTAATGATAAATAACATATATAAGATGAATAAATTGGAGAACAAAATAGTGATATTACCAATGTATACGGAGCAATTTGCATTGTGAGACATATCTGTATATATAGATCTTATGTGAAGCCAACACCTAAAGAAGCAGAACCTAAAAGAAGAGAATCAATATCAATATTATCAATCGCGCGGTTTAAGCGCGCAATGGAAGAATCGCGGTGCGGAGTGGAACTCTGCTGCGACGCAATTCTCTGGTGCGTTGCTTTTTGCAGCGGTGGCCGCTAATCGCGCTAGAATTGCATCCTCGCGCGCTAAACGAGAGGGGAAGACTAATCCGAAATTTAAAGAAAGAAAGAAAGAAATGGCAAACTTGGACTTACGCGCTATCACTGGCGGCCGACGACTAACCCCGCTTGCGTTTCCGGCCGGTTGAGGTCAGTGAGAGTCCAACTTGGTTTTAGTTTTTCTTGTTGTAGGGTTTTTTAATTGTAAAAATAAAATGTGTTTATATTTGTGCAAACCTGATGAAAGTAGAGCTTAAAAGACTTTAATGACTATTTTGAACAAATTCAAGATTTTAACATTCTTTATAGAAACGTATAGATTTTAAAATACTTTTTTTTATATAATTTTAAAAGATTTTTTAAGATCAACATGTTATAATTAAAATTTTAATACATTTGTGATAAAGAATTTTTAAAATTTCAAAAATATTTTGTGAATTTATAATATTAAATAACAAAACATAATAAAGAAATTATAAAGTTCAAATAAATATAAACAATACTAATAGAATTTTTAAAATATTTTGATAACAAAGTAGTTCTCAGTAAATTTACATATTCTTGTTCATGTTATTGGATTAATACAATATTAATTTTTAACAATGATATATATATCCATATTTTTTATACACTCTTTTAACACTTCATTTTTTTTATCTCTTTTTTTTATCATTTATCATATTATTTTTTCTATTTATTTCTCACTTAAAATGTTAAACGAGTGTCTATCAATATTTTTTCATTCATTTTAAGGAAAATTTTATAATTCTTTTTTTATTTTATTTTATTTTTAAATTTACTCTTTTTTATCCAATAAAAAATGATCTATGAAGTCCATATACTCTAAATAGTATCAGATGCATATACGATGTTGTTATTACTTCTTGAATTAGAAAAATAAAATAATCTCTTGATGAATGAGTAAAAACTATATTTTTATTATACATAAGATGATTAAAAATATTTTTAAATGGTTAGATATCGAATAAAATTAATATTCATTTAAACTTTTTTAATGACGTTTTTATTGATATCCTAACCCATCGTATTACGTGAGAACAATTTTGATTAATTTAAAAAATATATCTATTAATTTATAAAATTTAAAGACTAATTTAGATGATTTTTAGAGACGAGTTTGCATATTATCTTTGAAATGTGTGCGGGAAAGGAAAGAATCATGGAAGGTGGTGCGTGGAACTGGAACTACCGGGACTCTGGAAGTGCATCATTTCCATGTTACCACCAACCACCGGTTATGAAGCAGGTGCGCATGCACATGTAGTAGTCCTTTTATTTTAATACTTTCACAGTGATCATTACAAAATAATAGTGTATTATATTCATATTCTGCATAATTGACTGTTATCTAGTTTCTCTTTCACACCTATCAAAAAGACAACAAGATTCAATTCAGCAGAACACACTGCAGTATCTGCGAAATTAAATTCCGATTTCCATGGAACTGGAAGCATCATTAACTTCAACTTCAACTTCAACTTCAAACGGTTACTTGATCCTTCTCCAAGGACTTTCTCTGATTCCATTATGGCATTACTTGCTCATACTCGCCACTGTTCTGATATACTTTATCTACAATTTCCTCGAAATCCATTTCCTCGAAGATCTCTTCTCCGGATTCTCAGGCTCTCCCGTTCAATTCACCTTCAACTCCTCCTCCCAACTCTACCACGCCGTCGTTTCAAAGTGCCGGATTCTTCATAGCACGTATTCCGTCACGCCTTGGCTTTCCAGTCCCCATCTTCAAACTGTTTTCCTCAACTTCTTTGGAAATCCTCCCGTTTTCAAATACAAAAGGTCATAACAGTCATTTCACATTCTTCTTCATAATTTGCTTTCAATTTCATGAATCTAACAACTATTTACTTTCAGACAATTATTTACTACTCCTGATGGTGGAACCCTTGCTTTGGACTGGGTAACTAGTTCTGATGGTATAATATACATAGAATATTATAACTATCAATTTGTGTATTGGACTGTTGGTCAGTTATCAAATTAGAAAGCCTCGTTTACTTTTCAGAATTTTGTGTTTGATCATTTTACAGTTTCTGGCAATGCTCTAAATGTAGATAATGTTGTTACTAAAGATGAATCTACTCCAATTGTTATTTTGATTCCTGGTTTAACAAGTGACTCTTCATCTCCTGTAAGTTATATCAAGCTTATATTTATGTGTGTGTCTAATTGTTAGTGCTGTCTCTCTCACTTTAATTTTTAATCAACTTAATCGGAATTGGGAAAACCGTTACTTATACTCAAGTTGGTTGCTAATTGACTGCCGGGGCATTGAATCAATGTTCTAAAAACCGAACAACACACTGAATCAGAGTTGCTAAAATAACCTATAGAGAGTACTGGTTCAGTGACAGCTCCGTTCAGTTTTTAAAACATTGCTTCGATTCTTTGATTAAGTATTTAATGCTAAAAAGAATGTTTGTTTACATTAATAAAAGTAGTCTACTGGACACTTTAATTTTGTTTATTTATTCTTTTGTAATTTTATTATAAGGAGATTAAATTATATTAGTGGTATCTTACAGTTTATTTTTTTTCCCTTTTCTTCCCTTTCCTTTCTTGGTAGTATCTCAAACATCTTGCATATCATACAGCAAAGCGTGGATGGAAAGTTGTTGTCAGTAATCACCGAGGATTTGGAGGTGTTCCAATCACGGTTAGTTTTCCTGCAAGTTAGAAATATATAGATCTGGTTAAATGTTTGATACGTTTTCTGCAAGCTTGAAATAGCCATTGGCTAAAAAAACATTAAGAGGTTAAGTAACCACTTTTCAACATGTCAGATGGAGCAGCTGAAAATTGTGGTCGATATGTTTCTGGCTTTCTGCATTTCTTTTTGTTGGAATTGTAGGATTAATGTGCATCTCAATAACAGTATATTGTAATGTTAAATTCTTATTAAAATTATTTCAGTCTGATTGTTTCTACAATTCTGGATGGACTGAGGATACTCGCACAGTGGTTAATTATCTCCACAGAGAGAACCCCAGGGCACCTTTGTTTGTTATCGGAACCAGTATCGGAGCTAATATTCTGGTAAATTCTCAGCTCAAGTCTTATGCTGTGCTTAGATCAAATATCTTTAACATTTCATGTTTTAGTATCAATGGATTAATTTAGTTGCATACATCAAATAATCTAAACCTAGAAAATTTTATATGCTCCCATACATCCTCAAGTGCTGCTATAGCATGGCTTAATTTAACTTTGTCTCAATTATGTTACGACCTTTGGCATTGGTAAATCCTATGCCTGCTTTTCAAACTACAGCAAAGCTGGAAAATTTCACAACTGTCAAGTGTAAACATATTCTCACAAATGCAAAGAACTTGGCACAAAGCTGTTTTGATTTTAAAGATTATTTGCAGGTAAAGTATCTGGGTGAGGATGGTGAGAATACTCCTGTAGCTGGAGCTGTAGCCGTTTGCTCTCCTTGGGACCTTTTGGTTAGTAATTAGTATTTTGATTTCAAAGTTCAACTTTTGCTGAGACAACATTTATTTATGTACCTAATATGTTGTGAAAGGTAACCACAATCTATGTTTTATCTTAATTTTAAATCAATTTAATAGTTTGTGAATCCAAACGAAAAAATTTGTCAGAATTAATTGAAAAATCATGCTACTCATATGGAACATTTAGGTTTTAACACGTTTGAAACTTTAGGAACAGAGTGTGTACACATTGCAATATTTTGGGAGGGTTAGAGAGGAATGTCAGACATTTCTGAAAAGGCTGGAGATACTTGGTTTAGAATCCCATGAACATAATGGAGACTATCTCGAACTTTCTTAGGATATAATTACAAGCTATTTATGCTTCTGGCTCAAGATTGTTTCATAAAATCTGTTTGATATAATCAATGGAGCTTTGTTGAATTTCACCATCAGTTTGAATTGTTTTCCATTCTGCCTGTTATTGGTCCTTGACTGGAAGTAATGTTATCTATATAATGTTTGCAGATAGCGGATAGATTTATAAGTCGTGCTCGTGTGCAGAAGTTTTATGATAAAGCACTAGCAGGTGGACTTCAAGATTATGCAAAATTGTATGCCTCTATCTTTCTAGTTGATAAGCTCTTACTCTTCATCCATTAATTTCTTCATATGCAGACAAGCATGCAAATTTTATAAGTGTTTTTATAGTTCATATTTAACTTAATTTGACCAATATTCGTTGTAGACACCAGCCTCACTTTTCTCGCCTTGCTAATTGGGAAGGGATAGAAAAGGTTGCTTTACTCTCTAAAATTTCATAATTCTTACTACTATTTAGTATAAATATATCATAAAGTTGTATGCTTAATTATCCTAGCGTTGTATGACTTGACTTCTTAACCACATATTCATTATGTTATCTGAGACACATTTCTATTGACATATTTTTACAATGGAAAACTACAATTTTTCTGGTTTTAGAGCAAATTACTAGTATGTATTATTCCACGTGGAAGATATCTGAAGCGTTTCAAGTTAATAGTTATTGATCATTCATTTTTATTCATTATTCCTCTTAATTCTGTTATTTCATAGCAGGCATTTTAAATGTTACTAGTCAAGAACATTATTTAAGTGACTGAAAGATGCGATTGATTATAGAGGCTACATAGTTGCTACTCATTTACCTGTTGGATATAGTTTTTTTTTTACTTAAGACATGAGGCTTATGCTAATAGATACCACGTTCTTTAATGACGTCTGTTGTTCCGTGTTATTGATTTGGTCTAAGTTTTTAAATTTGACTATAAGTGCAATGTATTCTTATGATTTGCAGTCACTTTCTATTCGAGAGTTTGATGACTACGCTACCCGCATGGTTGGTAAATATGAGGTACATGTAGCACCTAAGATTTGTAAAACTTCTATTTTCTCGTGTTATCTCTTTTCTTTCTCCTTATGTCTGCTGTATAAATTCTTTTGGTTTCTTTAGACTGTTGATACATATTATAGACGCTGCAGCAGTTCAACTTACGTGCAATCTGTATCGATTCCGCTTCTCTGTATAAGTGCTGTGGATGATCCCGTCTGTACCACGGAAGCCATTCCCTGGGATGAATGCAGGTATGCTGCTGTGTTATTTGTTCTAATTCTTTGCTTTCTATTTCCATTACATTACTTCAACACCCATTCAAATATGTTTCTCTTTTGATAGGGCAAATAAAAATATTGTTTTGGCTACTGTAAAGCATGGAGGACATTTGGCTTTCTTTGAAGGGATAACTGCATCTAGTCTGTGGTACTTGACTCGTTTTGTGCATCAGACTCTTCCGTATTTTGTCACATCTGCCAATCTTAGCATTTAGCAGTCCTTCAATTATTATTATATTTTCTCCTTGATTGGGTATAACATCATCTAAATTCCAAATAAGGAGCCACTATTATAAAATAAATTGAAAAGCAATTTTCTTGCCTGTTGCAGGTGGGTAAGAGCTGCTAATGAATTTCTTGATGTACTGCACTCTAGCCATTATATGCATGGACAAAAGAAGGTAGAAGATATGCTACTGCTTATTGACAAACGTTTATTCTAATATTCATCCTTTTGTCCTATAATATCTTTGAATGCTATATGCTAAAAAAGTTATCTTATCTTGGTGCCCTAAGTGGAGCATTTATAGTGGCTGAAAACTGGTGTTTTCTCTATTAATTAATGGCGATGCAGATCTCTACGCCAAACACATTATTGGACTCATCAATTGATCAGGGCCCTTATATCAATCTTACTGGAGATGGAATGGTAGCTGCATTGAACAATGAGCCAACAACGGACAGCCAGAAGAAATACAGGTAATACAGGATATGCATCAGCATCATGACAGGGTCCAGAAAAAAAAAGTTAAAAAACATGACTGAGTTAGTGACTAATGCAAAGAGTGGCGATCCTCTGCCATTTCACAAACAAGTGCAAACATCTAAATGCCTCTTGAATTTTGATGTAGTAACACCTTTCAAAAGACACCTAGGATGGTTATGTTGACAAAATTGATGGTCCATCTGAATGCTGATATATGTTGATGTTACCGAACGTTGGCATTGAGATAGTACTTATCCTTTTTCTTATTCTCTAATAAAATTTATTTCTATTAAAACGATGTTATCATTTGGAACTGTGCTATATTTTGTGTTCCATAATGTCTCTAGCTTGAAAGAAATGTTCAAGCTTTTAAATAAAGACTTTGTACCTCTAGGCATAGTTTGGGGCAAAATTATTGTGTTTGGAAAAAAATTCTACTTTATTTTTTACTAATATAGTACTTGTGCATTCACTAGGGCTGCCTATTTTATGCATCCTCTAAATTTACCCGTGTATACAATTTTCTTTTTGACTTGGAAAGGTAACAATTAGTATGCATGCATGTTTTTCAAAGGACTGAGATTTATGCCTCAACCTTGTATTATGTTGATATTGCAGCATGGATTTCTTAGATTCCAATAGATAGACTGCAGGGAAACAACTAAATGGTATATATAATCATACATTTAAGTATGCATAGATTTTGTTGCTGTTTAACATGAATCGGGTTAGATCTATATCTACCATTTCAACAATTAACCTTTTATTGACTATAAACATATATATTAAAAGTGTCATATAGATGATATGTGAACTAATACACTTTCAATAGTCAATTCCTCTATTAAGACTAACTAAGAAGGATGAAATCGTCCGGAGATCTAGCAAAAATGGTGATTATTCACTTGAAAGTGTTTATCATATCTGTGTTGAGACACATGTTGATCAAGCTGAATGGAAAGTAGAGGGGATTGACAAAAAAAATATGGACTATGAAAGCTCCTATGAAAATTAAGAATTTATGAAGGATTTGTGAACTAGTCATCTTATTTTAAATGTAACTGATTTGATTCTTTTCGGATTTTTAAATTAGAAAGTGGTAAGTGATGCGGCATATAATAGTATAATTTTTAATAATTAATCTTTATAAAATTGCAATAAAATTCTTTTAAATTTTTAGTTTCAATTTTTAAAATTATTTATTTTTATAATTTAATTAATATAAAAAAATTTAATGAATCTAAGTTATTTTAAATTCTATATCACGTCAAATAAAATATATCAAATCACTATTTTTTGTTTAAAAAAATATTTAAAGAAACCAAAACTATTTAATTTTAAAATAAAATAAGTAAATTTTAAGAATTAATAAAAATAAGAAGAAGAAAAAAATTGCAATTAAACTTATAATATATTTCCTGTAATTTTATGCTGCTGGAGAGTTTAAAATATATTTACATACTAAAACACTTATTTTGAATCCACAAATATAATTACAGAATCATGTAAGTGTTTTTTTTAGAAGTGTGGGAAAAAACTTTGATCTGTAATCAGAAAAATCAGAACAGATGACAGTGAGTGGCAGAACTTTTTGATCGTCCAAGCGATCTTATATCTGCCGGCTGGACTTTAAGAAGATTCAAATATGCGTGCTTTCCGAAGTTAACACAGCAAAATAATTTTTTAATTCAAACATATAGCGGAAAAGTTGAACAATAATTTTCTTTTACTCTGCACCATAAGCAATTTATTCATTTTAAATAAAAAATACAACATCTCAGCAAAATATTAATCATTTTTTAAAATAAATTTTAAACTCATTTTACATGATTTTTTAGACAAAAATATATATACTGTAAATCAAACGAAAATGCGTGATCGAATTGAATGTAATATCTTCAGACATTGTTATTTTTTATTTTCTCGCCCTTCTTTTTTATAATTGAAAATAAATTAATAAATTTTGTTCAATAAATAATAAAAATAAATGAACGGTGGTAAAATTATTAGACTCATTTAAAATTATTAATTCATTTTAGAAATAAAATGATTTTTTTATAATCATTAAAATAATTATTTTAATGATTATAAAAAAATTAATTAAACAATTAATAATTGAGAGTGATAAGAGGGAGTATTTAATAAGCACCTCAACGACATAAGTTATGCTAAGTGAAAGGAATTGAGACGTTTACAAACTTATAACAATAACAACTTTATGATCAGCAATTAGTTTATATACAAAATAATTTTTTAAAGTTTAATTGCTTATAAAATCAGCAATTAGTTTTACAAATTTATTTTTATACCACATAACCAAATATGGTTCATTTAAAAACCACTTAAAAATTATTAAACAAGGATGATTTAATATTTTGTAGATTAAATTTTCAACACTTTTAGAACAAAACTCTTGTGCTATCATCAAATTACAATTATCATTTGTGTAATTTTAGAATATAAGTACAACTAAAATAAAAAATTAGTATTTATATCCTTATTAATTATGACGATTCCATTTATATTATCGACTAGTTTAAAAAAAAAATTAATTTAGTTGTGAAGATGCATGGTTTGAATAGAGCAAGTATTAAGTCACGTGGAGTATCGAGAATTGTCCCTAATAATGAGCATTTTATTTTAGCTCCTGAGTTGTAACGCCACCGTAACAACGCTCTCTCCCTTTCACACACATTCAAGATTCAACAAACTCCGCCAAATTCCAATTCACAACAATTCCAATGGATTGTAATTGCTACCACCACCAACTCATTCCACCCTCTCCATCCAACACCTACAAACTTCTCTTCCAATCCCTATCTCAAATCCCAATCCATCACTACGCTATCGCCACCGCATTCGCTCTCTTTTGCTTCCTCTACAATTTCCTCGAAATCCATTTCCTTCAAGACCTCTTCACCGCTTTCTCAGGCTCCGCCGTTGACTTCACCTATAACTCTTCTTCTCAAATCTACGACGCCGTCGTTTCAAAGTGCCAGATTCTTCAAGGCAGATATTCGGTCACTCCCTGGCTTTCTAGTCCTCATCTTCAAACCGTTTTCCTCAACTTCTTTGGAAATCCTCCTATCTTCAAATACAAAAGGTTATATAACTCTATATGATTATCAACTAATTCATTCGTTTCATGAATCTAACAATTGCTCTTATATTCACTTTCAGACAATTATTTAATACTCCTGATGGTGGAACTATTGCTTTGGACTGGCTTACCTATTCTGATGGTATATACATATTTAGGATATTCAAATTATCAATTTGTTTTTCGGAAATGATTTAGAGTTTAATTTTTATATACAGCCACAATCACAACTATTTTATTTAGAGTAGTTATGACTCTAGATGTCAACAAATCACAATTAAAGTCAAACATTTTTAATTATTTGACGTTTATGATGGATTAGTAATGTAATTGATGGTGTATGCAAATTAAATCTATGAGTTTAGTTGATTTGACGATTATTATCAAATTAGTTGATTACGTGGTTGACCTTTAAGAATTTTGTGTCTGATCTTGTTACAGTTTCTGGCAGTGCTTTCCATGTAAATGATGATGTCATTAGAGACGGATCTACTCCCATTGTTGTAGTGATTCCTGGTTTAACAAGTGATTCTTCATCTCCTGTAAGTTGTTATATAAATAGGTCATGCTTTTTTATATGTCTGTGCTTAAATGTTAGTTTTTATTTTTCTCACTACTTTTTCTTTTAATCAACTTAAGGGGAATTGGAAAAAATGACATAGTTAGAGTTTGTGATTTTGACATTCGATAATTATATACTAGTTAGTGGTTTAATACTTGATTACTATAGGGCAGGGCTTGCGATCCCTGGTTGTGATATTCTTCTCTTTTATAGCACCAGTTATCACTGTCTGAGTCTGCTATATACGATTGTTTTTTGATGTTGTTTTGTATGATTCAGTGGTAATTTCATCTAACCATATATAAATAATGTGTGCTTCTTTGCAATACATAGTTGAGAAATCAGTCTCTTGTAAATGCAAATCAAAACTACCTATAATAGAACTGCAGTCCAATTTTCTGTGAAACCGGCCATAGTTTTCTTCATATAATATATTATTCTTTACATATTGGGAAAATGCACATTGAATATTACACGTCAAGCGTTAAAGTCATCCTTGAAACTCTGGCCTGACAAATAAGTTTCCACATGCGAGTGTTATGGCCTAAGGCTGGGAATTATGAATTTCTCAAGAGCACATGGTAAGAGGAAGTGGGCCAAGAGCAATATCAGGTCGACATTTGGTGCATATTTAAGATATTAATGATATAAAGGAAGATTGTTTTCCATAACAGTATTAAGAAGAAGTGAGCAAGAACAATATCGGGTCGATATTTCATTCATGCTAAAGTGTTGATGCTAAAAAGAAAGATTTTTTCCCTCAACGATAAATAGTTGTCAACATGGAGATATTGGACTGGACATTATTGTTTTATCTATTCATTCTTCTTTGAGCATCATTTATGCTAGATGTATGGATGTATTATTTTTTAATTGTTTATATCTTTTTGCCGATTAGAATATTCATATATATTTTAGTGGTGTCTTACAATTTACTTTTTTCTATTTCTTCCTCCCCCCTTGGTAGTATCTCAAACATCTTGCATATCATACAGCAAAGCGTGGATGGAAAGTTGTTATCAGTAATCACCGAGGACTTGGAGGTGTTTCAATCACGGTTAGTTTGTCTGCAAGCTGAAACTTTATAGATTAACAAGTTTAAAACATTTCAAGACAAACCTTGAATAACGTTGATCCATATGAAGAATCATCAGCATCTTTACTGTACTTCCTCAATATCATCCATATCAATCTGAAATTGAAGTTATTAGGTGAATTTTTAAGATTTGTTTTATATCTTGGTTAGATTTTAAGCTTGGTATCCTACCGTTCAGTTCACAATCTTAAAATTTAGGTTACTTTAATAAGTTATCTAATCAGCTAGGTGAATCTTGCCAATCTATTTACATGTCAAGAAGCAAATTCTTGAAACAGCAATTGTCTGAGAACAATAACTAGTTTAAGGAGCTTCTTCAGAACATGGAAATGACAGCAGCAAAGTGTCCTTGATGTTTTTCTTTTGCATTCCATTTTGTTAGAATGTTTGGATTAGTGTGCATCTCAATACTGTGAATATTGTGTGGTGTAACAGTTTTGTTGTTTTTTCCTATAGTAATGTAATTTCGTATTAAAATTGTTTCAGTCTGATTGTTTCTACAATGCTGGATGGACCGAGGATGCCCGAACAGTGGTTAATTATGTCCACAAAAAGAACCCCAAGGCGCCTTTGTTTCTTATTGGAACTAGTATTGGAGCTAATGTTCTGGTAAATTCATAGCTCAAGTCTTATGGAGTGTTTACATCAAATGTCTTAACATTTCATGTAATTTATTAACTAATTTAATTGCTAAAATCAAATAGTCTAAACCTTAAAATTTCCATATAACCACGTACATCTTTATTGCCCAAAATAATTGATTCATTTATAAAAAAAATTGTCCCAAATAATTGACCCTTTCAATTTCTAATGCACTTATTTCCAATTGTACCATTTAATTAATACAATTTGCATTATGTCCAATGCAATATCTTTTACTATATTTACGATATTGATAATGCACCAATACTTACTAATGATAATTTGATAAAAATAGTATTCTCTCTCTTTCATTTATAAACTTTTCTTAATATGTGTGAAATGATCAATGACTCAATTATTTAAGACACCAAGGAATTGGCTTCCCCACATCAACCTTTTTTCTGAAATTTGCTCTTTCCTGGCTGGAGCTTGATCAAAATTTCCTACTTTGTCGTTCTGGTTTAGGATAATGTTATATCAGAACTGTTTTCGTTCATGATGTTAATGTTTCCCGCTTGTACATTGTATATGTGTATTGTTATATTACTTTTAGTTGTTTGACATTTCTTCCTTAACCACATTGACCTGTATTTCTTCTCAAAATGCTCTCTCACAGCTGTATCTTTTTCCAGTCCCTTGTTTTATGATTTGTTATTGCTATGTAGAGAACCAAAAAATATACTGGTTTCTAAGACTGAACATACAATGATTTGAATATTTGTTGCACAGATATTCTTTACGTCATAAACACCCCCTGCCCTGGTCCCCCATGATGAGAAAATAGGGAAGACATCATTGCTGGTTCCTAACCACATTTTTAGATCAATTCTGACTCATGTTAGTGCTTTTTTTTTTTAAAACTTATGTAGTCACATTTGGTACATACACTATCACCTTTTCAAACTACAGAAAAACTAGGAACTCGACAAATGTTAACTTGTTCTCACATGTGCAATGAGTTTGTTTTTGGCACTGCACTGTTTCACTTGAAAGATTATTTGCAGATAAAATATCTAGGTGAGGATGGTGAGAATGTTCCTGTAGCTGGAGCTGTAGCCATTTGCTCTCCTTGGGACCTTTTGGTTAGTATTTTGATTTCAAAACTATTGTTTTGCATTTCGGCTGGCATTGATCAATGTGCATAATATATTATGAAAATCGCAACTATCCATCTTTCATCTGAATTTGGATTTTTGGATCCAGTTTATTTGTTTGTAGAACTAGCTAACACAAATTGTAACGAGTAATTCAAAATCATTTCAATCTTCTAGGAACATTAAATATTAACACTGTGCATTAAGGATGCATTTGGACAAACAAATTATTTAAGCATGTATATAATAAGCTATTCTATGTAGTTTAATTATGCACTCATCCATAGAATATTTTGGAGAATTCATTGGAAAAATTAAAAACAACTTATAAACATGTAAGAAGTTTTTATAATTGTATCCAAACACTTGTACAACTGCTTATGTTATGAGATAAGTCTAAACAAGCTCTTCCAAACGTCCCCTAATTCTTCAATTAATTAGTCCTCAATCTGACAATTGTTTACATAAGTTTTTAATGTGACTTCTTTGTTACACATTTTTAAAGTAATCATAACGTATGCAATTAAAGTAACTTGTTTAATAGTGACGCCACTTCCATTTTGCCCACATAGCAGTTTATTGGTTTATAACTAAGTTATACTCAATGTACAATTCTTGCATTGTTCTATTGCTCTAATATTTTCAGCTTTAGGAACAGAGTGCATAAATTCCACATTATTTCTTAAGCAGGGAGAGTGGGTTAGGGAGTAAAGGTAGGCGTTTTCGAAAAGTTGAAGACATTTTGGTTTGAAGATTGAGTTTGGAATACTCATAGGCCTTTAGCATATAATATATGTGTTGGGTAGTCAGGGGGTGCGCGAGAGTAACATCAGGCATTAGGTCTCTCAGACTTGATCCACACTAAGATCCCACTCCCGCTCCCCCACTAAGTCGAATCATGACTCTGATACCACTTGTTGGGGAGTCCGAGGGTGCGCGGGAGCAACAACAAACCAAATACTTGAGGACCACAAGAAACTTTGTCATCACATCTCCACCTAAAACCTTAAGGCATTAGGTATATGGGTCATCTCTCTTATATATCCAATATTTCCTTCATTCCTAGGTGATGTGAGACCAACCACTCACACTTAAATTCTAACAATCTGTTTCTGGTTCAAAATTATTTTATACCATATATTTGATATGATTTATGCAATTGAATTGAATTTCACTACCATTGAACATTACTGAAAGTTTGAATTGTTTTAACATTTTCCTTAACCAGATGTTATGTTTGTGTTTACATGTGTAACGTATTAACATTTGCAGATTGGGGACCGATTTATAACCCGTAAGTGTGTGCAGAAGTTTTATGATAAAGCACTCGCAGTGGGACTTCAAGGTTATGCAAAATTGTATGTCGGTATCTTCCATTGAAGTTAAAATATATATATTTTTAATAAGTTATTGGTTTTTCATCTATCAATTATTCATTTGCAGACAAACATGCAAAAATTAAAGTTCATTATCAAGTCTGATTTAACATATTTCTCCAATATTCATTGCATGCAGACATCAGCCTCTCTTTGCTCGCCTTGCTAATTGGGAAGGAATAGAAAAGGTGGTCTTCCTCTTTATAGTTTCATATTTATTACTACTGTCAGTATAACAATAAAATCAATCGAATATATTACAGTTGTATGATCTGACCTGTTTATTCAATTATTCCCTTTTCATTCTACTATCTGGTAATCTTTTTTTGATGATTTACTTTCTTATTGAAAAATGGCGCTAAGTTTTTATTGTGGTTTTGAGGCAAGTTACTAATCTGTAGTAGTGCTCGAATTGTTTGGATTTCTATCCGAAAACCCTCTCAGCTCTCAATTTTGTGAAAATAAACTATTCACAATTCAAATACCGAAACCTCTCAAAGTTAGGGATTGATATATATCTCCTAAATAAGCCAGAATTCCGTCCTTTTTTCATGGGATATTAATTCAGCAATAATAAGAAATTAAAACAACAATGTCAACATTAATAAATGAGGAAGATGCATGAATGGTGTTATTGACCCAAGAGTAGCATTGGTCGTTTTTTCCCTTATTCTTCCTGATTCTGCTATTTTATAATGGTCATGCATGTTTAAAATGTTACAAGTCAAGGACACTGCAAGTTATTGAATGATGCACGTTGCTTTTAGAGGCCAATTAATTGGTGCTCATTTATTTGTTTGGATATATCTTTTTCCTTAACCCAAAGGATTACATTATTCTAATATGTACTGCATTTTTATAGCTCGGTTCCCCCATATTATTGCTTTGCTTTAGTTTTTAGATTTTTATCAATTCTGAGTGCATGTACTCTTATGTTTTGTAGTCACTTTCTATTCGAGATTTTGATAACCATGCCACCCGCATTGTTGGGAACTATGAGGTACATATGCAGGACATGGAATTTATAATCTTCTACCTTATCTCATGTTCTAGTTCCTTATGTCAGTTATAAAAAATGATCTTGTTTCTTTAGACTGTTGATACATACTATAGACGCTGCAGCAGTTCTATTTATGTGCAATCTGTATCGATTCCACTGCTCTGTATTAGTGCTTTGGATGATCCATTATGTACCAGGGAAGCCATTCCTTGGGATGAATGCAGGTATGCTGCTTTATTTTATTTTATGCCATAGTTCTGATTAATTTGCTTTCTTTTGCATTACTTCACCAGCTTTTTATTTACTCTTTTCACAGGGCAAATAAAAATGTTGTGTTGGCCACTGTAAAACATGGAGGACATCTGGCTTTCTTTGAAGGGATAACTGCATCTAGACTGTGGTAACTTGCCTCATTTTGTACATCTGACTTTTCCATTTTGTCACATCTTTCATCTCATGCTTTTATGTGTCTTCAATTGTAGCAAAATCTTTCTTTCTTTTTTCTCCAGGGGTGGGGGGTTTCTTATGGAAAGATTTTTTTGTATTTGATATCATCTTTTTTGTATTTGAAAGGTGACTGCTTAGTTCAATGTTGAAATATAATCCAATTAAGAAGTGACTAGTGTATATATATATAAAAAAATTGATTAGCAACTTTCTTCCCTCTTGCAGGTGGGTAGGAGCTGCTAATGAGTTCCTTGATGTACTACTCTCTAGCCCTTTCAAGCATGTTCAGAAGAAGGTATACGATATGCTATTGTATTTACTTATTTTGCTTATTGACTAATGTATATTCATATATATTCTGGTTGTTTGCTATCTGTAATGTAAATATTATATACGCTTTGGTATGGCATAAAATATGTTATTCAAGATTGCTTTAGGCTATCTTATCTTTATCTCTGAGTACTAAGCAGTCACCTTTCTACTTGCTGAAACTGTTTTTCCCTGTTAATGGCATTGCAGATCTCTACACCAAACAAACTACTGGACTCGTCAATTGATCAGGGCCCGTACGTCAATGTTACTGAGGATGGAATGGTGGCTGCTTCGAACAATGAGCCAACAACAGACGATGCAGAAGAAATACATGTTAGACAGGATACACATCATGTCGGGCATGACAGGGTTCCATTTGACAAGAAACAAAATGAGCCTGTTACTAACACTGGGAGTGGTGGTTCCTCTTGTAATGCACAAACAGCTAGTGCCCATAATCCAGTGCCTCTTGATGTATTAACACCTTTGAAAAGATATGTAGGTCAGTTATCTCGACAAAATCGGTGGTCCATCTGGCTGCTGGTTTATATTGCTATCACCACAAGTTGGCCACTGGTTGGTTCAGCCCTATCTCTTGTGTTTGGGAAAAGGCTCAGGAATTTCTTACCAGGTGGTTTGGTCCGAAGATAATATCGTATTGCAATATATTATTGTTGTATTTGTATGAGTAGATGTATAATAATAATAAATTGATAATAATAGTAAGAATAATATACTTTTTCTCCATTTCTGAGCTTATGGTGAAATTAATTGGGACTTTCAGTGGTCTATTGTTTTCCTTAAATCACCTGTTTGCCCTGTTCTCATCCTGCCTTTCAATAACGGAAACGCCTATATATAATAATTTGCTTATTCGATTAAGCTTTTTTCCGTATTTTAAGATGCTTCAAACATGCTCTCTAGTGTAGATGTGGAAGGTATGGGATATAGAAATTAACCATACCAGAGCATACTACAAAAGTCAACAACCAATGTGTTTTACACATGCATGAAAAGGTAATTTTCCTTTGATATTAAAATGAGAAAACTATCACTGAAACACAAAATTATCCCTGAACAAGTTAAGCCTGCTCACATATATATTCAAATTGTGATTAAAATTTAAAAGCACATCCTCTGAAAAAAAGAGTTGAAAACGATACTTTGGTAGCTAACAGTTTAAACTCAGTCTCCGTATGGAGTAATATTAAACTCAGTTAAAAAAAGTATTAATATAAAATTTAATGTAATAGTTATGAAATAGACGTTAAATATTTTGGCCTGTTAGTTAAGTAGGACATAGGGGTTCTTGTATTCTCCTATATTAAACAATCCTAATCCAATGAGTATTTCAACTTCCAACTAATCAGTTTGTACTATAGTTGCAACGGTTTTTCTTTTCCATATTTATATACATGTATTGGAATCTTCTTTAATAACCTAATTTTTTTTCCTTCATATAAGTTGGATTTGATTTGCTTTGTATTTAGATTCCGGACAAAAGTTTTTGGTATAGGAAATGACGTAGTATTTCTTAGAAGGAACATCAAACCAGAGGAAGACAAATAAAACATCCAAGTAATAATAAAAGCTTGTGAAGGAATAGAAGTTTCTAAAATCTGAAGAGGACGACCAGGATTAATATTAAAAAAGTAAACCATAAGCTAGATTAATGTAACATTGTTTTCTCAGCCTCTGTCGCTTGTCGATGGTTCATTCATCCACATATTATGTCTTTCATTGTTAATTACTAGTAGTAATTAATTTGATATTGCAATGGATGTAACTTAATTTGTCAACCTGTCTTAATCTTTGACTGAAGATGTAAAGCACCTTTTTAGGAGGAATATACCTTTGGTTAAATCTAGGACAGGATTGGCCAAAGGGCATATTTCAAACACCCATCAATCTGAATCGGATCTTTGTCCCCGAAGGTGTAGTAACTATGCAGTTTCATGAAGGTCATCATGTGTTCAATTTTGCTGCTGCTAATAATTTTTTTTCCTCTTAATTAATTACTAACACGTATAAAATACATCCAATATAAGTATTAATCTGAGTTGATCTCTAGACTTGCATCCAAATGATTTTTTTATTCAAGTATTTGGCTTTTTAATCAATATATTTGGAAAAAAATTTGTTTTTATTTAATCGTTTTTAAAGTTCAATGTAATATTAACTTTATTCAATAATACAACTAATAATTTATTGTAGAAAAAGGAAAATATGAGATAAAATAATAAATACCGTTAAGAATGTAGTTATCATGGTAATTAAATCCGGAGTAGATATTGGTTCAAGGGTCAACCATTTTGGGATCAAATTGAGATCACACTATTAATAATAAATAATACTTTATTTTTATTTTTTTAGTATAATGGTTAAATAAAATAAAAAATAACACAATTTCTTAACTTCACATTATTAAAAACTAAACTCAATTTAAAAATATTATAATTTATTGGTTAATATATAACATAAAAGATTTTATTTTTTTAATCTTGCTCTCGAAGCACGCTTAAAAACATCAAGTTATGCACATGAAATTGTGCTTCAAATGATGAAGGCTAAAGCATGATTTTAACGTCCGCTTCTACTACTACTGAAGTCCCACCTCGGTCATGAATACTAACTGGTATGGAATATGGGCTATATACTGAAGTTCTATAGTTATTTTCCATGAAGCCTGCGTACGCAATACCTATGCAGATGAGACGTGACATGAAGTTAGTTAAAATTTAGTCACACAACTTATTTGATTACATAAAAGTAATCTCTATTTTAATCATATTTTTATTTGATTGATACAAAAGTTAATTCAACTTCTTCTCTTTGCATTGCATATTCTATTATAATTTGATAGATACTTAATTGCTTTCCTTTTTAATATAACAATATATACAATTAGATCATTATTGTTTATTTATTTTATTATTATTCTTTACTACGGGTCTCTTGATAGAGGAGAGAAAAGAAATATGTTTGATTGTTTTTTGAATATGATTTGTTTATGTAGAATCAAAATTTCCTTCTATTACATATTAGGAATCTTTGTACAAAACATGAAAAGAAAAAAATATAATATTCAAATGAAGATGAATTATATATTTATAGAAAGAGGAAAAGATACAAAATAAATACATGATCATGCTCTGTATATAGAGTTAGTGGAGAGTTAACAAATTAACCTCTTAATACTCCATTCATTCTTAAATATAAACAATTATTACATATTTTATTATTTTTAAGAAAATTTTTTAGTATAGTTAATGTAGTTATTTTGAATAGAAATACGGATAAATTGTTCTTTTTGTATAGATGTATTCTATATTAACTTTTTATATTCTAAAACAAATTAACACTATTAATTAAGGTTATGTTTGAAAAAAATAATAAATGTATCTGATAAAATAAAAAGAGACTTAGATTTGGATTTAAAGATGAATTTATTTTTTAATAGATGTTTATCTTTAGAGAAGAGAAAAAAAATAATGTTCTCTTTATTACCGTATAATAGTTTTGAACAAGGGCGGGCTTTACTCCCTTGGGTCAAGCCCTTGCCAACTTTTGGCAAATTAATGATTGTAATAATGTATGAGTGTAACTCCCTCAGTAAATTTCACTATATATAAAGCCTATGTGAATTATACTTCTTTCGATATTTACAACTGAAACAATATTGATAAAAATAAATAAATGCATTATTCAAGAACACAACTTGTTAAACCCACATAAATCAGACATTTGATTTAGTATAATATGAACCATTTATCAAACTATTTCGTCTTAGAATTTGTTATATCCTGTTAGATAAAAAATATTAATGGTATAACACATGAAAATTTCTACCATGAATCATCTTGATAGGTGTCAACTGTAGATTTATATTTAAAAATCACTAAAAAATTTATGAATATCAATGATATTTTCAAAAATATAATTTAATGACTTTCTTCTTTCTTACCTTTGAAATAATTGTTTGGTTAGTATCAATTTGAGACAAGTTTAATTTTAAAAAATACATTTATTTATTTTTTAATTTCAAAAAAAATTAATAAAATCAAATTATTATTTGAATTATAAAAATTAGGTATCTTTATGAATGTGATTGACTAGTAATAAAATATATGGTGCAATCTCAAAGATATAGAGAGTAACTTATCCTCCACTCACCCCATAGCATCTCTAATGATAAACATACAAAGTCATGATTGGTATTTAGAGAGTGTCAAAGATACCAAAGAGTTGGAGTGCAAGAATCGTAATATCCGCAAGATCCTCTAATCTTGTTACAATACTGTTCATAATTACACCCACTATATAGTAAGTATCAATCAAAATATTATGCAAATTATAATATTTTGAAAGAAGACAACAGCTGTAGAAGCAAATAGTTTGCATCTTAGGATGCAGACAACTAACATATGGATACTGGTGTCTCAAATTAAATAAAGTTATTCCCAATATTCAAAAAACTACATAGCATGATTTCCCGGATCATGTCATATGAATGTGAGGGCCACCCCATATTACTCTTTTATGTATATATAGTACTACAATTTTCTAAACAATACTCGTTTCACTCCTTTTTTTTTTTTTGCGCCTAGTTAATATTATATATAAAATTTAATTGTTATGTATTATATGTGTAAAAAATATTATACATTATAATATTATAATTATTTATTGAATGATTTTAGACGCAGTTTTAATAAAATTTAAATATTTTTAATAATTTAACAATAGTAATTTAATGGTATATAAAAATTTTTTATATTGACTGATTGTGTATATAAATTAAATTCATATAAATATACATGTATTTAATTTTATATACTTCATCCGTCTCAAATTATATAGCATCTATTAAAATATATTTATCTCAAATCACATTTTATTTTATAATATCAAACATTATTAATTTTTTTATTATATCATTTACCATTTATAACTCTATCTTTTTTTAAATTATTTTAATTTATGTTTCTCATACATTAATAGATAATACTTTTGTAAATAACTTATAATTTTTTTGGAGGAGGAGGAAATAATTGAACTTATGATTTATTTATTTTTTTATATCATCATTAAAATATTAATTTTTTTTCTCACTAAGTGTCTCGTTTGCAATTTTTGTTTGTCTCAAATAATTTATTAAATTACAATATTAATACAATAATCAAAATTTAAAAATAATCGTAAAATTATTTAAAATGAAAAATTGATTTTATTATCTTCTCATAAAAATTATTTATTATATTATTTTTATTATCATAAAAAAATATAACAAATAATTGCTAAATTATTTAATATAAATATCTTTAACAAACCCGCAGAGTATTTATTAAACTCGTTACGACGAAGACAACACGTGCTCAGAATCCATTGATAGTACATATTTCGAAAGTATGATTAATTAGATGCTGAAAGAGAAATTAATATAGTAATTTATTTAGATTGGAAGGGTGAAATTTGGAAAACAGTAGTTTTGGTATTTGGTTGTTGATCCATAGGATAGGAGTGATAAGTTACTTACTACTTCACTGCAAATATGCACTGCTCTTTATTTATTTCTATCTTTCTTTCTTTCCCCCCATCCATCAATTTTTCATTCTGACACAAGAACCGACCACACCACCTCCATTCAGGATTCAATTCAACCCCCACCACTCCCTTTCCCTTTTCCTTTTTCATCTTCACACGCAAACACTCTATCCTCACGCAAACATCAAGCCATTTTTTACTTTTACTATATTTATTTTTCTTCATTTTCTAAACACTCTAAAATATAATCATATTTTTCTCTATCAAAATTTTAATCAAAAATTTAAATATATAATATCTTCACCTTTTAATTTTATTTAATTCTTATAAAAAAAATTTTATAACTTTTAATCTATATAAAATTATTCTAAAATCAATTTAAGTTTATGCTGAAATAAATATGTTTAACTGTCTTTTAATTTTAATTTTAGTTAAATATAGTTAAAATATTATAGAAAATTTCCAGACAATTTTTTTTAATTTATAATAAATTAAATATAAAAATTAAATGTCAAACACAAAATAAAAATATTGATTTAAAAATTATTTATTTTATTTAATTTTTGTGAATTTTTTCATCATATTATAAATTTATTTTAAAAAAAATAATTTAAAAATATATACTAAGTTAATAATATAAACTAAAATTATATTTGTATGATAATTTTATAGAAATTAAAAAATATAACATTTTAATAGAAATTAAATTTAAAATATAAAAAATTTATAAAAATTAAAAATATATTTAATCGTAAAAAATGTGAAAATTTGTCATGTAAATTTGGGAAGGAAACATTTGTTTCTTGAGATGAAAAGCCCTCACGTGGGGTTGTCTGACACATCCAAAAATTTCCACAAACCTGAATGAGAGATTGAGAAGCCTCTTGAAGTACTTTGTCCTTTGCTCCACACCTTTGTTGTTTCTAACACACACCCCATCTCGTCTCTTTAGTATACTTCATGTTTTATCTATATTTATATACGTACTTGTCTTTGTTTTTTTTATTTTATCAAATTATTTTTTTTTCTGATTTATTTTCTCACGCAAAATGAAAAATAAAATAAGAAGAAAAAATGGATTTTGGGGGTTTGTTTTTTGTTTTGTCTTTTACATGGGGTAGCATAGAGAGGTCTCACGTGGGTTTCTCTGACACCAAGGCATGTTTTTCTACCTTACCTCTTTTTTTTCTTTCCTTCCTCGTTTTGCCTTTCCATTCATCAAATTGAGACAAAGAGGTTTCTTGCATTTGGGTTTTGCTATTTTCTTTCTTTTTTATTAGTTTTGTTATTATAGATATGCACGAGGGAACCTATATTTATTTATACTATATAGTATTAGATTATATTAGATGCTTTTTTTTTTTATGTTACATGCTCTTTCTTCTTTGGTCTTTGAATAACATCTTCTATTTTTTTTTCGTTGACATCTTCTATTATTCTTCTATACTTTAGTGCACCCAAGAAATTGCCATATGTCAGTGTCAAATAGCATGTTGATTATGCCAAATTTGGAGCATACTAATGGCAAGTTATGTGTCTTCCATTAACAAGACAATGAAGAATTAAGAACATTTCCATGTTTGATGTGACCTTAAGAGGATCCAGCGCTGCTACCTACGACTATTTCAAACACCAATACCAACTCCTATCAAATAATATAACTCCTCTCATCTCTCCTTTTGTTTACAGGAAATTATTTTCTTTCTATGCAAAATGATTGATAGCCCGAAACTTAAATTATTACACGTAGATTCTTCATGTTACCATCGATACGTTTATTGTTTTCTTCGACTAGAACAATAAGTTAAAAGTTAAAAGATGTACTACTGGTATTCATTTATTATTTATTTGAAATTATATCCTATTATATAATTTATTATTTATAACAATAATGATTTTATTTATAGCTTAGCATATTTTATTTAGAATATTCATTGATTATACATAAGTATTTGCTCCATCATTAGTTATCCTTATCACATTAATATTTAATTAATTTTTTTGGAACAATAAGTATTAATTATTTAACTATGTCATAGATTATGTTTATAAAATTTTATATTAATTTTAATATATTTTTTTTGTTAAAATTTTAAAATGTTTTATTTATTTCAAAATTATCAACATTTTACGAATTTTGATATATCTCATTTATATGTTAAATAATTTTATATTAATGTCAAATTTTATAAATATAATTCTTTTTGAATTATAAATATTTGATATATATATATATATATATATTATAATTATAAATATATAGTTAAAAATTATCAAAATTGTTAGTTTGACACCACGGTGATCCTATAACTCATATATATGATTTATTTAAAAATATAAAAGCACTTCAGGTTTTTCTATATACACATAGTTATTTAAATTTGTAGTAGTTCACAGATTCGATATTTGATCGATGAAGTACTGTGCGGTTAATGATGAACATGAGACATCCTAGTGTTGTCAATGTATTCACTGTATGCTGCAAAATATAGAGATAGCCAAAGAAAGTTGAAATATATATTTCCTACTTTGATCGATCGATCGATCGAAGTTCCTTATTATAATAATATATTTATTCACAATGGTTGATGCTTCTTTTTAGCCTTTAATTATCCCATTCAATCACGGTCATGTTTTACTACCAAATTAGAAAAATCAATTAAGTTCAAAAATCATTATAGATTAGATAAAGTACATTAATAATTAAAAAAGTGTATCATATATATACGGGTAAAGTTGCGTGACTTTTTGTTAGCATCCATTTGTCTTGGCATATTATGACGAGAAAGTGTCAAAAAGTTTATTTTGCAGAGGATCCCTATGTACTTAAGGAATATAAATGATAAGAAAGCCAAAATCCATGTAAATCTCTCTAAACTGTGCCAATTAGAATCATGTTGACAACAATATATAAAGGATCCCAATTTTTTTATTTCCATCAAAGGAAATATAAATAAATAAATAAATAAAACCTCAAACGTTGGTAACTTATAATTAATAATAAGTTGCATGTAGTTGACTAGTGTGTTTAATAATAAATCATATATTTTTTTTAATAAATTTAAAAAAAATTAATTTTGAAATACCATATCATTTTTATAACTTTTTCAATGTCTCTTAATTTATCGAGAGACCTCGTTGATATATATATATATATATATATATAGCATTTCTTTTCTTAATTATTATAAATTGTTTATACATGGAACTTTAGCTATAGTGAATTGATGAAAGAATATGATATTGATGAAGATAAGTTGTTGTTATTATTAATTAGAAAGGAAATGAAAAAAGTGTATATAAAGAGAACAGTTGAAGGACGGTACGTTTGATTCCTTATTGACACCGCTGTCTCTTGTCTAATGCATATGGCATCTTCCAAGCCTTCTCAACTACCAAAGGAGAAGTAAAACTAAAAACCCTTAATTTAATTAGTAGTCACTATAATAATATAAGGTTTAATTGTATTTTACTCTCCTATTTAATAACACTAGTAAAAATATTTTTTTTTTAAATTAAATTTTTAGTCCTCTAATATTAAAATTTCTGTATTTTTTAATTCAATTCAGATTTTTCATATCAAAATTTGTAACGTTAAAAATGACATATCATTAAATATATTAACGTGATAAAATATGTGTGAATTTAAATTTTTCTATTTGATAAAATGATACTTTTAAAAACTACAAAAACATTTTCAAAAATAGAAAATCAATAACAAAATTAAAAAAAAAATATTTTTAAGTTGATATCTATATAGATCTACTTGAATTTTGGCACATCAATACATTTAAGATGATGTTAATTAAAAACATATGAGACCACCATTTTTGGATGAAAAAATCTAGGTTGGCCACAAGTGTGAAATTTGAAGGATAAAAAATTTTAATTTGAAATAGCATAAAGAGATTATTTTCGTAAAGACGATTGTAATAAAGAATAATGAAAAGATGAATGTGGTTTCCTAACCCAAGTCAATGATTGTAATAAAGAATATAAAGATACCCTTCTTTCTTAATCTCTCCGTCTTATTGCAAAATATAAGAAAGAAAAAATCTCTGATCCTTTTCTCTTTGGTCTCTTCCTCCTATATATAGCTATGTCATGACATGAGAGAATTTTTGTGAACTTCTCTTCCTTCATAAAAGTCCACAACCATAAATATATCTCCCTTTATGTCATAGATTTTCTCTCCTTTTCTATCTCTCTTTCAACACACAAATATATTTATAAGAAATAATCCATTCAATTATATTATTATTATCTCCTTTTTCATATATGGAAGATTCAGAAGAAGATGAGCTTCTAAATCTTAGCCTTTCAGTTGCTTCCAATAGAGAAAGAAAAAAAAAAGGAAAAAACATCACAAATAATATTAGAAACTCCTATGAAGGGTATGAAGCAAAAATCTTTAGACTTCTTCAAATGAGAGAACAAATGATAAGAAAAGATCATAGAAGAAAAAGTGTTGTTAATGAAGATCATGAAAATGGTCTTCCATTAATTCACTTACTTCTAACAACAGCAACATTAGTTGACAACAACAACTTTGATTCATCTCTTACAAACCTAACAGATCTTTACAAAAATGTTTCTTTAACAGGTGATTCAGTTCAACGTGTTGTTGCTTATTTCACAGATGGTTTAACAGCAAAACTTCTCACAAGAAAATCACCATTTTATGACATGGTTATGGAAGAACCAACCATTGATGAAGAGTTTCTTGCTTTCACTGATCTTTATAGAGTCTCACCTTACTTTCAATTTGCTCATTTCACTGCAAATCAAGCTATCTTAGAAGCTTTTGAAAAAGAAGAAGAAAAAAACAACCGTTCTATTCATGTTATTGATTTTGATGTTTCTTATGGATTTCAATGGCCTTCACTTATTCAATCACTTTCTGAAAAAGCAACAAGTGGAAACAGAATCTCACTCAGGTTAACATGTTTTGGTAAGAATCTTAAAGAGCTTCAAGAAACTGAAACTAGGTTAGTTAGTTTCTCAAAGGGTTTTGGAAACCTAGTTTTTGAGTTTCAAGGGTTATTAAGAGGTTCTAGGGTTATTAACCTAAGGAAGAAGAAAAATGAAACTGTGGCAGTTAATTTAGTTTCTTATTTAAACACTTTGAGTTGTTTTATGAAAATATCTGACACATTGGGATTTGTTCATTCTCTTAACCCTTCCATTGTTGTGTTGGTGGAACAAGAAGGTAGTAGAAACCCTAGTAGAAACTTTTTGTCAAGATTCACAGATTCTTTGCATTATTTTGCAGCCATGTTTGATTCACTTGATGATTGTTTACCACTTGATAGTATTGAGAGGTTGAGGATTGAAAAGAAGGTTCTTGGAAAAGAGATTAAAAGCATGCTTAATTATGATGTGGAAGGTGGTTTTGAACTTGATTGTCACAAATATGAAAAAATGGAAACATGGAAAGCTAGAATGGAGAATCATGGGTTTGTTGGTACTAAAATAAGCTCAAAAGCTATGATACAAGCTAAATTGTTACTGAAGATGAGGACACATTATTGTCCACTTCAATTCGAGGAAGAAGGTGGTGGTGGTTTCAGGGTTTCAGAAAGAGATGATGGAAGGGCTATTTCTTTAGGATGGCAAAATAGGTTTCTCATTACTGTCTCAGCTTGGCAATCACTATGATATGATATGATAGATTAGATATAAATCTTACTATGTCCTAACCCTTTTCATCATTTTCTTTATCTAGTTGTTGCTAGGTTGTTCAAGTAAGGATATTCAGGTGAATATATGAAGCATATATATATATGTAATTTTATTAAGGAATTAAATCACCTTTTTTCTCATTCTCTTGCTCAATGTTTAAGCATATATATGATGAACCCTAATTTTCCTTTTTGTGTTTTGGGTGAAAGTGGAAAAACCCTAGTTTAAGTGATGAACATATCTTTTATGAAACCCAGGTTTAATACTTGAGTAAGTTGCGGTTTCTTGTTATTGGAAAATGTCATTTTATGTATAGATATTTAAAGATTTTTTAGTTGAAAAAAAAAACAGATTTTTTGAAAGATACCGATGACTTCATGAATCATCTAATATTAATTCTAGCAATAGAATTAAAAATTATTTATTTTCTATGGGAATTGTTTTTATCCTTGACTTTTTTTATAATAAAAAATGGTGTCTAGTGGCGGATGAAAACGTGAGATTGTTTGAGAAAACATTTGGATTAAATGATATGGGTCTTTTTCAATTTAATTAAAAGTTTTGAATTCAAATTCAGCTTTGAAAATGTAGTAATGTTAAATTATTTGACAGAAAATTTTATCATTTATCATAGTCCAATCCAACTTGAGAGATAATACTTATAGTTCACACAAAAAAATTGTTTGAGAGACTTTAAAAAAATAATTTATGACTTATTTAATATCCTTAAACACTTCAATATAGCTTATGAAAATACTTTATAATTTATATCAAAATAGTGATATATAGATTATGACTTATTTTATATATGTATATATATGTGTTATATTTTCAATCAATTTCCATAAGCACTGAAGATATAAAAATAGTTTATAGTTTATATAAAAATAATGATTTTATTTTATTTTTTTTATAAAAATAAGTTATATATAAACTCTTTATACAATAACCGATTATACCATAAGTTTTTAATAACAAGATCTTAGTCAACTAAAACAAAAGAAATGAAAACAACTTTATTTATCTTAATCTTTCAGTTTTTAGGGGACAATGGTAATCGAGTGTTTTGTTGAAAGATGAATAAAGTTTGATAAATTTTTTTGGGTCAACGTCCAAACTCCATTTAATCTATAGATCTTTATTTGAAACCCAATAACTAATTACTTTAGTGCAATTATTTAATATATTATAATTATGAAGAATCAACTTTTTAAAAAAATATATATATTGTTAAATATCTAGGTTTTTTTATCAAACCCAAAGTTTTATGTGGACCATTTTGAAATAGTTTGATGGGATTAACACTGTATTTTTTTTAAATTCAAACAACATCAAATGTTTTATGTTTTATGAAAGTAGAAGTTTATCCACGAAAAAGTGACTCAATTGATGTCTATATTTTATTAATAAAAATAAATAAATATCTCTTTTATTATTTAATTTGTTAAATCCATACTAATCAGAAAGTCATCTCAGCTATAAGATCTCAACCATAAAGAGATAGGAAGATCATCGTTAAAATTTAAGCACTTAACTACAATCAGCCATATAGATGTCTTAGAAGTTCACTAAAGTAATATAGCCTTCAACAAAAAGGTGGCAATTCTGAGTAAGTTAATTATATGGACAACTAATGACAAATAGTTTTAATGTGACTTTTAGGAGGAATAAAGTTATATCTAGCTATATTCTGATTGTCACCATGGTTGTTATAACTTGTAAGCTATATTTGGTTATTGTCTAGTGTTAATTCGTGCAAAACAGAATTATAATACTCTGAGTTTGTCCTAGATAGGCATGTTTTAGCATGAAAGACAATGTTGTGTTTATTGAAAACTGCAATGGATTCCATGCATTAAAGTTCATGTTTATGTTATTGAACTATGTACCTATACAACCACCTATTAATGATACAAGTGCTCTATAGCCATAACTATGGTTTATATTTGGTTTTAGGCTGATCAAAATTAATTTTATAATATTGATTTTATTTAAAAGAATATTAAATATAAAATAATTTATGTTAAAATATATTTACATGAAAGTGAATTGAAAAATAAATTTTAATTTAAAATTATATTTAAATTTAAAAATTGTAAATTTTAATTTTAAATTAAAATCAATTCTAACGAATAATGTTTAAATAATTTTAAACATGCTCTAAACATAAACCAAAGGTAGGCATAGCTAGAGTAATAACTCCCAGAAAGCTGCAATATTTACTATAGCTTGTAGATCGCAATTTGTTATCTGTTTGGGGGAATGTGACCCTGAATCTGATCACCAACTGCAAACACCTTCTCAATGTTATTGCTGCTGCAGGGGAAGGAATCTCTTGTCTTCTGCCAGGGAAAATAAAAATAAAAAGCAACATCTACCCATTTGAGGCAAGCAAATAGCTAATGCATTATTTTCTATAAATTTTTGGTCGATATTTGGATTCCAAAAAATACCACTACATTTTAAAATCTAACAAAATCATAATGTTGGGCTAGGATTCCAAATATTTGGTGTTTAATTTTGAGATATACTAGTGATTCCTACATTGCAATTATTGACTACTACTCACTACTCTGGAATTGACATTTTTCATTTTATTTGCTTGTATATGTAGGGGCACAGGAAGAATATTAGTAGAATTTGATGTGTTAGAAATTTGAATGATGAGTGAAGGCACGAATTGTGAAATTAAAGAGTCATTGTCTGTAGCATATACTATGATGACTGCAACACATAGTATTTAACTTGTGGAATACATTTCCTTACATACTATTATATAACAACTGTGACATGTCAACAACCGAATCATCTCTTCCTCAACTATTTTGTCATTATCACCACTTAACTTATATTCGAATCATTTCATGTATGGCCAACTTCACTCTGATTAACGACATCACATACCATATAGTACTAATAATTAATTATGTTATGTCATCACTCAATCTCAAATGCACTTCACTTTCGTCATTCACTAGTACACTTTATGTAATTTGAGTACTGGGCCTGTTAGGCCCGTTTAGCTATGTAATGGATAGGCCCTTTATATTTTAGTACGGTATCGTTTGACAAAATAAAAAATTTGGTCTTAAAGTCAATAAATATTTACAAATTTATGATCTAAATCTACTACTTGAGTTTACCATTGAAATTCAATCTCCTAGGGCTGAATTTAATCTTAGTGACTTATAATTCATTTGCAACAATTGTGGAGGATACTTAAGCTACTCTTGTTAAGGGGGATGCACAAACAAATTATATACATGATGAGAATGTTAAAGCTAATATGAATTAAAATGTTGCTCATGATTTGAGAATATTATGGTGTTTATACAGTGATGTGGCAGAAAAAAATGATCAAATAATTGAAAACTCGTTAAATGGTTGTAAAGGTAAACGTTATAGTGTTATAGTGATGAGGAGAAAAATATTGTTATTATTAAATACATAGTCAACCAAACTAATAATAAGATACAAAGAGATGAGGTTGGTTTCTTTGAAATTGTTTTAATTAGTTAATAAAATATTTATTTTTTATTTTTTAAACTAATTAATCTTTCACGAGTTAATTAATTAAAAGAAACATGTTTTTAATCGTAAAATAATTCAGAAACACACTATTTTATCTGTAAAATATATTTTAGAGTGTTTCTTGAATATTTTATCAAATATTTTTTCATAAAAAACTAATATTTTTATAAAAAAAAATCACATCCAAAAAATAATTTAGGCAATATGTCCAAAATCAATAATCTTACTTGAAGATCAATAATCATATTGTCTATCCAATTAAATTCAAAAAAAAATAAAAATAATAATAGACTCAATTTAAAAAAGTTGTTCATGGTGGCAAACTAAAAATCAACGAATAGTTGAAGATAGAGTGAAAAACGCTTAATTAAGAAGTAGCCGTTGGCCAATTAACGTTCCATTTCTCCAAAAACATTACAAAACCTCTCACTTTCACTTTCACTCTCACTACTCTCAACCAAAGGAGCCTCTTTCTTCACCTTCTTTCTCTTTCCTCCCAACAATGGCTTCAATCTCCGTTTCACACGATAACACCAGTAACCCTAATCAACAACAACCACTACAAGAAGAACCAATAATCCCAGTTTTGACTGTTTTCAAGAACAAAGCAATCCTCAAGAACATCTTCCTCATCCTCAACAACAACAACAACAACAACAATAACAATATCGTCAATGATTACACTCTTCTCATTGGTCGACACCAAAATTGCAACATAGTCCTCACTCATCCAAGCATCAGCCGATTCCACCTTCAAATTCGCTTCACTCCCTCTTCTCGCTCCATTTCCCTCCTTGATATGTCTTCTGGTATTTCAAATCAATCCCTTTTTTATTTTTATTTTTTGTGTATTATTTCTTTCATTCATTATTGATTATTAGAATCTTGATTGGTTTTTATTGTATGTGGTGGGTGGGTAGTGCATGGAACGTGGGTGTGCGGTAAAAAGATTGAACCTGGAGTTACCGTTGACCTCAAGGAAGGTGACACCTTTACACTTGGGGTTTCAACTAGGGTTTATTTTCTACACTTCGTTTCTCAATTGGACGCGGAAGCAATAAAGGTACCATTTTTATTTCAATTTTATGTCGTTCTTGCTTTTATTTTCTTCATTTCATTTAATTCTTTTTTGTTCACTGTTTGGTTTAATTGGAATTTTGCTAGTTACTTAGGATAACAAATTTTTCACAATTTTAAATAGTTTAGTTTTTAAGGTATTGTCAACAAGTCTTAGGAGGACTAGTTTTGTTTATATTCAGTGTATTTGTTTGTTTGTTAGGCAATGCTTAATGTTATCTTTGATTTTTTTTTTAATCTTTTAGAAGAACATTGGTTCTTTCTGTTGTGATGACGATGAAGAGAATAGCCAATCCAAAGATGAAACATTTGATGTTCAGGATGACTCATTTGGAACTGAAACATCATGCTGTGATGGTGAAAATAAATTGTGTGAATGTCAAATCTGTTTCCTGTCTCCACCTTATGTGCATTCAGTTGATGAAGTTGATAACACACAGATCACTGAAGCTTGTTCCGACGTAGAGATGCCGGGAGATACTAATTTGCTCTGCACATTGAAGGAATATGTTAAACAAAACATATGTATCCCAGGTTTGGAAGCAGTTCAGGGCACTAAATTGCGCCAAGAATCTTCTGTGGAAAAGCAGTGGATTGATCCTGTAGCATCTTCTGATGAAAAGGGTGGTGATGCTTCAGTGGATGTGATAACTGAAGAATCTGAATTTGGATGCTCATCCGAAGATAATTACAAGATTGAAGATATTTTAACTAGTGGAGCAAGAGTTTTCAATTCTGAGGACATGTCTGATTCTGAATCTCATCAAACCAATGCTGCTGAGGATGTTTCTGTAGATTCATTCTCTGATGGAGAAAAACAAGATAGTTGTGGTGACGAGTATGAGTCAGAGTTTCAGAACCTGAATGCTAAATCTTGCCATGAGCAACTGGATGAAATAGTTGAAGATATTGGAAATAAATGGATTGAAAACGTGGATCCTGCATCTTCTGATGAAAATGGTGAAGCTGCAGTGAATGTAACACCTCAAGAACACAAATTAGAATGCATCTCTGAGGAAAATGATGACAGGATTGACGATGTTTTAACTAGTGTAGCAAGAGTTTTCATATCTGAAAAAACATCTTCACTAGTTGAGGAAGCAATTAATGTAACCAATTTTCAAAAAATAGAGATTGTTGAAGAAGAAGTTGCTGTTGATTCATTATCTGATGGAGAAAAACAAAATCAATGTGACAAGGAGTTCCAGACATACCTGAATGCTAAACCTTGTGATGGAGAAAGTAAATCACTGGATGAAATAGCTGATGATACTGTGCAATCCTTTCAGACAGAGCCACTTAGTCCTGCAGTGCCTCAGGAAGCTGATTTAAAGATTACAGACAAGAAAGAGAATCAGACCCCGCAATATCTCATTGCTGAAAGCTGTGTAGAACAATCAGCAGAGAAAAGTTCAACCTTTGGTAGTCATATTCGGTCAAGAAGAGATAAGGCTGCGAGTGCACCTCAGGATCGAATCAGGAAGAGCAGATTATTGAACACACCTAATGTTGACAGTAAATTTGCAATGAGTAATTTGAAGGATATCAAAATCATGAAGCCAAGGGATCTTTTCTGTGTCTTGTATGAAGAAGAAATGTTCACTCCAAATAATGAAAACTCAAGTCCGACAAACACCTTTCACTTGCAGTTTATGAGAAAGAAAGATAAGCTAGACGGAAGTAAAAGTTCCAAGTCTCAAAAGTCTCATAATTTGAAGGCTAATTTTAGTCCCAACTTCTATTCAGCCAAAAGAAGTACAAGTCCCAACTTCTATTCGAAGTCACAATGGTCACATCATTTGAAGGCTAATTTTAGTCCCAATGTCTATTCAGCCGAAAGAAGTACAGGTGCCATTTCGAACAAAGAGAACCAGACTCCAATAGGATGGAACTCAGGGAAAAAGCCTCTTGAAAAGAAGAGAGTGGAAAGGATACCCTTACAATCACTAATGAGCTCTGGAAGCAATCACAATTCAATGAATTCTAGTCCTTTTTCTGCTGCAAAAACCATTGTTGGTGGCACTGCCAGAGCCCGTAAATGTGGACACATTTCATACAAGCACAATGAAACTTTTGTAAGACATCATTCTGATTGTGAATGGCTCAAGAGTTTATTTTTTTTATATATGCTTACAATTACAATATGTTTTGTTTGCAGCATATTAGCAAAGAACAAAAGAGGAGCTGGGACATGGTTGTAGACTCTACTTCTCTTCTGAACAAGGAGTCAAGAAAGGCTTTGCAGCTTCTACAAGGTCTCAAGGGGACTCGTTTGATCATTCCAGAATCAGGTACCTATGAGTATCATATTAATATATGCTTTGTTTTTATGTGCTTTGTTTGAAATGATGATGCTTTTGAAATTGGTTCTTAATGACACATTGTTTTGTCAGTGATAAGAGAATTGGGAAGCATGAAGCAACAGGTTGGGATTTTTAGAAGGATTTCAGAGGCTGCCTTGGCCTTGGAATGGATTAAAGAATGCATGGTGAAGTCAAATTGGTGGATTCATATCCAAAGCTCAATGGTGGAGGATCACTTCCTTGACTTTGCTCTTCAATGGAGAAGAAAATATAATGATGGACAAATTGTCCTTCTTAGTGATGATGTCACCTTGAAAATCAAATCCATGGCAAAGGTATTTATTTATTTATTTAATGCATGATTTCCAAAGGTGCAAAATATATAATCCAACGACCAACAGAACCAACGGTTCTTCATCTTTTGACAAGTATGTGTTATCTCTTTTCACAGTAAACTGTTTCTCTCTTAACTATTTGTTAAAAAAATGTGCTGCAGGGGTTGAGATGTGAGACAGTGCAGCAATTTCAACAGAGTTTAGTGAACCCTTTCTCTAAGAGGTTTATGTGGGAAAACAGCTCTCCTCGAGGATTGACTTGGTCTTGCCAAGATGATGTGGTTTTAAAGGAGAAATACTGTGGTTTGCCATCAAAGGCTGGTTTGAAGCTCCTAGTCACTCAAGAGTTTGTAATAGCAAGTAGCAACTAGCATGTTTAATCTTTTTTTTAGGCAATAATACTAGCAAGTTTAATCTCTTAAACCAATTAGTCTTAATTTTCAGTTATGTAACTTACTCTCAAACTCCAATTCTCCTTTCATGTTTCAACCTCCCTGCATCCAATGTTCTTTTTTTAATGTTCAATGAAAAAGGATGCATCCCATTAGTCCATCCATTAAGATAGCGGTAAGAAGGTCTATTTGCATTAGCTTATATTTTTTGCACCTTTGGAAATGATTTTAAGAAAAACACAGATGCTATTTGAGACAGAGGTTAAGCAGTAGCCCGAACAATCTTTCTAATAAAACAAAACCGCCAAATTGAGCAACAACCCAAACCACCCACGAAAATCCTAGCTTACAAAGATCTTGTTTAGATTAATTTGGCTTACAGAATTTGTGGGTAGAGTACATGTTGGAAGGAAATGATCCATCTGGTGTCTTTTTATGAGTTGGTGGCCACAATGGTAAGCCATTTAAAAAGGCATCATCATGTCATACATGAAGAACAAGACTGAATGATTGAGCTAGGACACGCTATTGAGACATTTAGAAATGACAACAAAGTGTGCCACTAAAAAAAGCATACAGTTACACTTATTACTCGATCTCAGTCATCAATTTGATCGATCAACTCACATTATACTTCCATTAAATTATTATCAAACAATCTCCTTATTGACCGGTTAAAATCAATAACAGTTGCACGCAGTAACTAAGTGCAATCCACATCTTTATTCTATCCACATAGGCAAGACTGTTGCTATAGACTAATGTCTTTTGTCAATATCATACATAATAATTTATAATCTCAAACAGGATCATCTGCAATTAGTGTTTCAATTGCTAATCATATTTGTTCTATACATATAAACCACATAGTTTCTACAGTGAAGATCCTCTGCATTTGAAATCTACACTCAATGGTATATGGCTGCATAGAACCTCCATTTGAATAAAGAATTAGAGCTTCTAGAGAATTAATCTTTCTATATTAAGAAATGGCGAGTACATGAAATACTTGACTGGCTTTACAAAACTAACAGAAAGAAAAGGCTTATTCCTTAACAAGGTAACACCGAAAACATAGATATTATGTAGATTAACACCATCATAAACTGTTACAACAGATTGTCAGAACACGATTCACCACCAGATTTGGGAGCATAATTAAATGATCCCGACATGAGAAAAGAGAAAGAGCTTTCTGAATCTTCATATGGAGGTTGGGAGAATTCATTAAACCCACCAAAGTTACAGCCTTCAAAGTTCAAAGGTGAGAAATAATTGATAGGATCATCAATATTGCCTTTCACATCCATGATGTTATTAACTCCATTTTCACTTGAAGGATTTGATCCAAAACAGAAGTTCATGCTCCCTACGATAGTGCTATTTTCTTTGGTGTCACATCGATCATGTGGCTCAGCAAGTCCTTTTGTATCTTCCAAAGGAATAGCCGGTGTATGGCCTTGGAAAAGAGCAATGTGTCCAAAAAGCTTGTCTTTCCTTGAAAATGTTGTGCCACATGAACAGAGCCATTTATCCTTGCCACAGTGCTTTTCATGAGTCTTGAGATCTGCAATGACTGAAAACTTCTTTGTGTGGCATCTGCTGCAAGTGTAACTCTTGTCACAGTGTGTTCTTTTGTAGTGGTTTTTGACACATAAAATAGTCTTCAGAGGCTGAAATTTTTTGTGATCTTTGTTACGCTTGCAGCCGGCATAGGGGCATGAATACCTTTTGATAAGCTTTGGTTCAGACCCAATTTCTTTATGGGGTTTCGCAAGGGCTGCTGGTGTTTTGTACTCATCACCATGACCTCGCATGTGCATGCGGAGATTTGCATCCCTCTTGAACCCTTTGCCACATATTGTACAGAAATGTGTGTGAGGTGCCAGGATTTCTTCTTTTTCTAGTTGTAAAATCTCATATGAACCAGGTGGAAGGTTCTCTCCCTCGTCCATATCTTCATCATCTTTATGTTCGTGTTCTTCCATATTTTGGTTGTGCTCCATATCACAATTATTATTAGGTACATCATTCCGAATGGACTGATCAAACAATTTTACACTATTATTTTGTGGCTGAATACCGCTACTTGTGTCCGATCCAAAAGGAAGGTTAATCCCGCGGAGTTGGTTAAGCTGTCCAACCAATGGACTTGCGTTTGTAAGTGTGTGCCTAACCGAAGGAAGAAGACTACCTGCAGTAGAGATCAACTGAACGATAATCGATGTGAGATCAGCTGTGATAAGTTGCTGTTCCTGAGTCACAAGTTCATGAGGTTGTTCAAAAGGTAGACACTTCTTATTAACAATCAAATGCACTAAATCCTGGAGCTGATGGATCTTTTCTTCCAGGAACGAAAGGTTATTCAACATAGCACTCGGATCCCAATCCTGGAGTTTACTGGTTTCCTGATCAGGGATCTTAATATCTTTGTTAGATTCACCAGGAATCACAGACTGAGTTCGAGAGGGTTGGTTGATTTCTTTGAAAGGCGCTTCGATGTCGACCCCATAGAAAGGGGGAGGATCTGAGCACAAATTTGTCTGTATTCCATTCCCATGAGGGAGTAAGGAAGAGGACCTTGCCCAATTGTTAGCACACAAGCTTCCTGTTGGATTCATTTCAAACTCTTATCCAAGGAATCAATATTCTATCGATCAAAGTTACCTGTGTAAATAACATTCGACAAACATCAAATATCTTAAAGATCCAACTAGATAGAACCAAGAAAATGATCTAAATTCATATGACAAAGGAAAAATATACACATGACCCCAACTAGAAGACATATATCATTCAACAGAGGTGTCCATCTGAATACAAATATTACATATACCATAAGATTGACAATTGGTATCAAACTCTGGAAATGGAAATCTCTAACATATCAATAAACTTTAGATTGCTACATGGCCAATCAACCAGTAAAAGCTAAGGTAGTAAGGCTTGTACACTAGTGACTAGTTTCAACTCCCAAGACCAAGCTATTTTTCACTTCAGGGATCTTCAGATCCAAATTTAAACTTTTCCCCTTCCAACAAATACTAAAATATTCAAACAATCATTAAAAAGAATACCCTCTTAACCCTTCATTTCTATATGAAACTGCATGATGAAATACTCAATTTGTAGATACTCAATCATCAAATCTCTTATAGGGAGAACTAAATAGTAGCATAAATTACCCTAAATTCAAACATGAAAGCAACTAAACAGAAATTGAAATTTTGACCCCAAGAAAAAAGGAATAAAAAATACTAATAATAGTCAATTTAGAGAAATCCCCCTCAAAAGATTCAATAAATCATTTCACCTATGACATAAAAAACATATTCAGACAAAAAAATAAAAGGACAAGATGCAGAAAAAGAAGGCATGCTTTGTGAACAAAGAAACCCTAGAACTTGAAGTAGCAAAAAAGATCCACAGAATAAAATAAAATAAGATAATAATAGAATGAAATAACTTACTTTAGTGTCAGAAGTTGAAAGCTCAAAGGATGCTTTAACGATCTGAATACTCAATATTTGTGAAAGAAAAAAAATAAAAAGAAAAAAAATAAAAAAAATAGGGATGAGAAAGAAAACATAGGAGATGAAGTGAATGGTTATATAAGGAATGAAAGTAAGCTTAAGAAGTCATGTAATGTTGAGGTGAACACAGCAGAACAGAACCATAGTTGGTCAACACATACTAAACTGCCGTCCATTTGTTTGGTCAATGTTGTTGGGGCCCACTTTGGTGGGGGCGTTTCTTATCATCTTGTTTTTGTATCCTTTGATCACAGCCGTTGGTTGTCATTGGAAGATGATTGTGGTGATAGAGAAGAAGACAAACGACTTGAGCTTTGATTATTAGTGATTTTAACTTTTAAGTGACGAGACCATCGGTCCTACAAAACGTGCTCATATATGGCGATTAGGATGTAAATATTCGGTTTTGGAAATAACTTTATTTCTTTTAATGAATAAAAAATACTCACTTTAGTTTAGTTTTTACGATTTATATTCACTAAAACAAATTAATTAATATGTTCTATTCAATTGTATTAATAATTTAAAATTTAAGAAACTTTTATTTTCAAAAAAATATAAAATAAAATTGCAAACATTATAGAATTTTTTATTATAAAAAAATAAATAATATATAATGATTAAACAGCAACATATGAATATATCATACTTTTTATGATAACAATACTAATATAGTATAAAATAAATAAATAATAGTGAATTTAAACTATATTTTTTATAATTTAAAGAATATATACCTTGAAAGAATTTTAATAGACAATTATAGTTTAATTGTATTGTATTTTTTTTAAATTATAAATTATGTCTACATTAAATCTTATTTTTATTATTAATATATATGTTTAATCAATAAAAAATTATTTAATTTTGTGAGATTTGTGATTTTTATTTTATTGTTTCACATTTAATAGAAATCTCAATTTTGTACAAAAAGAAAACTTTATTTTTTAATTTCGCTACATGCAAACTTGTTAGATCGACCTAACTTGTATACAAAATAGGATAGAATATTTCCTCCATACATAACAATGAACTCATTTGTAAGAAAAATTGTTCCAAATAACTCTTTTTTTTTCTTTCAATTTATAGTGTAATATTAATTTTTTTTCATTGTGTACAATCCAATATTTTTTATTAATGGTAATTATAAATGTGCCAATACTTGACAATGATACTTCAATAAAAATATTATTCTTTCTTTAATTTATATATTTTTTTTAAATATTTTTTTGTGCATACATTTTTCTTAATTTTAAAATAGTCAATTGAGTCGCTTAGAGTGAGGAAGTATAAGATAATTATTCTTCCAAGTTTGATTTTCTGGGAGCATATAATATATACTTTATTATGTCTTAAATATATAAAAAAAAAATTAAGTCAATACAACCGAATATATTTACATATAATTTTTACTATCAATTTTTTTTCTTTTTTTATATTTAAAAAGAGTACGCAAGATTGACTCAGACTTTGAAAAATAGACAAATTGGGGCTAAGCTGGTGGAGGGGGTTTCCTTTTTGGGTCACCGAAACTTGGGAAAGGAAGTGAGCAGCCTTCAAGGAAGCTACGTTCCCTACAAATATGGGTCTGGTGTTCCTTCACGTGTATAGCTTTGTAATTCATGCTTTCGTTTCCTCTTCTCTTCCTATGTTGAACCAAGAGACTTCAAAAATAAAATAAAAACATGGTTATGCGTTCTTTTTTACTTCCTCCATTTTAAAATAAATATTTGATTTATTATCTCTTTTAAGTCTTAAATTATTTATTACTTTAATATAACATTAATTATATTTTTTTATTGATATATTTTTCTTTATTGTATTTCAGTTCATCAAATTTTTTTATTAACTATAATTAATAAAAATATTTAAATAAATAAATTTTATTTTATTATTAAAATCAATATAGTTAATTATTTTTTAAAAAGTTACAAACCTATACAAAATGTTTAAAATAAGACGGATGGAGTAAATAATTTAGAATAAAATGCAAGTATTTCAACAATATGCCATAAATATGAAAATGTACTCTATTACCCCATTCAATTCATACCGGTCCCATTTTTGGGGTGTCCTGTTTGAAGGAACATAAAATGAATGGAGTTAGAGGTGCACACTATTGTCAAACACGAGTATAAGATATAACTTATCGTTTCTCTTACTATTGTTATTCTTTGTTCCTTAAAAGTTTGTGAAGAATAACATAAATTTTAGATTATTTTTTATAAAAAATTATTTTATTAACAACCGTTTGTTCTTATTCTCATCTAAAAAAACTTCTTATTTATTGAGATGATTTGATGAATAAGATTTTATCATGCAAAAGCATCTTAATCGCATCAAACATAATGAAATGCATTATTTTTATTTTAATCATAAAATAATATAAATTAATTAACATCACATCAAATATAATGAATTTTCATAAACAAATAATTTAAAGAATTTACATAAAAAAATTTAAAATCTACAAATTAAAATTTTCAACAAAGCATTAAAAATTTTAGAGACGACTTTGGACTCAGGTATTGCAAATGTTGGCTCATCCTAGCCTATTGCCGTCCTAATTAGAATTCTCACAACATTTTGTTTATTTTGTATATTTTTTGTCGCAAAATCATTAATAATTAATCGACGTTCTTAACAAATTACTCGATATGTTCATATTTATATAAGATATTTTGACAATTTTTATGCATAAGTACTGTAGTTAATGTATGTATAGTTGTTTTTAAATTATCAGATACGCATAAATGCATTTAATTTTAACTTTTCCTATTTCAAAGTAGTAATTTGATAGCATTAATAAGCGATAAATTTAAAATGAAGCAATAAATGTATTTAAAAAATGTCCAAAAGGGATCTTAAAATTAGAGAGCGTATTTTTTTTATAGAAAATAGAACCAAAATATTTAATCTATCTTAAGAGTTAAGACATGGTATATTGCAAATTAAATTTTAATAATTTTGATTTAAAACTGTCTTCTAACAAATGGAACAACAATAAAGATATTTTATATTATTTTATAAATTATGTATATATTAGAAAATTAATTAAATGTCTTCAAAAAATTTAATATTATAAAGTTTGATTTTGATCCTACTGTTAAAATATTTTTGACGATTATTGATTCTTCAAATATAATTTTATCATACAAATCATAAAAACTATCAATTTTACATTTTGTACGTGTATGTGTTGAATATCGAATTTTCACATTTCAAGATCTTTAGTAATATTTATTAACAGTATGTTTAAAAGAAAAATAAATAAATATCTTTTAAAAGGATTTTTTAAATAAAAAATATTTTTTTTCAAATAAGACTTATTAATAAGGACAAAGGTAATATATTTTTATTTTGTTAATGTGACACCCAATATGAAAAGAAAGGAGTAATAATATTTATTTTTTTAATTGAGTATTGTTTAATTTTTTAAAAATGATTAAGGAAGACAATAAATAAATAAACGAAATAATTTTACTATGTTGTAATCTATTGTCATTAATTATTTACTATTTTTACAATTTACATATTACAAGGATTTTGGTAGTTAAAACTTAAAACATTCATGTGATATATAAACATATATATTTACTTTCACCATCTTGTTTGCTTCATTAAAATCGCACGTAATGGCTTTCAGCATCATTTTTTTTATATAAGATGGCTTTCAACATCGGACTATGTTATATGTACTATGTCAACATATATAAAAAAATTAAATAGGACATATGGTTTCTTAATTTAATTTCAGTTAATGTTTTAGTTTTTTATTTTTTTTTTGATTTAGTCATTTATTTTAATTTTAAATAAAATAAAAAATGAAAATATGAGTTTATTTGAAGATTTGAGTTACGAATCTGATGAAATTTGTATTATATGAAAGAATATAATTAATTTTATGAGTTTTGGTTAAAAATTTTGATGAATTTTTGTAAAAAAAATATAATATTATTGACATTTTAAAAAATAAAAGATCAAATTGTCACTTAAAATTAAAATAAAGGACCAAACCAGGAAAAAAAAGATAAAAGACTAAAACGTTAACTGAAATTAAGTTAAGGGACCACATGTGCTATTTAGCCTAAAAAAAACATATTCATAAGTTTTAATTTAAGTGATAAATATTAATATTATTACGTTGAACATTATATTATAAATCTAAATTCAGAATTTTACAAATGTGTTGTGTGAAATTTTTTAATAATAATTATATGATGTCGTTTATAAAAAAAATTATTTTTTTATGTTGAATATTGAAAATTTAATTTGACTTTTTAATAATATGATTTTTTTTAATAATATGATATTTTTTTATAAAATTTATTTGTTAGATCCAATGTGTAGATGACAAATGGAAGGAGTAAATTTTGAAAAAATAGCACAGGCAGGACCACAAACTAGCCGTGTGAGACCCTCACCTTTCCTCTTTCTCTAAAAATTTCACTTCAACCACTCGGTTCCGAATTTTCATTTAGTACAACTTTAATTTACGTGTATACTCACTGCTTATTAAAATTAGATTATCATGTCAAAAATAGATTATTAGTTATCCAACAACACTTAGATGAGATGATAAAAGTGTCTTTTAACGCAATCAAATGTCATGTATTTAAATTTAATCATGAGAATATAGTATTAAATTTTTTGAAAAGAAATTTTAACTCGAGAAATAATATCATGTTAATAAAAATAGATTGATAGTTTATTAAAAAAAAAATAGACGAAAAGTAAATTGGGTAACGGCTAAATGAGTGGTTGGAAAAACACTTTGAATTTTTTGCAGCTACAAGTCTAGTCTAGAAATAATATTTGGAACTTGTATTAATTGAAACAATCCATTGTTTCAATTAATATAGAAGTTGACACTTTCTGAAATATTCATTTTTGTTTTATTCAAAGTTTTATGAAGTGTGTTGATCTCCATTATTAGTATTATATAAATATAAAATATAAACAAGATTACCTATAAACAACAATAAATTGTAGTATACGTATACGCGTGTCTCTAGATTTAGAAAGCCAGCCAGATCATTTCTTATTTTATTGAGAAATATAGAGATAGGAACCTGAGGAATATAAGGTAGAGAAAGGATGGAACAAGTTAAAGATGATTTCAAAAATAACTTTTTCTAGTAAAAAGATGAATTGAAAATTAATTAGTCTTCTGCTAGATTTATACGTTGTGTAATTATTTTTTTAGTTATTTGAAATAAACTCCCACAAATATTTCTCAAAATTAATACAATCACTTCTTTGTTAAAATTTAAATGAATTCATTAAGTTATTAAGATTCATATAAATTTTTGTAGTTGAGATTTAGAAAACTTTGATGTAGTTGAGATTTAGAAAACTTTATCAAAGGTGTATTTAAAATACTATCATTTTAGTGATTTCAATTTTGGAGAAATCAAAATCAATTCTGAAAGGGTAAAATTGATTTTAGCTTGTTTGAATCCTATAGAAAATTAATTTTCTTTCTAGAATTTATTTTAATTTGAAATTATAATTTGTAATTTTTAAGTCGAAACATAATTTTTATATTAAAATCTTTTGTTAAAGTCACTTTTATCTAAATATTTCAAAACATAAATTATTTTATATTCAACTCAATTTTAATCAAAATTAATTTTATAAAATCAAATTTTAGTTAAAACCAAACACACCTTAAGATTTCAAACATTTTTAAAAGATATTTTTTTTTTCATTCTTTTGCTTTGTTTGGAGCAAGTATAACCATATTCTACTTAAGACAAAGTGGGCCCCGAGATCAAGAACATGGAGATCAATGATTTCTACAAAGATGATTTAAGCAATGACGAAATGGCAAGTTGGTGAAAGAATCACTTTACCAAGACATGAAAGCGACCATTTATTTATAAAAGAAAACAAAGAAAAAAATTGAATTTGCACGTGTGAATACACTTATACCATTAAATCGTGTTTCAACCATTCCTAGCAAATAGCAACAATCTTTACCTCAACTAAGCCATTAGCATGACCCTTAAATTAGTTATGGAAAACCGTGTGGTATTTTGTTTGGTCTTAAAACCGTGTGGTATTTAAGTATGCTATATTCGTAGTGTGAGTTTATAGAATGACATGAATTTCTTCTCCCTATATTTGACATTAACTTCTTCAGAAATTGGAACGAGTTCCTTCAAAGCATCACTCATGGAATGTGAAATATTGTTAATTAACTAATTGAATGATTAGTATAGTTTAACCCATATTTTTATGTACGCTAATTATTTTATTTTATATTGTATATATAAGTAAATGTGATATAAATATTTATTTTAATGTAAGGGTAGTTATGGTAATTAATAAATATATGTATCTTTTCTTTCACTTTTTTTCATACCAAATAATCAAAAAATCATTTCATTTTCCACTTACTTTCTACTCACTTTTTTTTCTTTAACATTCTTTCTTTTCACTTTCTTTCCTCTTACTTTCTTTTATCATCCAAACAAAGTATAAAAGTTTAATGTCCCACTTACATTTAAGACATAATATAAATTTAATTTGTTTACTGCACAATCTTTCAATTACTTTGTCTTTGCAACTTTGAGCGTATTCAAATTGATTCCAAAATTCGAAGCAGCAAAACAACTGCAATAAAGTTAGTTGGAAAGAATAAGTAAAGTAGTTATCAGATAAAATAACAACCAATAAGGTACACGTGTATCCATTTTTATGTGGGATATAAATGCTCCACTTTTTAGACATTGAAAAAGGAGGAAAAGAAGATGAAACTGTTTAATAATGAAATAGAAAATAAAAGATAAATTAATTAAATTTTAATATAAATTTTTTTAAGAAACTTGTGAGAAATAAAAATGTTGAATAATTATTTCTTTAGTACTATATTATAATTCTAGATAGAAATTATATATGAGAGAAAAGTATATTGAAATCACTTTGAATAATGAGAGAATTGTTGAAGTATATTAAATGATATACAAGACTTGTATAACCAATGAATAGCAATTATTTTTGGACAGAATCTGAGTATGCTCAACTCGTGTTTGAGATTAGATTCTTGACAAAAGAATTCAGTAGATGATTCTGATATGAAGAAGAAAAAAAACAGAACTGAATCTTTTGTTTATGATTGAGAAGCTTTCAAGTATGAAGATGTATGTGAGTGATGTTTTTCTCTGTACTTGAAGCTGTATTTCTTCCTGACCTTTTGCCTTCCTTTTATAGGCGTGAGAGCATTTAAAAATAGAGCCGTTGGAGTGCTTTTGTCAAGCTTTACCAAAAGCATTATTTCTGAATAAAAATAATCAAACTTTTGACTATTTTTATTTTCTGTTCAGACTGGGCTGTGTGTTGCGTTTTGGATCAAATTTACTTGAGTGATTTACTGATCCTTTAACACTTCTGATAAGTGATAATATTGCTGGTCTGAACTGGAGCTTTGGATCATTTAAAACAGATTGAAAATGATCACAGAATGTTGTTGTAGAAAACTGTAGTTGCTGGAGATTGATGATCAATCTGGAGCTTTAGCTTTTGGATATCCTGGAGATTGATAATCAATCTGGACTGATTTCTGAACATACTGGAAGCTATCTTGATGCATTGTATATTGTTAAGATTGTTTATCAATCTTGACAGCAGAACTGGAGTTTTTTGATTATGTCAAAACAGCTTGGAGAATGATGATGAACTTCTGCAGAATGTTAATGAAAATTCTGGAGATTGATAATCAATCTGGAGTCCTAGTATTTGAACTTTCTGGAGATTGATAATCAATTTGGAGGTTCAGTTTTGATCATTCTGGATGTCTTCCTGATCTTTTCTGGAGATATCCTCTGATATCGTTTTCTAGATGAAGTAAAATTTGATTGTCATGCTATGTTATGGTCAGATTATCTTCTGTAATACTTATTACATTTGATTACTTTTGAGCTGGAACAACTCTCCTCATGGCAGTCTTCATCCTGGTATGGTCCAAGTTTTCATCTGATATTTTTTCCTTCTGATCCAGGCCAGCAAACATATCCTCTAATCCATTCTAGATCAAGTCTGGACAATTTTGATATTTCACTGCCAGGCTATGTTCTGATCAACATAACTTCTTGATTTCTTTTGATATTTGAATTCTTTTGGTATGAAGCAATTGTCCTTATGGCAGGCTTCCCTCTGGTGTATTTCAGATGTTCTTCTGATATTGTTTTCGTTTGATCTGGGCCTCCAAAGTTATCCTCTGATGATGTTTTTCGACTTCCTGATTTTTTCCAGAATTTGTCCTCTGGTAAATTCAGGACGTATCCTCTGTTAATTTCTAGAATGTATCCTCTGTTAATTTCCAGAATGTATCCTCTGGTAATTTCCATAATGTATCCTCTGGTAATTTCCATAATGTATCCTCTGGTAATTTCCAGAATGTATCTTCTGGTAATTGACTTCATGAGGTATCTTCTGGAGTCTGATAATTACTGTTTCCAGAACTGTCTGGACAGGCTTGTTTGAGATTCTTTAGCTTTCTCAATTCGAATGTCCTCTTGATTTGAATTGATCCTATGTGTTCTCTGCCATGTAGTGATCATATCCATGTAACTTCTAGAGCCAACAACTTCGATTAAGTGATGGAGAAAGTTAGGTTTTTAGGCTGTCATGGACTGGCGAACATTCTCCATTTTCCAGAATATGTGGAGAATGTTTTCTGCTGCTGTTTTCTTTGATTCTTTCTTTGTTCACTTATGCATTTATGTTCCTTAAACAAACTTAAGTGAAATCATTAGTAGACCACCATTCATAAAACTTAATCATTTAATTTAAAAGGTTTGTTGTCATTAAAACATATATCAAAAAGATTTTTTCCTCAACAATCTCCTCCTTTTTGATGATGACAAACCTTTTGAATAAATCATAAGTTTTATGGATGGATATAAATAAAATGCAAGAATGTTCTTAAATATGTAATTAAACTCCCCCTAAACACATGCAAGAGTTTAATTCTTATCATTCTAATTAAACTCCCCCTAAACATATGCAAGAGATTAATTCTTAACATTCTTCATTAACTTCTATCATTTTATATCCATCATATATTTCTCTCCCCCTTTTGACATCTATCAAAAAGGTTGGGAAATAGACATAGAAGAAAAAAAACAAAATGGAGTAATAGCATGAGTGCACTACACATAGAATTCATGTGGTTGACTGGCATTCATATATCAAACTAGTCAAGTTTGCATTTAGCATTAAAGAACATAGCATGTATGATGATCATATTATTGTAGTTAATATTGCAATTAAGATATGGATAATGATAGCAACAATAATATGACATAATTGTATGCAAGCATTTTAACGCACTTTGAAAAATAGTCAATGAATATATATTCTTCTCATTTTTTAGAAAGAAAACAATGAGTAAACTTCAATTTCAAGAAGAATAATATTTTCTAAAAACTCCCCCTGAATATGATCAGATCCATTTATTCATTTTTAAAACTAGAGAGAATAAGCGCATACAAGGAAGCGAAATAAGATGGATGTGATAAAATTTCTCTCTTTACAAAACATTCTTATGCTAAAAATGTTTGTATTTTTCAAAAAGTAATTTTTAAATGGATAATAAAAAATATGCCAAAGGATTTGCTCACACTAAAGAAATGTTTTTCACAAAGTTTTTTGCAAACACATAAATAAACAATAAGGCATATATTCAAGCATACTTGTTTATCATAAAAAGTGTATGAACAAAGAGTGAAAACATGTTGAATTTAGAATAGAAAATAGGCATATGCACATACAATTGCATAAAAAATAACATGCATTTTTAATTTTAAGAACACCCAATCAATCACATGATATAAAAGAAATATTCATTCTTATCATGATGCAAATAGCATAAGAATTTTGGATTGAGTGTACCTCCTTTAGTGGTCTAGTTCAACGACAAGAGATCTTTGAATATTTTGGAGCTTCTCTTCATTCTCTTTTATTCATCTTGATTGATGGTCAAAGTGGGACAATTTATCTTTTGTTGTTGAGAGAGTTCTTCCAATGATGAATCAAAACCGTCGTACACTCTCAAGAGTATCTTTAACCATTTTGAAATTAATGCTTTAATCCTTTATTCGCATAAGCGTTCATCCAATAGGATGATTGCTCCATAATCAAGTCTATGCCGTATACAACACCTTGCTGCTTGATTTTTAAAGCTTGGAATGCTTGATGGCAGAGCCACTCATTTCAGCCTAAGAGACGTTTGGATGTTTTGAATGAGTCATTATACTTATTCTTTAGTAGAGCTTGAATATCATTTCTGTTGTTCAGAGGCATGTTAACCACTGTAGTTGCATCTCCAGCAGCAGCAACAACTTTGGTACCAGTAACAAATTCCTCCCAATTAGTTCTTCTAATAATTTGATCATGAGGAGATGTTTTGGAGGAAAGGTTAATAGTGAGGTAGGTATAGGAGCAACTGGTTCAAGCTCATTGTTGATGTTCTTCAACCATAACATCATGATGTGCAACATTAGTTTTGATTGGATGAAATATATTTACTGTCAAAAACATTATGCTCTTGTGGAGAACGTTCTGCTCATGTGGAGAATGTTCTGGTATGAACTTTTTTTGCTTAAATTGATCATTATCTTAGATTCTTCTTCATCTAACTTGTTTCTGAATACCCATCTTGTTCCAATGATAGATTGATCTTGTGGATCTAGAACAAGAGTCCAGACTTTATTCTTGTCAAATTGAAGAAGTTCTTCCTTCATTGCTTCAATCCAATATTGATCAACTATGACTTTTGTATTTTGATTTTGGTTCAACTTGGGAGATCATTACCATGTTATTGTTGACAGCATCCTTGAATAGCATTCTTGTTCTAACTCCATCAGTTGTATCACCAATTATTTGAGTTTAAGGATGATCACATATCGTTCTCCAACTTTTAGGTGGAGACTGAAACGGAGACTGTTTATCAATCTCGGTTTCCCGCAGTTCATTTTGTTGCTGCATACCAAATTGTTCTTCTTCTTCTTCTTCCTCATTTTTCTTACCCATATCCAAATTATCAAATTCATCAAACAAAATATGCATACTGATTTCATCTATAGTTTGGCCTTGAGATTTTATATTCTATGATATTTATAGAATGTAGAGTATTCAATAAATACACTTTGATGGCATTTTAAAACAAATTGCTCATACTTTCTTTATTATGTGAAACATAGTAATGACATTCAAAGTATGATATGTTTTGCAAAAAATGATATGAAGGCACGTCAAAGATATTTTCTACTAAAGCCAAGATTAAGAACATGATAAACGATTTTTGTGGCTTCTCTCCAAAATTATTTTTCACCACTTGATTTATTTAAAATTGTTCTATCATTTCTTGTAACTAATTTCTTGTAACTTCATATTGTTTGAAAGTTCTTTGACAAACAAATCATGTGAAATATCATTTTCATCAAAGATTTATTTGAAGAATAATATTTCAAATTTCCTTTGATCATTTCTTATAGAAATGACAATTTTTTTTTAAAGTCTTAAAAGCATGATTTGGTTGAAAATTCATCTAAGTGTAAAACATAAGAATTTTTCTTTAAAATGAGGATGTTTGTTTTACTTCAACCATGTGGGGTTTAAAAATAACTTTAAAAATAATTTTACAAAGTTATATCAAACATTCTTAATCTATGCAAAATTATTTCAACAAATGATACATGTACCTTTGATTTGTTAATGTTTCCAAAGGTTATATACACTCCAAATTTTTGTAATGAGAGGAGACATCATACTTTTCCATTCATGTGTATTGAGCACGCCTTGTTCATGTATCAATGTTCTTTCTTGATTGTTGGATGGTGTTCCTGCATCATAAGTTAGTAATGACTTTGGTACCCATATTTGTTTGGGTCCTTGATGGTTAGTATATCTTCTTTTAGAAGATTTTTTAAAACTTGATCTCTTTTTAAAATAGCAAGTTGACTCGAAGTGGCCATTCTTGGAATAATAGGAACACTTTGTTGTTGGTTTTGAAGAAGGTTTGAAAATATGAGTTTTAACCGTCTTTGAAATTGATTTTGATGAAATTCCATAACGTTCTCCTTTTTTCAAACTTTCTGGAGACAGTTCAGCTTTTGTTCCAGAACGTTCTCTGTTTTGAGAACAACTTGGAGAACGTTCTCCTTTCTGCAGATTTTTCAAAACTGGTTCAACTTTATTTGCAGAAGACTCTTTCCTTTTAAAAATCCTTTTGTTCTTGATTTTTTCATCTCTTTTCTTAAAATAACATACAAATTCTAGATGTCCAAATTTACTGCAATATGAACACTTGGTTTTGCATTTCTCCTCTTTTCTTTTAGGAACAAAAAGGTTTTCATAAATCTTTTCTTTTTGAGAAGTTTTGAAACATAAATCATCTTTGTCAAATATCATTTCTTCTTTAGTTTCAGAACATTTTGGAAAATGATTTTTTATGGTTATCTCATTGAGAGTCTTTTGTTGCTCAACCATTTTTAAATGAGTTTGCTGCAAACTTTGAATGACCTTTCTGAGTTCGTCATTCATAGCTTGGGCTTTCTCTTTTTCTTTACGAAATTGTTCTTTTAATAAACCATATTTTTGAGCAAGAAGATTTGTATCACATAAAAGATTATCAAATTCTTTTTCCATTTTTTCACATAAAGGACAGAGTTCAAATATGGTTACCTCATTATTTTCTAAGTTTTCCTTGAAGCACATGTTGGTTTCTGACATTACTTCTTCTTCCTGAATCTTTTCCTCTAACACTTGTTAGACGCTTAATCTTTAGAGACCAAGCTCTGATGCCAATTGAAGTAGCAATATCGATTTACAAGGAAGGGGGGTTTGAATTGTTAATCCGCCCTTTTAAAATTTCTGTTAAAAACTTAAGAAAATAACTCAAGATTGATCTTGGTTGTGAAAACAGAAAACAGTGAACGTTCTTGGTTTTCACCAGAAAACAGAGAACGTTCTTGGTTAGTTGAAATCAACAGTTCAGTTTATCTATCTAACTTGATAATTAACAAACTAAAAGTAAATAGGGATAAGGGAAGAGATATCACACACAGATATATCCTGGTTCACCCAACCCGGGCTACGTCCAGTCCTCACCACGGTGAGATTTTCCACTAAGTGTTTAAAACAAGAACCTTCTTGGTTTTACAGCACCTAGCTTAGATCAACCTTGATCTTTGTTTACAGAACTTAATCTAATTCCACCTGGTATCAGATTAATCAAATCACCTATTTGTCTTGATAGGATTTCTTACAATCTACCTCAAACTATATTAAACTCTTATAGTTTGAGTTTTACAATAATAATGTTTGTTTTGTTAGAATCTGAGATGTCTCAACTCTTGTTTGTGATTCGATTCTTTACAAAGAACTCAGTATAAATGTATCAGAGTAAAATGAATTTAATCAAACTGATTCTTGTAAGTGATGAGAGATTTTCAAGTATGTATGTGAGTGATTGATGATATATCTTGGCACAGAATGTTGTTGTAGAAAACTGTAGTTGTTGGAGATTGATGATCAATCTGGAGCTTTAGCTTTTGGATATCCTGGAGATTGATAATCAATCTGGACTGATTTCTGGACATACTGGAAGCTGTCTTGATGCATTGTATATTGTTAAGATTGTTTATCAATCTTGACAGCAGAACTGGAGTTTTTTGATTATGTCAAAACAGCTTGGAGAATGATGATGAACTTCTAGAGAATGTTAATGAAAATTCTGGAGATTGATAATCAATCTGGAGTCCTACCATTTGAACTTTCTGGAGATTGATAATCAATCTGGAGGTTCAGTTTTGATCATTCTGGATGTCTTCCTGATCTTTTCTGGAGATATCCTCTGATATCGTTTTCTAGATGAAGTAAAATTTGACTGTCATGCTATGTTCTGGTCAGATTATCTTATGTAATACTTATTACATTTGATTACTTCTGAGCTGGAACAACTCTCCTCATGACAGTCTTCATCCTGGTATGGTCCACGTTTTTATCTGATATTTTTTCCTTCTGATCTGGGCGAGCAAACATATCCTCTGATCCATTCTGGATCAAGTCTGGACAATTTTGATATTTCACTGCCAGGCTTGAAGTAGCAAAATTGATTTACAAGGAAGGAGGGGTTTGAATTGTAAATCTCCCTTTTTAAAATTTCCAGAAAAACTTCAGTTTTAAGCTCAAGAAAGTTCTTGGTTAAGGAAGCAGAAAAACAGAGAACGTTATGGGTTTTATCACAAAACGGGGAACGTTCAGTTTAGTATATAAAACAGAAAAACGATTTTGTATTTCAATCTTAAAAACAATCAAACTTGATAAGGAGGTTAGGGATAAGAAATACCACACGCAGATATATCCTGATTTATCCAAACTTGGGCTACGTCCAGTCCTCATGAAGTGAGATTTTCCACTAAGTGTTTAAAACAAGAACCTTTCCATGTTTTACAGCACCTGGTCTAGATCAACCTTGATCTTTTGTTTTCAGAACTTAAACTGATTCCTACCAGAAAAAGTTTAACCAAATCACCTATCAATCTTGATAGGGTTTCTTACAATCTACCCAAACTATCTTTTACTCTTATAGTTTGAGTTTACAATGATGATGAGATTGATTTTGTTTGAATCTGTGAAGTCTCAACTTGTGTTTGAGATTCGATTCTTTACAGATAAATCAGAATATATATCAGAGTAAAACGATTTAACTAAAAACTGATTCTGTAAGAGATTTTCAGAACTTCAAGTATGAATGTGAATGATTTTGATCGCTGTGTTAGGACATGAACTTCTGATTTTTCCTTGAGCTGTGGCCTTCCTTTTATAGGCTTGAAAGCAGTGAATGAAGGCCAATATAGCCGTTGTAAAGGCCTTGTGTCAGACTGGACCAGTGACTTTATTTCTAATTAAAAATAATCATTTTCTTCTTCTGATCAGTCTTGAGCTGTAATGCGTTTTGGATCAATCTTTCTTGAGTTGTTAATGATCTTCTGAAGCTTCTGATAAGTGGCAATTTTGCTGGCTTGATCTGAAGCTTTGGATCAGTAAAAACAGATTGAAAACAATCACGAAAGCTTGAAGTAAGAAGCTTGTACTGAAGCTTCTAAAACTGCCTGGAGATTGATGATCATTCTGGACCTTTGTACTTTAAGTATCCTGGAGACTGATGATCAATCTGGATGTTTTTTAGGCCATACTGGAAAATGTCTTGACTTCAAGACTATTTTAACATTCTTGACAGCCAGTTCCAGAACTGCCTGGACAGGCATCTTTGAGAGCCTTATTCTTTCTCAATTTGAACGACTTCTTGAATTGAATAGATCCTATGTGTTCTCTGCCATGTAGTGATCGTATCCATGTAACTTCCAGAGCCAACAACTTCAATTAAGTGTTGGAGAAAGTTTGGTCTTTATGGTGTCGTGGTCTGGCAAACATTCTCCGTTTTCCAGAATGTGGAGAATGTTCTTTTGCTGCTGTTTTCTTTGATTCTTTTGAATCCTGTCTTTGATTTAGAACACTCAAAAGCACAGATTAAATTAATAATACATTTAGAATCATAATTAAACAATCTTTAATTAACCTTTGTTTGTTTTCATTAAAACATTAATTTTGAGAGTTTGTCTTAACAATCTCCCCCTTTTTGATGATGACAAACATGTTAATTTAGATTTTAATTTTGATTCTAATTTTGAAAGAGCTTGAAAGCTCCCCCTCAATTTGTGTAGTGTTTTAAATTTAACAGAGGATAAATCATGTAAATTCAAAAGATAAAACAATTTCAGCAAATAGATTCATAAAGATTTTTCATTAGATATCAATGATTAATTACAAAGATAGATCAAGTTTAGAAGATATACAGAAGTACCAAATACAAAAGGACTTCTATCTAGTAAACACAAACTTAATCTAAAATCTCCTAATTAATTGTCCCCCTTATTCACAGCAAAAAGGTAGGAGAAAAAGATCCTACGTAGCCAATGAAGGTGAAGATCCTTTTGAAGAAGAGGATCGTGCAGGATCAACAACTGGTGGAGGAGGCGGAGAAGGATGAATAGGAGGAGGAACAAGACCAAGCATTGGAGCTAGTTGTTCTGTCATCCATGTGCGCAGAATGGTTGACTCCAAATCTTGCTGAGCTTGGCGTGCCATAATTGTCTGAAGGGCAGCCATAATCTCAGAGTTGGTAGGCTCCTTTGATGGAGGAGGAGGAGGAGGCATTGTAGAAGCAGGATGAGAGGAAGGTGGAGGAGTGGAGGACAAAGAAGAGGGATTGGGGATGGTGTTCTGATTGACGGAGGGTCAGAAGGAGAATGTTGGGGGGCAGAAGGAGCAGTGTGGGGTAGAAGGAATAATGTGGGGTCAGAAGGAACGTTTTGGGGGCAGAAGGTATCCTCTGATATCCTCTAATTGAGGTATCCTCTGATATCCTCTGGTTGAGGTATCCTCTGATATCCTCTGGTTGAGGTATCCTCTGGTTGAGGTATCCACTGATGGCAGCTTAGTGAGGTATCCTCTGATGGCAGCTTCGTGAGGTATCCTCTGATGGCAGCTTCGTGAGGTATGCTCTGATGACAGTTTCGTGAGGTATCCTCTGATTTTATGTAGGCGTTTTTACGAGCATTGGTTTTTTTCTTGCCATTTTTTCAGAGACGAAGAAGGGTTTTTGAGGAAGACGAAAGGAAGGATTTTGAATGTTGAGTGAGAAGCTTCAAAGGCAGAAATGTTTATTCAGAGGGAAAAGAGTAATGATGAGTGAAAAACCTAGGGAAGGATGATGAGTGAGAAACTTTGCAGTGTCAGTGCATTTTTGGAGGCAGGGGACAAGAGCATTAAATGCCAAAACTCCCCTTTTCCTTTTGCCTGCGCAGAAAAGAAGTGACACGCAGAGGAGAAAGTTGATTTAAAAAACGGAGAAAGTTGACTGAAAAACGGAGATTGATAAATGTTCTCCGTTTTCTGCAGAAGCAATTTTAATGAGATTTCTCTGGATTTCTCATGATTTTCAGTCTTTCCTTAATTGAATGAAAACTATCCTCAGCAAGAGGCTTTGTAAATACATCAGCGAGCTGATTTTGGGTATCAACAAAGATTAATTCAATGTTTTTCTTGCTAACATGATCTCGAATGAAATGATGCTTAATTTCAATATGCTTAGATCTAGAATGCTGAATTGGATTTTTAGACAGATTAATAGCACTAGTATTATCACAGTAAATTGGGACATTAGAATAACTTACAGAGAAGTCTTCAAGTTGATTCTTTATCCAAATTACTTGGGAGCAACAGTTTGCAGCTGATACGTATTCAGCTTCAGTTGTTGATAGTGCAATCGTGTTTTGTTTCCTACATGACCAGCTGATTAGGGCTTCTCCCAGGAACTGGCATGAGCCACTTGTGCTCTTTCTTTCAGTTTTGTCCCCAGCATAATCAGCGTCGCAGTAAGCTACAAGATCAAAATGTGAACCTTTTACCAAAGGCCAAGATCAGTAGTACCAACAAGATATCTAAAAATTCTTTTTACAGCAGTTAAATGAGATTCTTTGTGTGCAGATTGAAATCTAGCACATAATCCTACTGCAAATACGATATCAGGTCTACTTGCAGTTAGATATAACAAAGAACCAATCATTCCTCTATACTCTTTTTCAGAGACAGATTTTCCATTTTCATCTTTGTCCAATGAAGAAGATGGATGCATGGGAGTAGTCATGATTTTGGCTTCATTCATTTTATATTTTGTTAAAAGATCTTTTGTATATTTTTCTTGACAAATGAAAATGCCATCATCATGCTGTTTAATTTGTAAACCAAGAAAGTATCTCAACTCCCCCATCATGCTCATTTCAAATTCACTTTGCATAAGATTTGAAAAGGCATCACACATTTTTTCATTGGTTGAACCAAAGATTATATCATCAACATACACTTGAACTATGAGTAAATCATTTTTATCAATTTTCTTAAAGAGTGTAGTGTCAATGTTTCCTCTGGAAAAACCATTTTTGATTAAAAAAGAACTTAATCTTTCATACCAAGCTCTTGGTGCTTGCTTCAGACCATATAGAGCTTTGGTAAGTTTATAAACATGGTCTGGTTTTGATT